>JAGHMJ010005088.1:0-240000 GCA_018749465.1 Paracanthobrama guichenoti | reverse complement strand
TGTGTGAAAAGCCTATGTAGTAAATTTACTGGATAAGGCAATCTGATGAAAAGGCAAATTTATGGCAAATTTATGAGATTTAATGTGTGAAAGCTGCTACTGTAGTAGTGCTCTGGATATGGAGATATTGCTTTTATTATTATTTTTAAACTGTACAATTATTGATTTGAGGACCCTCTAAGGAAATGCAGCTGTTTCACATATTTATGGACATGAATGTGTATGTCAAGCCATAAATTCAAAAGTAATTGTTTGGTGTCGCTTGTTTGGTTTCAACACCCCTCATGCCAAACCACTGTCACTCAATAAATAATGGTGTGCTTATGTATGTACTTTGTAAATGAAGCTCTGAGCATGGAAATGCACCGTGTGCATGTCCACTTCATTTCCCAGTCCTAACAAGTACCACTCAGTCTTGTCTTTCTCTGTCATATTTAACCCATGGAGGTTACAATACAACTTTCCATTGATACCTGTGGAAGAGAGAAAGAGCTTTCAGTTCTTAAAAAAAAAAAAATCTAACTGAAGGGAGTATGTATTTCTCCAGTAAACTTGTAACACACACACACACACACACACACACACACACACACACAAAATTACCATGCATTTTGTTGCTCTCCATAAAGGTCTCATTATAGCTGTCAAATTCTTCTGGGTCTACCTTGAGGTAAGTTTGTATGTTCTCATCCAGGTAGTGGGACTCATTTTCATCAAACACCATGAAAAGGAGGGCAAACTCTTTTTCAATGTCTTTTTTACGTCTTTCGGCGTTCAGGGTGTCTTTACGACACACTATCAGTGGACCCACCAAACCGCTCATCAAGTCCTGAAGGACATTCACATAGTAATGTCACATCTGTAAATCTTCAATCATACTTTAAAACCTCACATTATCATGTTTACTTATTGCTTTTATAATCCAAATAAGATCTGGTATTGAAAATAGACAAACATATTTTTGTTGTTAAAATATTACAATAAGGTTTAATTAGAGTTAATATAAAGTTAGTAAAACTCAGACTTGACTAATGAACAATGTTTCTACAGAATATTGATCTCAACATTAACTAATAAAAAGTTAATAAAAATAACAAAAGTTATATCTGTTAGCATTGGTTAAAACACTGACTTAAAATAATCATAGACATTTTTATTAATGAACATTAACAAAGTGTAATAAATGCTGTAAAATGATATTGTTAATTGACATTTCATGTTAGCTAATGCATTAACTAATGTTAACAAATGAGACCTTATTGTAAAATGTTACCAATTTTCCATAGTGTATGTAAAAGACCGTCAATGTTCTTGTAATGTATAATGTACAGATTATATGGTTTATGTGTTTTATACCTTAACAAAGCTGACAGAGGAGTAGTAGGCAAATGTTATACAGTCTGGATCATTGGGACCCGGACCTGATCGTTCTGGAACGGTCCAGTCGTATGTCAGCACATGACCTATAACACATGTAATGCACATAGTAAAAATATACTATTAACTCCTGCCCACATAATAAGACAAATTAGACATTTTTATTAACAAACCTGGTGGAACACCATTCTGATGGGGTTCACTGGTCTTCACTCCATGGGCATGAACAGAATAATTCCTCTCAGCATTGTTTTTAAACACAACCTGAATCCTCTCACCAACCTCAGCTTTAAGGATGGGTCCTGTGAATACAACAATGGTCACTACAGGTAAAGAGCTGCAAAGGTAAAGAGCTAAAACAAAGAGACCTGTTATATCAATGGTAATTCTTTATATAACACTGATCAATAAATGCGTCACTAATGCTTTAAAATATTGCTACTATTACACACACACACACACATACACTGATCAGGCATAACATTATGACCTAATATTGTGTTGGTCCTAACTCATGGACTCCATTAGACCCCTGAAAGTGTGCTGTGGTATCTGGCACCAAGATGTTAGCAGCAGATCCTTCAAGTCCTGTAAGTTGTGAGGTGGGGCCTCCATGGATCGGACTTGTTTGTTCAGCACATCCCACAGATGCTCGATTGGATTGAGATCTGGGGAATTTGGAGGCCAAGTCAAAACCTCAAACTCGCTGCTGTGCTCCTCAAACCAATCCTGAAACTTTTTTGCTTTTTTCACATTATCCTGCTGAAAGAGGCCACAGCCACTAGGGAATACGGTGTCCATTAAAAGGGTGGTAGGTGTCAAAGTAACATCCACATGGATGGCAGGACCCAAGGTTTCCCAGCAAAACATTAATCAAAGCACACCGACTCCACCAGCTTGCCTTCTTCCCATAGTGCATCCTGGTGCCATGTGTTCCCCAGGTAAGCAATGCACACACACCCGGCCATCCACGTGATGTAAAAGAAAACGTGATTCATCAGACCAGGCCACCTTCTTCCATTGCTCCGTGGTCCAGTTCTGATGCTAGCGTGCCCACTGTTGGCGCTTTCGGCGGTGGACAGGGGTCAGCATGGGCACCCTGACTGGTCTGCGGCTATGCACTCGCATACGCAACAAACTACAATGCACTGTGTATTCTGACACCTTTCTATCAGAACCAGCATTAACTTCTTGAGCAATTTGAGCTACAGTAGCTCGTCTGTTTGATCAGACCACATGGGCCAGCCTTCGCTCCCCACGTGCATCAATGAGCCTTGGCCACCCATGACCCTGTCGCCAGTTCACCACTGTTCCTTCCTTGGACCACTTTTGATAGATACTGACCACTGCAGACCAGGAACACCCCACAAGAGCTGCAGTTTTGGAGATGCTCTGACCCTAGCCATCACAATTTGGCCCTTGTCAAACTCGCTCAAATTCTTACGCTTGCCCATTTTTCCTGCTTCTAACACATCAACTTTGAGGACAAAATGTTCACTTGCTGCCAAATATATCCCACCCACCAACAGGTGCCGTGATGAAGAGATCAGTGTTATTCACTTCACCTGTCATAATGTTTTGCCTGATCGGTCTGTGTGTGTGTGTGTGTGTGTGTGTGTGTGTGTGTGTGTGTGTGTATTTTTTTTTGTTTCGTTTTTTGGAAAAAACGGTTATAGATGTGCCATACCCATTATCCCCAAGTGCTCCTCATCTGGACGCCTGGGCTTCTTTTTAGTAAATGTTCTATCTGTGTATTCACGAAACACCACCTTCTTATATTCAGCACCAATCTGATGATTTGAATGTTCTAGGTAAATACTTCCAGGGCTGAGTAAAGCAGGAAAGAAAAAGATAGAGACAAAAAGACAAAAAAAAAAAAAAAAAAAAACATGTGAGCATGAATGGGTCTAAATTGACTGTATGCATTCTGATAATCTTAAAATAATAGTAAATAGGTAAACCGGTGTGGCTTGTTTTGTGTGGAATAGACTGCGTTCACACTGCAGGTGTGCACAGATTCAATCTTTTGACCATATCCAATTTTTTTTTTTTTTTTTAACCATATCCGATTCACAATTCCCACCCAAAATGATTGTTAGTGATCGCTTTTACTATGCACATGGTAGACCCTCTTGTTTTGAATGGCCAAGCTATTAAAATTATTTACATATAACTGTAATTTTCGTTAGAGAGAGAGAGAGAGAGAGAGAGAGAGAGAGAGAGAGAGAGAGAGAGAGAGAGAGAGAGAGAGAGAGAGAGAGAGAGAGAGAGAGAGAGAGAGAGAGAGAGAGAGAGAGAGAGAGAGAGAGGAGCTTTATTTTTAAAACTCACAGGGCAGAGGTTTCTTTCTCAAAAAAAAAAAAGCTGTGAGCGAGCGCATACATGCACATCTGCTTCATAATAAAACATTAAAAAGTTATCTTTGTAGCTGGACATTGTGACCAGTGTCCAAAATATGGAGAGGATGACTTTCTCATTAAACCTACAGATGAATAAATATTTGCAATATTGGGAAAAATGGATATGACGTTTAGTCATGAAGTCAATGTTTATTGATCACAGTATTATCTGACATATACTTCCATCAATATGTTTTTTATGTAAGAACATATAGGTGACCTGTTGTGTTGTGTTTAGATGTGATTGTTTTTGTACTGTTTGTTTCTTTTTTCTTTTCAAAAGGATAAAAAAATAAAAATAAAGTGTCAAAAAAAGTTGATATTTGTGGGCAAACGTGTCCCCATTGCCTTGTGGTGGCTTGGAATTCAAAGGGTAATTGGATATTCGTGTTTAGACGTAGGTCGGATGTCCAGATATCGGATATGTATCGAATTTAAAACCACATTTGGAAGTGGCTCAGATTGGATGCGAAAAAATGGGATATCTTGCGGATCTTTGTGTTTACATGTGTGCAACAAATTCCGATCTGTGTCAGTTGTGAGTAAAAAATCAGATTTTTTGTGCCAGTGTAAATGCAGCCTAGAGAGTCTCAAGCACAAGACTTGACTCTTCTTAGTCACGCCTCACTTGAAGCGTTAACCTAACCTTAACCTTAAAGTGCCCCTATTATGCTATTTTAAAGTTTCCTAATTTTGTTTTGGAGGTCTCCAAGAACAGGTGTACATGCAAAGATAAAAATAAATAAATAAATAAATAAATAAAAAGTCAATGACTGTCAGCCACGACTGCCAAACAAAAACGTAAAATTTATGTAAACTATCCTAATTTAAATAAAGTTTCTCTTTAAATGTTTTACATAAAGACAGTTGTTTTAAAAAAAGTTATTTCCTGAATTATTACGATCAAATACATTCCCTGTAAATAAATAAAATTTAAAAACTGGTCAAATGAAAAAAAAAACCTTTAAATCCCAACAGAACATTAAACACTAACAAATCTCTCAGGACCTCACCATCTTCACTTATTACAATCCAGACTATATTCATTTCATACTAAAGCTCTTATTGAGAACTAACAGAGGTTTATATGTTAATGTTTTATTGAAAACAATAAAGTTTGATGTCACCATTATGGTGATCAGTGTTTGCTTTATTTAAGGGCTCTTGACCCTTCTCTAGAACAATAATGTTTTAAAGCAGTGAAATCAGAAAATGTTATTTATTTTAAATAAATACATAATAGTAACCTGGCCTGATTGCATCTAAAGTCACTAATCAATGTTTTGTCATAAATACATTGAAGTTTGGCGTTGCTAAGCCTGTGAATACAGCAATCACTTATGTTTAATTTAAAACTGTGTAGTGCATAAAAGATTTTAAACTACTTTATTTAGACACACACAGACATCAATAATCAGCATATGAATCTCAGCAATGGTGACAAACAAAAAGTTTAACTGCTGCAATGCATGCTGGGTATCACCATAGTACAAAAATGCCAGCATGCACTGCAGTATGAATAATTATTGTCATCACTGTTGAGGATTGTATGATAAGTATTTATGTCTAAGTTTGTATCAGAGATCATTTTCAGCATTGACAATGGTTTAATAGAAAATTAGCTTTTTACAACTTTGCTATACTTGAAACTTATTCAAAATTATTATGAAACACTATTGCAATCACTTAAAATAAACTTGCTTTAGAAAGACAAAAGGGTCACAAACTCAACTAAAGCAAACAATGGTAGCATAAATTGTTTGACCAATAAAAACATCAACATCAATTCTCAACAATAAGAGCTTCTGTAGACATCTGACAGAAATAAAGTCAATCAGGGCCCATATTTATCAAGCTTCTCAAAAGTGTAATTTTAGTCTTAAGTGCTTAAAATTCATGAAATGTACTCCTACTTTCAAACTTAAGTATAAAAGCAAGTTATCAAATTTCTTAAAGCTAAGAATCACTTTTACTCTCCTAGTAATTTAAGACAGCTCGAGAGGTCTCTCAGGTGGTTAGGAGTTGCCAGTAGGGGCTTGTGATGGCACTGAGGAGACAGAGATGTGCGCAAATCTTTCAGGAGAGGAAGAATGTTTTTTAAATGTTTGACAACGAGCAGTTAATCAAACGGTATTCTCGGACAGAGCAGGCATCATCTTTTTCAGCATTGGTTAATGTTGGGCGGAACTTGCCTTTCATAAAAAAAAGTCGCTGATTGATTAATTCAGTAAGCAGTAGCGCTTCTTCCTCCCGCCAATTCGGTTTTCTTTTGGAATCCATGGTGGCTGATTATATCGTAAAATCTAAGCCATGTATGGGCAGGTCAGTTAACAGCACACCGGTTTAAAATTTGTAATTTGTAGGACATGGTGGAAAACGTGTTTATCTTTAATTTCCAATGTGTATATTATAATGTATTCTCTTGAAAATTATTTATGGTGTGTTTTGAATGTAAACATTCAATGTGAATTTATCTGAGAATATTCTTAAAGGAAATCTATTCAGTGATTGGGCCATGCCTATGTCGTCATCCAAAATCCCGTTTGTGGCACAGCAAAGTGTCGTAAATCTTCTCTAAAACTGAAACACAGAGTCGACTCTTACTTTTGAGAGACAATAACTTTATATACGGTGCACTTTCAGATTTAAAACTTTGCAGGATGTTTTTTATTCACTTAGAGCTATGTTACACACTACATGAAAGGTAATTTTCAAAAATCCATAATAGGGGCACTTTAATGTTTCATTTTAGAGTTCAATTTATGTGTAAGAACAAATATGCATATATGGGCATACCTTTCCTCCAGTGTAGCCTTGTGTTTTTCTAGTTCCCATGTCCGGTCTGGCGCATAATTCCACACAACTTCCTCTGCTGCTATATAGTACTGCACTGTGGAGGTAAAGCGCTCTGGTGCAGGAGTCTCTGCTGAACAGGTCTTGACTGTGTAATGTTGACGCATGCCTGCATGGTAGTGATCAGCTGTACGACAGCTCAGCTCAAACTTGCCTGGAGTAAAAGTGCATACTGATGAGCAAATGTTTACTGTCTTAAAGAATGTATTTTGCATACTGTATATCTTTTAATAATTTAAGAAAACAACAACAAGCTTTTCAAGACCTAGCAACTGTGTATCAAAGCAGAGAACTGGAATAATCTCCAATTTTGTTAAAACCATTGTTGTGCCAAAATCCCACACACCCTTGGACCCGGAGGGGTAGCGGTTTGTAATGCCCGGTCTAATACCTTTTGAATTATGTAGCTGATCAAATAAATAATAAGTCATGATTAAACAGTTCTTCAAAGTAGATAATACAATATATTTAATATAGTTTGTCTGGATGTAATAACAATGTAATAACATTGGTGCAAACAATATTTTTATGTGATGCGTCAAAAACATATCCCCTTAGTTAAAGGGTTAGTTCACCCAAAAATGAAAATTCTGTCATCAGTATTGGCCGACACGGTTCACGTGAGCACCACGATCCATGTGTGTGATGCTGATGCAAGAACTAGCCAATAATGAGCCAGTGTTTTGACATAGAACCTGGAAGTGCTGCACTATGCTTACTATAAGAACAGCATAAGAGAATGCCATTGAAGAAAATTTATTTTTTTTCCACACAAAAATTATTGTTATCGCTTCATAACATTAAGTTTGAACCACTGTAGTCAAACTGACTATTTTAGCCATTTTTTTATTACCTTTCTGGGCCTTGAAAGTTGCAATGATGTTGCAGTCTATGGCTGGATCAAAAACTTCTTGGATTTCATTAAAAAAAAAAAAAAAAAAAAAAAAAAAAAAACTTTGTGTTCTGAAGATAAACGAAGGTCTTACGGGTTTGGAACGACATGAGGGTGAGTAAATTATAACAGAATTTTATTTTTTGGGTGAACTAGCCCTTTAATAATTATTATATGATTCACATATACATATACATCTTAAATCATTTTAGAATAAAACAATAAATAATAATCAGCACTATTAATACTACAATACAATAGTGACATGTTCTGCTGATGATCTACTGACAATGTACAAAATCAAAGAACAAAGATGCAGCAGCTGATTTGCATAATGACCAACGCAATCTACCAAGAGTAATGCAAATTAGCATTGTGTCACAAACATAGAGACGATGATAATCAGGTATGGGTAATCTACTAATAACACAGCTGCAGCAATTAAAAAACAATGTGGCTTGCCAAATATGTTTAGAAAGCGTCTTCATCTGGCATTCCAAATAAATGAACTGGAGTGAATAAGATTCTCTCCCTTCTATCACATGCTCTCTGTTCTCTGCACTTACACTGTAAAACCTGTGTAAGTTCAGCTAACTCATTTCATTTGAAGAAACCAATTACCTTAATTTGTTTAAGTTTAGAAACCCATAGCTATGAGTACTCAACTTTTTTAGTTGAGTTCACTAAAAGAAGATATACATTGCAGTCAAGAAATTAAGTGATTAAGTGAATATATAAGAGACAATTGAGCATTAGTGATGAACACCTGCTGTTAACAAGACAAATCACTGAAGGAAAGAGAAACACAAAAACTACAACTGACTTCAGCCACAGCCTTAGATGAAATCAACTGAAGATAAATAGTCAATGATTTAGCAGTTAGATCACCTTTTAAAAGCAACCTATTTATTAATTCTGATCATGTTTTAGAATTATCTTTTACAATTGTTTTGTTAACACTTGTCATATACACCTTGTGAAACTTTTAATTGGGTTGATATAATCCTCTATATTTGTGACAATATCTTGCAATTGACCATGCTTGTGTCACACACAGACTTCAACATTCAGCACAACAATGCTAGCTATAGTACTAAGTCAAGAGTAAATCTAGAGTAAATAAATGATCAAGTACTCTTTACTGTTCTTTTTAATTACTCAAACTCTTGTGTAAGTGAACTATACTAACTAAGCATTTGTCAAAACATACTATTCCTAGTTCAGCTGCTTTAGCTATTCAGCTGATCACTGAATACTTGGATTTTTGTAATTTCATGATCTACTAATCAGCAACATAACTACAACATTGCAGGTCCGTAATTTCATTACCATAAAATTAACAAGTAAATATGTATAGTTTTTATTTACGTCCACTTTTCCTCCAGTAATGTACATTTATTGTATTCACCACTGTACTTTTGTGTTATTACTTGTGTGTACATTTTGAAAAGCCTTTGCATTTTGTGTTATTGTTATTTTTGTTGTTGTTCTCTCATGTTTGAAGTCATCAGTGAACTAAAAATGTTAAAATAAAACTAAAAACATTGCAGTGTCTGTTCTGGAAATGTCCTAAGCAAACTAACTACTTCAGAACATGGTTAGCTGGGTTTGGATCTGGCACAACACCAAAATCATTATTAGCATTATAACTGACGTATCGAAGCCTATCATATCTACCATCGCTTTAATGTACTGGATAAGTATTGACACACCACCACATCCCTGATATAAAAAGTGCTGTGACTTACCATTATTGTCTGGTGTCATGTTAACAGTCACTGTGGTATGGGGAAAGATGTTGAGAGTGTCACGGTTCATCCCATCGCGTTGAAACGTGTTACCCTGGAAATAGATACCATGGATATCCACCTCTGTGCCCAAGCCAAGTGTGTGCCACACAGCATGTTCCCCGTTACACAAATTCAGACCAGGCAGGTTTCCATACATGTAGCCATTCACCGCTGAGAAAAAACACAAACATTCTTAATTATACTACTGTCAAACAATACACTTTAATAAAAGTGAGGAAGTAAAAGTTCATGATTGTGTGATTAAACACACGCAAACACATATATGCATACCATGCATCTTATTGCTCTCTTGAAACTCTTCATCATCTGGAACTGAATCACCGCTGCCAAACTTTTCAATGTTTTGTTCCAGATACCAGCTTTCATTCTCATCCATCACAGAGAATAGCAGAAAAAACTCGTGCTGAATTTTGTCAGCACGCTTAAGAGACACACCCAAAACATGGAAACACACACACACAAAATATATAGGTTACTATATTCACCTGCATAGTCTGAAAATCAACAGATGCACTGCATATATGGCACATTCCACGAATAAGGTCCACCTTGTTGTCCAATTTTTTTTTAATGCATTACAGGCACAAATCTTATTTTTCTGGAAAGATCTATTAGATAAAACTGTTATTGAACCTAATTATTCTAGTATGAAAAGTAACTAGTTTCAAACACATCCAATATCTGTGTCATAGCCATTAAACCTGAATGACCAATGTAACATAATATCCCACATTATCTGTATTGTGCACAACCCTGTTATGATTTTCTGCTATGCTAAAAACACAATTAAATATGACTTCTCAATTTTTACACAAACTACATTGTTGACTGCATTCTTCAAACATAGAAATATTGGAAATATAGGTTTATTATAACAACAAACCAGTATTTAGCCCAACTTGATAGCCCCAACTGAGTGACTGCTTAAGGTTGAGGTTGACAATAAAGCACTGCCTTTGACTATTTGCTGAAAACGAAAAATTCATTCATTTTTCCAGAGTATTAACTGCATTATTTGTGGAAAGAACCATATTGCCTGTATGTGAGTTTGTTACCTGATGCCCACTTCCATCAAGAACACCTTTCTTACACACTTGTATGGGCCCAAATAAACCAGAGCTACTGTCACGAACAGGATCAACAGCAGAATAGTACAAGTATGAAAGACAAGGAGGATCATAGGTGGAGGGACCTTCAATTACTCTCCAATGATAGGTGAATTGTTTACCAGGGGCCACAGAGGCTCCATCTTTCTGAGTTCCTGTGGAGGAGACAAGTAAAGAAATAAAATAGATACACTGTTCCTTCATGATTTATACTATGTATTTTTAATATTTTAGCCAAATATTATGCAATGTGTGTATTATACTATTATTATTTGTGTTGTATATGACCTACCATCCTGATACATTGCTCCTTCATACGCCTTCTCATAATGCAAGCCATGTGGCTGAATGCTATAGTTACGTGTCGCTTTATTCAGGAATGTCACAATGATAACATCACCAGTCTCTGCTCTGATGACAGGACCTAGGGTGGGGGTGGGTGGCGAGATAACAAATCACGTAACATCTTCAAAACATGCTTAAACAATATTAATATAACTGTGCTTAATGAAACTGAACAGCACTCAAACATCAGCTCTAAGGCATATTACTATACCTCTTATCCAAAAACTTTAAAGTCAGCAAGAAATAAAAATGTACCACATTATTTTCTTTAAGTTACTGGTCTTATTATTAACAATTAATTTGTGCATGTGTTTTTGTTGATGTTATTTTTTATTTCTTAAACTACTCCTGTTTATTAAGCAATGCCCATTTTTCACAATCCAATTAACTAGCGATGTAACTTCGACGAAGTGAAGCTAAATTCCTGTCCTACATTTTTTTTTTTTTTTGATAGGTCATCTTACTCGCAAATACATCACAATGCGGTAAAGTAAGTAACTTCCATTTCATGCAGACTTTAAAATATCAAAGACATAAATCTACATCAGTGCTCATAAATATATAAGACACAAGTGAGGATTTTACCCAGAATTCCAAGATGCTCATCTGAGCCCACAATATGTGTTTTGTTAGTGAATGTTTCATCTGTATATGAAATGTATCTGGCCTTCAGGTATTTTCCACCCAGTTTACCACCATCATGACTGAAGTATGGTTCAGAGTCACTGGAAAGAAAGAAAGAACGAGATAAACTTAGAAAATCTAATTTAAATGACAACATTATATTATATGAAAATGAATGGCACAATATAGTATATTCTATTCTATCTTTAAATAAAGTGTGTGCCTTTGTGTACCTTCACACTGGAATTCTCTGCTAATTTAAATGTATTTAAATTTACCTTCAAAGGCTTCAAAAACAAGGTGAATTTAATTTAAAGTTATTAAACCAAGTTTAGACTTTTATCTTAACTTCAGTTTGTGTAATAGGACCACATCTACCCCCCAATGCATGTCAACTAGCCAACGATTTCAATGTGTGTGTAAAGTTTCAAGAGTTTTTGAGCATGTTAAGGCCAGCAAAAGTGCCTAAAACCTTGAAAGAAAGAAAAATAATAATCCTTAGTAAAATAATAGGGACTCCACCCCTTTAGGGCTTTGGCCATAACAAAAACAAGAACACCTGTTTGTGTACCTGGTAGCTGTAAGACCTTGTAGTGGGTCTTGAGTTACTCAATCATGCATTAAGTGTCTCCAAATCTGTGTTTCTACCTGTCTGGTTCAGTAAGTTTTTCATTTTTCATGTAGTTCATTCCTGAAGGTGCATAGTTCCAAATCATCTCTTCAGCAGCAATGTAGAAACGTCTCTCAGTGCCAGGGGCTTCTGTTGGAGAGGTTGCAGACCCACACGTCGAGACCTCATAGAAACCCTGCATACCTGCTGCTCACAAGAGAGATCATAAAAAAGAGAGATTCAGAAATCTTAAAAATGTTACTTTACTTGCTTTCTTAAATATTTAAAGGTAAAGTATGTAGTTTCTGTGACACTAATGGCACCTAGCGGAATCACAAAAATAAAACATATTTTGCAAATGCCCCTTTTTTGCGTCACACCTCCTCTAACTCAATCATCACAAATACAGCTCTTACAGGGATTTGTGTGGACATGTCTCAACAGGTAAAAGTAGACTACTTTCAATAAAAGGCCCAACATATTAGGAATACTTTTAGATGTGTTGCTATGTGTCATGAGTAAGTAAATGAGTAGCCAACACTCTGTCTTTCGCTTATAATAAGCTCATCCGATGTTCTGCACCAGACGCAACTACTTAAGGCGATCTACACTGTCAAAGTAAACATTACAAATTGGTGCACTTGTCTTTCTTAACAGGTGCATGATGATGCTGTATTGAAGCATCCATTGTAGTGCGTTGTTTGCTTTGACATGTTCATGACCTGTTTAATCATTGAAGGTCTAATTTCAGCGAAATTTGGCTTGCACTCTGAATGTCTTATAGGTTGAGCTGGAAATAGATTGACGGATCTGAGCCTGGGAGGATCGATGTTTACACTTTTGGGAGAGATAAACCCAACTTGCTGAGATAAGTTACAGTTTATTTCTCCAAATGAATGTAGTTGCTCTCAAAACAAGTAACACAGCAAACTAAACACACTTTTATGTTGGCAAAACAGTTCAGTATTCACTGCATAATGAAGCACTGCAGTTTATTCTTGTAATGCATTTATCAAAAATAAATACTAACATCAAAACTACAAGTGTGTTCTCTGTTGATTTAATAACAAATTCAGCTGTAGATACACAAATACATGAATGAAAATACATGTTTTTTGTGTTCTTTAATTGTTTTTAAATAAATATAAAACACACACACACACACACACACACACACACACACTGTCGATCAATTTGCTCCTGATCACCCTGTGGAAAGTGGATTTCACTGAGGGAATTTTAAAAAAGTGGGAGCCGATCTGTGTTGTGCGGTTCCAAGACAGCGTTGTGTGCAAAATTAATTTGAAACCCATCTGTACCCTAACCTTGCTCCCTTTCCCCTCTGTCCATGTCTTATCTTCTCCCTCTACTCCTCTTCCTACATCCTCAGCTCTTCTTGCTCCATCTCCTCTTCCTATACTATCTATTCCTTTCCCCTCATCACTTTCTACCTCTTCCACTGTTTCTCTCCCTCTCAATAACCTTCCTCTATCTTCTCCAAAACCTCTCACACTTACACCTCTTCCTTTCCCTTTTCCCATTCTTCTTTTTACTTTCTTTTCCCCTTTTATAGTTTTTGTTATTGAGATAGCTTTTAACAATTAGGACATTTGCATTTCCTGTGTTGTGTGTATTACTAACTCATCGGATATTTGAGGCTAATTGAGATCTTTCCAAGAGCAACTGAGAATTTAACAAATAACAAATTTTGTTTGTTGTGTTTGGAAAAACGGTGCACAAATGATTGATGTTTTTGTAAAACAAGTTTAAAAAAAGCTGCAATTGTTTTTTCCTGATATATTAATTATGGCTGTGTGAATTGTACACAATGTTTTGTGTAATGTATGCATATGATTTGTAATTTGTATGAAATGAATGAAAACGTACAATCTGTTTAGGACAATTACAAAGTGTTCAGATCACTGCATTAATTGTTTTGAGAGCAGTGATCTGAGTTTGGAGAAGTGTGTCAAATCGACTGAGAAAAACTGTAATCATTATAAATGCAGCCACTCTGACCAAAGCAGACAATAACTATTTATCTTCAAACAACTAAAACAATGTGTCAAAACTGCAAGGAGGATTAAACAAGTGCCAGTAAAAAAAGGTGCAGCAAAAAGGAACACTATACCACCACTATACAAACCAAAAGGGATCATGCACTGATTAAACACAAAACCAGTGCTTCCAAAAAAACAGGAGCACAAATTGGCTTCACACAAAGATGACAGAAAGACAATAGAACAGATACTACCTTGTATATGATCGTTGACTTGGCAACTTAACAACCATTTTCCTTTTGTTCTCGGGATCATTGTTGCGGTGACAAAAGTCGCAGGAAACAGACTAAGAACATCTGTGCGGTGCATGCGATCCAAGAGGGTGTGTCCATGGAAATATGCGGAATGAATGTCCACTTCGTTGCCAATGCCGAAGAGATGCCAAGATACAGGATGCCCAACACACACTTTCGGTGAAGGCAAATTCCCATAAACATACCCATTGATTGCTAATGGGAAAAGAAAAGAACACATTGAACAAATGACACTGACTGAAAAGAGAATATGAGATTACACAAGTTTTATAATTAGATATAAAATAAATACATATAATACAAAATTCTGCATATTATTCACTAAAATAATAACATTTTATCCTTTGGAATTAAAATCACAAACAACTGCAGATAACTTTGAACATCAACAGGAAAACAAAACTTTTCTGAATGCTTTTGTTCCAAAGTGGAACAGATACATGAAGGTACTTTCCATGGAAATGCCAGTCATGTGTCATCAGCTAATAATTGCATCATGGAATTTCATGTGCTTACTTCAGTAAAATGTAATATCCTTGGTAACAGACAATAGTAGCTGTAAAAACTAAAGATTGAAGATTGAATTTAAAACTAAAGATTTAACTTTAAAGATTTAAGAATTAATCACTTCTTTTTAGCTGATTAACAACGCAATGTAAGCCTCTTTGAGTTAAAAACGTCTACCAAAAAAAAATGTCTGTGTAAAAATATAAATCTTTAAGCTGATTTAAATTTTAAATGTAATTTTTAAAATTACATTTAACACACGGAGCAAAAAAAAGTTCAACCTAGAGAAATACTGAGCCTTACAGTGCATAAGGTTGGACTCTCTGAACTCCTCATCTGCGTTTTCCATAAGTTGTTTGGTTTTATCTGATTCAGAGCAAAAGTTTTCAACATTGTCCTCCAGGTACCAGCTCAAGTTCTCATCAACCACACTGAACATCAAAATGAAATCTTCATCCACATCAGAGCGCTTATTGCTAGAGTTCAGTGTGCCTAAGATACAAAGAGAAGACAAAATATAAGGAAAAGACTGAAATGAGAAATAAAGAGTAAAAGGGGAAAAATAATGTGAATTGAACTGGGAGGGAGAAATGTTTGATGCTAAGAAGTAGTTGGTACTGTGAGATACTGTACAATCTTTTGTGGGTATGTTAACTATAGGAAATTGATTTGTGAACAGTTTATCAGGGGTTGTGTGTGTACCTTACCTTTCTTGCAGGTGAGCAGAGCTCCTATAAGCCCTGATGCAATGTCTTTTGGTGCATCTCCATGTGAATGGTAGATCCAGGTGAGACAGCTGGCATCTGCTTCAGTAGGGGCATACTCTGGTTTGACCTCCCATGTGTATGTCCAGTTTTGACCTGGAGCCACTGCATCATCACTTTTATCGTGACCAGAGGTGCCATCAGGATACAACGCTCCTAAAATACAGAGTAATAAATTAAAGTTAAAGCAAATGAGATTATCCAATCTGATTTATTTGAAGAGTCATAATGTGATTTGACAATTATGGACATTTAATGGAAAATGTCTCGGTTACACATGTAACCCTCATTCCCTGAAGGAGGGAACGGAGACGTACGTCAGAATGTGAACCGACGAATTGGGATATTGCATGAGAGCCCTATCACCTTCAAGTGTGTCAACAGCCCGCAGCTCTACATATGTCTGTCAGTGAGGCGCCATGCGCCAATGCTCAGGAGGCCAATGCTGATGCAAGGTGAAAATACTGATGCACCTTGGTTGAAGGCGTGGTTGGCGCCCTCATTCCAGGGGAGACGCGACGTGCCTTTTCGCAGCAGAGAGGTAAGAGGACCTGTCACCGTGCTGAAGTCCCTAATGAAGCGGTGGTAAAAGTTCGCAAACCCAAGGAAGCGTTGCAACACCTTCAGGGAGGTGGGTTGAGGCCAGTCCAAAACTGCCTTGACCTTACTCTCGCCCATTGCCATGCCTTCTGGACTGATGACATAACCCAGGAATGTTGTAGTGGTCTGGTGGAAATCACACTTCTTGATCTTAGCATAGAGTTGGTGCTGGATGAGTCTTTGGAGGACTGCCTGGACGTGCTGGATGTGGTCCTTTAAGGTGTCTGAATAAATCAGGATGTCGTCAATGTAAATGATGACAGTTCGGTGGAGCATATCTCGGAACACCTCATTAATAAAAGACTGGAAGACAGCTGGACTATTTGCCAGGCCGAATGGCATAACCAGATATTCATAGTGCCCCGTGCAGGTGGAAGAGGCAGTTCTCCACTCGTCCCCCTCACAGATACGGATCAGGTTATAGGCACACCGCAGATCCGGTTTAGTGTAGAATCTGGCTGTGCGTAAGAGTTCCAAGGCAGCAGGAACTAGGGACAGCAGATAGCGGAACTTGATTGTACAGTAATTGAGAGCTCTATAATCGATACAGGGTCAGAGACCACCGTCTTTCTTCTGCATAAAGAAAAACCCGGCCAATGCAGGGGATGTTGAGGGATGAACGAAGCCCTTTGCGAGTTCCTCTTCAATGTATTTTCGCATGGCCTCGGTCTCTGGTTGGGAGAGTGGGAAGACTCGGCCCTTGGCAGGCGTGGTGCCTGGCACCAGATCGATGGCACAGTCGTTGGTACGGTGAGGAGGAAGCCTGGAGGCTTTTGTCTTGCTGAAGGGCTCTGACAGATCGTGATACACTGATGGGAGGCGGTTCATCACAGCGTCCTCCCGGGGCTCGATGATGCTTTGGACTGGTAATGGTGTGACAGTGGTGATTCAAGAGTCAAGATTCAAGAGTTTTATTCGTCACATACACAGTTATATACGGAGTATACAATCGGCAGTGAAATGTAAACAGGTCCACTCCATTGACAGTGCAAATTCACAGTTAAAAACACAAGGAGGAAATTATAATAGTACTTTTTTTTTTTTTTCTATTCTATCTATTCTATCTATATCTCAAGTAGACTTATAATAAAGTAATATGTGCAGTGAGTAAACTGTAAATGTATAAAAATGTATAAAGAGTATAATGTGCAAACAGGTTTATAACAGGTTGTTACACAGTAACAATGAGAACAAAGTGCAGTGTAATGTCAGTATATCGATGGTCACGTGATGTTAAATGACTGAGTTCAGGAGTCTGATGGCCTGGGGGAAGAAGCTCCTCCTGAGTCTCTCAGTTTTGGCCATCAGGCTTCAGAAGCGCTTACCAGATGGCAGCAGCGTGAAATGAGGGTTTGCAGGGTGATTAGAGTCCTTGATGATCTTAGTAGCTCTACCTTTGCAGTGTTTGGTGTAGACGTCCTGCAGAGACGGGAGAGCTGACCCTGAGATACGCTCGGATAAGCGCACGACTCTTTGCAGGGCTTTGCGGTCATGACTGGTGCTGTTCCCATACCATGCTGCGATGCACTGAGTTAATACACTTTCTATCGCCCCTAAATAGAAAGTTTTCAGGATAGCTGGTGAAACCCTGAATTTCCTCAGCTGGCGCAGGTGGTACAGTCTTTGCCTGGCTTTTTTCACCTGTGTCTGAATGTGTGCAGTCCAGGTCAGATCCTCGGAGATGTTTACACCCAGGTACTTGAAGCTGCTCACTCTCTCTACTGGTGAGACAGGTAGTATGACAGTTCTTTCCCCAACAGACGATTTGGCCGTTTGCCCACTGGATTTGTTGGTCGTGCTTGCGGAGTCAGGGCAGGCCCAGAATGACTGGTGTGTGCGGAGCATCAAATATGTAGAATTGGATGGTCTCACGGTGAAGGGTTCCAGTCCACATGTGATCTCTTGAGCTGGTTGGCTTGGGTGGAGAAAGCGACGGACAAGGCAGACATCATTGCTGGACCTTCATTTGGCGAAGTCTTCTGTTGTGAATCATCAGACTCAGTCAGATCCATTTGCAACAGTTTATTAATCAAAGTCAACAGGCAAGGGTCCAATACCAGTGAAGACAGTGTAGCAGGGTAGGCAAGGCGTAGAAGGGAGCCAGGCAAGAGGTCAGGGGCAGGCAGCAGACGATACAAAATCCAGGAAACAGGCAAAAGGTCAATGTGCAGGCAGCAGACAATCAAAGATAGAAAACAGCAGAGGTCGGTAACATGGGCAGGATAACTTTCTGGAAACCACTCAGCGGTGCACACAACAGTGAAACAAGACTTCACACAGAGTGTGCTGTGAATGTGGTTTAAATAGGGCTGGAAATGAGTAACAGCTGTGTGTGTGATCATGCTCACAGGTGCAATGGGAATCAGTGCTTGAGTGAGGAATTATGGGATTTGGAGTTCGGGAGACAGTCAGTATTCAGGCGAGATTGCGGGACTGGTAGTCGTCACACATACACTTGCAAGGGACATTCCATTACATACTTCAACAGAGACAGACATGGCAAAATGCAACATTAAAAAATAAATAAAAACAATGTCAAAAACAGAACAAAAATCACTGCCATTATAAAGCTTGGATTAGCCAGGATTTTTTAAATATAACTCAGATTTTATTTGTCTGAAAAAAGAATGTCATATACACCTAGGATGACTTGAGGGTGAGTAAATCATGGGCTAATTTTCATTTTTGGGTGAACTAACCCTTTAAAAGCCTTTAATTAACTGGGCTTAATCTTAAAATAAAAAAATAAAAATAAAAACAATTAAAGGTGTGATTTTTTTTTAACTGTTTGATAGCACATATTTGAACAGTTTACTATTTCAGCTATGAAAATGGTTGCTGCAGGTAGCTGTTATAAAGATTCAAGTTTTCTAAAGTCATTTCTGTGTGTTACTGTGTGTACTTTGAAACTTTGCTACATTCTTTTTGTTTATTGCTCTGTTATATACAGGATGTGTCAAGAGACTAAATTGCTCTCTAAAGACAAACAAAGAAAGACAGTGAGATAAGTAGAGGGAAAGGAATGAAGAAAAACAATAAATAAGGGAACTGAGAGAGAGAGAGAGAGAGAGAGAGAGAGAGAGAGAGAGAGAGAGAGAGAGAGAGAGAGAGAGAGAGAGAGAGAGAGAGAGAGAGAGAGAGAATACTGTTCTCCAACCTTCTGAATCCTTCCTATAGAACACTCCATGAGGGTGGAGAGAATATGGCCTGCTTGCAAAGTTCTTCATATGCACCACCATGACATCATCGATTTCAGCCCGTAAAATAGGTCCAAGGAAGCCAAGCCACTCAGGTTTAGGTATTTCTCTGGAATAAGTGTCATCTGTGTACTCTCTGTACACAGCCTTTCTGTAAACACTCCCTATTCGGGTAGTGCTTTTTGACAGGAAAACTGATGCATGTCTGTTACAGAGAGGGATTCAAGGAAATGGAAAGAACGTCGCTTAGTTTAAATGATCATATCTACAATCGGACATATTGTTATTATTGGGCTATACTGTGTACAGTTCAGGATCAATTTTACCAATAACGCATGCTATCAGAACACCATGCATGCACTTACAAGCGACAGTGTGGATTTTCAGTAGCCTACAGTATTAAAATGTAAAAAAAGTAGCCTAATGTAAAATGT
The DNA here is from genome assembly GCA_018749465.1 of Paracanthobrama guichenoti. NCBI lineage: Eukaryota > Metazoa > Chordata > Actinopteri > Cypriniformes > Gobionidae > Paracanthobrama > Paracanthobrama guichenoti. The sequence continues at coordinate 220,167 of JAGHMJ010005088.1, read as the reverse complement.
GACCTGTTTTACTAAAAACCTTTGTTTGTAAAACACACACCACACACACACACTTACTTGTTTAGATCAATGTTTTGGTTGATAAGGTTTCCGCGGGGTGCGTAGTCCCAGTCTTCCTCTCGTATGCCGATATAATATGTCCTCTTTAGGCATTCGGCGCGCTGCAGCGCGATCACGGCCGTCACAAAAGCGCACACCACAGACTTCATCGCTTATAGCTGAAAACCCACACATGTAAAACCAATATCCGACCACCGCGCAGTGATATCCGACCACCGACTGAGAGTGTGTGAGAGCTCTACATACAAAGTTTATCGCTGTCGGTGTACAAATGCATACTAAAAAACACAGTGGAAACGAAACTGAAAGCGCGTCAACTGCTGCAATAGCACAAGCAACCGCCCTGACAGAACCGGTTTAGAAGTGAAACTCCGCTGGCTTTCCTCATAACAGAGCGCCTCTGTGAACTAACGTTACACTTGCCAAGAGCGATGACTTTGCGTTCTGCTGTAAAGACAAACATCCATTTGCTTTCATGGGCGTTTTGAGTCTACTGGACCATCGTTTGCTCGGTTTGTAGCCATTTTGCGCTACAGTTGAGTACAAATATGAATCTGTAAATCATAATGATGAGAAACTTTCTCATAATTATGTATAGCCTATGACTTAGTGTCTCATTATTTTGAGAAACTTTCTCATAATGATTAGCATGTCATAACAATGAGAAACATATATTTAATAAAAGTACGTACATACACTTACATAATTTTGCTCAGTTTAACCTGTGTTGGAGGCGTCCGTGGTGACCACTATTCACCACTAGAAATCTAGAGAATCTAGAAAAGAGATTCTCTGTCTGGGAAGCAACATGCTTTTGGCTGTGTTTATCCTGAGTTCCAGGCATTCTAGATGGCTGAGGAGCACAGATTTGTGAAATTCGAATTCCACCTCTGGCCAGGCCAGAATGAGGGGGGTAACTTGAATATGAAAGTATGCATCTTTCAGATCCACTGAGAAGAACCAATCCATTGGGTGGACCTGTGCGATGATTTGTTTCAGTGTTAACATTCTGAAAGGCCGTTTGACAAGGGCCTTGTTCAGATGTCTGAGATCTAGAATGGGCCTGAGACCGCCATCCTTTTTGGGAACGAGGAATTAGCGACTGTAGAAGACTGACTTGCACTGGGCTGGGGGTACCATCTCTATGGCCTCTTTTTCCAAAAGGCTCTGTACTTCGGCTTTGAGGACGTGAGACACGCTGCTCTCCATCGAAGTATGTAAAATGCCCGCAAAGTGGGGTGGTCTGCAAGTGAATTGGAGCGAGTAACCTCGTTGAATTGTGTTTATGACCCATTGTGACACACCAGGGATGGCCTTCCAGGCTTCGGCCTGATCGCACAGGGGTTTCATAATGTCGAGTGGCAGCGTGCTGGGCAGGGCACTGACCCTCGTATGGTGCGGAAGAAAAGAAACACTCTTTTGTTGAGTATTTAATTTTTTTTTTTGGGTTCGCTATAACAGCGGTTGAGTGTAAGGGAGTGCACATTAGCGCCGGCTCTTTGCTTACACTCGCAACACACACAACAACATTTTCTCCTCTGACCGGAAATGGAACGGGCCACTGAGGAGAAACTTTGAGCATTTTGGAGAGAGGTTCGGCTTTTGCGGAACCTAACATGCCTCTCTTCCTGTTCAGCCGATCAGGACTGCTTCCTCTGTTCAGATTCCAGTATAATCTTAGGCCAGGGTCCCTGACACTTGGGCTTCAGGAAGCGCTTCGTCTGACTGGGACGCTGTCTCTGTTCATACAGAGCAGCAGAAGGCGCCTGCGGGGCTGAGTGGGCGCGGGCGCCTTCTGCTGCTGCTGCTGAGGCAGCGCTCTGGGGCGGCTCGACGAGACAGAGCTGGAGCGTTTCGGCAAGAAGTGTTGCATCGCTTCTGTGTTTTTGCAACTGAGGATGTGTTTGGATGAACACTGAAATGTATTGTTAACTTGTTTTTATGTAGTCGAGTGACATTTTAATAAAGCATATAATAAAGACGTTTAATAAAGTATTTAATAAACATTTTATTACCTAGATGTTTTAGACATCACGAATCTACACAGACAAGCTGTTATCGAGAATTAACAGAGGTTTAAATGTTGATGTTTCATGGAACATTTTATTTAAGGTCACCAGAATCGTGATTAATGGCACCTTTGAGCTCTTGACCCTTTACTTGGCTTTTAATTTTTCTCTGGTTGCTGTAATTGTATTTTAATAAAATATGTTTGTTATGGCAAGGTAAAATATGATCAGCTGTTTCTTGTTGCTGTCATAACCATCAAGTACTGATCTGATCAAGCTTTTGGGCATATGGATGGTGTGCATTTATTTTATTTATGTGCTGATAATTGTCATGTTATCCAGCAGTGCAGAATGATTTCATATATAAACAAAACGTTTTCAGAAAGTTCCAAGCTGCAGCAGAAATTAGTCAAACACAGACATCAAGATTCAGCACATGAATCTCAAGAATGGTGACCAAAAGCTTCATGCCCCAATGCCTGCTTGGAATCATGGATGAGTTTTGTACTATGGTGGCTCCCAGCATGCATTGCGGCATGCTGGAATCTGAACAGTCCTGAGCAGTCCTGATCGGCTGAACAGGAAGAGAGGAGTTTTATTTGTCACCATTGTTGAGATTCATGTGCTGATTCTTGATGTGTGTGTGTCTGTTCGACAGTATAGACTGTAAAATCCTGTGTCTTAATTTTTTTTTAACTAACTGCAACATGCTAATTTTATGTTGAAAAACCACAATAATCAAATTCTTTTTAAAAGTCTTTCAAATATCAAACTCTTGCTGAGCTTAACAAATCTACATGATGATAGTATCATTAGCTATTCATACTTTTTTTCATGGTTATTTCTGCTGCTTCAGACGTGTGAAAGAGTCAAGGGTCAAGAGTTCAAATAAAGGTGCTACTAATCACGATACCAAATATACCTATAATTTTTTTTTTCAGAAATTCATACTGCCCTCCACCCAGTGCTATTCTATCCAGACATTTTAACACACATTGTGTGTTGAATCTACACAACGTGTCAAAATACCATCAACACACTCTGTGTGTTGTTTTTTGACACATCTCTATTTACAGTGCAGTGCCGTATAAGGCCCGTGCCGGTGACATATAATGCACGCTCTCATGTAAGAGAGGTGATGAGGTGGACGATGCTTAATATTATCTACCCCGGTAAAGTTCTAATTATTTAAGAAACCGGGTGAGGTGCACGTTACAGCTGGGGTTGGCACATCTGACTCTCAATCTCTTCCATACCAGACAGGGGTGCCTGAATTTAGTGATTTAGGACTTTTATTTCTTATGCATGGTATTTTTTATTTCTTATGTATATGTTGTATCATCTTTTTATTCTTTTAATTCTTTTTATAACTGTTTTAATGTAACCTTGTTCATTTACTGAATGAGCACTGTGCACTGTATGTCTGACTGATTGCACTTTATCTTATTTCCTGTGGTTAGGGCTGTCTGGGTGAGAGCGGTTGGGAGAAGGCTGAGTGACAGGCTGAGTGACAGACGTGAAGTGTGAGAAACTAGCACTCTAAAAAATAATTCAGTGGCTTGGTAAATATCACAGTAATAATTAACTTTATTAACTTAATAAAATCTCTGAATATCATTTACTTGAGTTGAACATACCAAAATAATTTACTAAAAATCCAACAGTTAATTTTGTCTAAAATTTACAGTTATATTTGTTTGTTTTTTCACTAAAAGAATTTAGTATTTGACTAACCAATTATTTATTTAAAATATACTTAATATACTTGTGAAATTTCTATCAAAATATTCTAGAATGGAGAATTAAACTGATTCTGTTTCAAGAACAAAAATATTATTTAATTCAAATCAACATTATTAACCTTTAACACACACTTAAGAAATTTAGTAAGTTTACTCGATTACCTCTCCTTCACCCTCCCACGAGATAATAACTCGACGGTTGAGTGAGTGCAGGCTGTTTGAATTCTCTTCAGTCCCCAGAAGAACAGTCCTTCTCAGCTTCGCAGAATTGGTGCATTTCCTCTGTGAAATTCAGGTTTGTGTGTTTTATTTTATCAACAAAATCATTAATGTGCTTTAAATGATTTTTTTTCCCAGTAAAAGCATACAACTATGGTTTCAAACCTTTAATGTCACTAACAATTCTTTGGACGAAAAAGTTCAGGCATTGGGAAAAATGGGACAACTTAAAAAAAATAAAATAAAAAAAATGGCGCCGCCGTGTTCGGTCGCCGTTCAGGTCGCTCCGCGAAGACTGTGCTTTTATTTACTATTTTACTTTCTTTTGCTCTCATTTTTTACAAATTTATCATCTGCATTGATCTGCTATGACAGCAAAACTCTGGACATTGGTTACCTCTATACTGGACTGTTTCAGGACACTTTCGCCGATCCTCTGTGGCCATCTGAGATTCTTCGGAACGCTGAGTTGAACAATGGACAGAGCCGACAGCGAAGAATCAAGAAACACCGTGGGAAACGCACGGGGATCCGAAACAGACTGTGGAAAAGGGCATTCAGCCCTCCTCTCCCGAGCATTCTTCTAGCAAATGTTCAATCCTTGGAGAATAAGATGGACGATTTTAGAGCCAGGATAAGTTTTCAATGGGACATGAGAGACTGTAACATCTATTGTTTGTCCGAAACATGGCTCACGCCCGCGGCGCTATGTGCTGTGACGCCGTCGGAGAACTTCTCTGTTTTTCGGATGGACAGAACAGCCGAGGCCGGTAAATCCAAAGGCGGTGGAGTATGCTTCATGGTCAACAAGAAATGGTGTGACCCCAGGAACATCACCATTCTCTCGCGGTCCTGCTCGCCTCATCTGGAACATTTAATAATCATTTGCCGCCCATTCTATCTGCCAAGGGAGTTTTCTGCGGTCGTTGCGACCGCTGTTTACATTCCACCACAGTCAGACACAGCGCTGGCTTTATCTGGCCTTCATGATGTTGCCAGCAGCATCATAAACAAACACCCCGATGCAGCATTCATTGTCGCGGGCGATTTTAACAAAGCAAACCTAAAGAACGTCTTGCCAAACTTTCACCAGCACGTCTCCTGTCCTACACGAGGAGCAAACACGCTGGATCATTGCTACTCTCCGTTTAAGAACGCCTATAAAGCGCGGTCACTACCAGCCTTTGGCAAATCGGATCATGCCGCCATTTTCCTCACACCTGAATACAAACAAAGGCTCGTTCAGGAACCCCGATGAGGTGGGAAGTTAAGCGCTGGTCCCCCGATTCAGAGACCGCGCTACAGGCAGCTCTGGATGATGTGGATTGGGACATGTTCCAGGTGAGTTCAGCTGACGTCAGCGAGTTCACAGATGTGGAGCTTTGCTTCATCAACACGCTTACAGAGCAAGCCACACAAACAATAACAATAACGTCCTTCTCAAATCAGAAACCGTGGGTGGACAATTCAATCCGCGCGGCAGTGAACGCACGCACTGCTGCTTACAACGCCGGTCTCCTATCGGGGAATATGACTGAATACAGAGCGTCCTGCTATGCTCTCAGACGCGCAGTTAAAGCTCCGTTATAAGGATCGAGTGGAGTCTCATTTCCAACTCAACGACTCCCGGCGCATGTGGCAGGGTCTGAGGTCCATCTGCTCTTTTGGATCTAAATCCTCTGCAGAGGTGAGCGCTGATCCGTTGCTTGTGGATGAGTTAAACTCTTTCTACGCTCGCTTTGACTGTAACCGCGGCAACGCGACTCCGCCAAATGGCACGTCAGAGGGAATTACTCGGAGCAACAACAACCACGTGATCTCTGTCTCGGAGGATGAAGTTCGGAGGGCACTCAAGCGTGTGGACGTCAGAAAAGCTGCTGGGCCGGATGGTTATAATCATATTTCAGGCCGTGTTATGCGGTCCTGTGCTGATCAGCTCGCCGGGTTGTTTACATCTATCTTTAATGAGTCCCTCGCTACATCTGTGGTCCCCATCTCCTTCAAACAATCCACCATCATCCCTGTCCCTAAGAACAGTAAGCCCTCTTGCCTAAATGACTATCGTCCAGTGGCTCTCACATCTATTGTCATGAAGGTCTTTGAGAGACTCATTAAAAACACCATTTGCGCCTTCATTCCTGACACTTTGGACCCTCTTCAGTTTCAATAGATCGACTGAAGATGCCATCTCTCATGTCCTCCACTCCTCCCTCACTCACATCGACAGCAAAAGTGGGAACTACGTAAGGCTGCTATTTATTGACTATAGCTCTGCCTTTAACACCATAGTTCCCAACAAGCTAACTGCCAAACTCCTGGATCTTGGCCTGAATCCTTCTCTCTGCCACTGGATTGAGGACTTCCTCACTGGCACCTCAGGTGGTGAGAATAGGCCAGTCCACCTCCATCTCCATCACCCTGTGTGGGAGCTCCACATGGCTGTGTCCTGAGTCCCCTGCTCTACTCTCTCTACACGCATGACTGTTTGTCCACACACAGCTCCACCTCTATCATCAAATTTGCTGATGATACTGTTGTCCTGGGCCTCATTTCCAACAACAATGAGACGACATACTTGGACGAGGTGGAGCATCTAACATCATGGTGCCAGGACAACTGTCTCTCTCTGAATGTTGTCAAGACCAAAGAAATGATTGTGGACTTCAGGAAGAGACAGCAACGGACATACTCCCCTCTCATGATCAGCGGCTCACCAGTAGAGAGAGTGAGCAGCTTCAAGTACCTGGGTGTAAACATCTCCGAGGACCTGACCTGGACTGCTCACATTCAGACACAGGTGAAAAAAGCCAGGCAAAGACTGTACCACCTGCGCCAGCTGAGGAAATTCAGGGTCTCACCAGCTATCCTGAAACCTTTCTATTTAGGGGCGATAGAAAGTGTATTAACTCAGTGCATCACAGCGTGGTATGGGAACAGCACCAGTCATGACTGCAAAGCCCTGCAAAGAGTCGTGCGCTTATCCGAGCGTATCTCAGGGTCAGCTCTCCCGTCTCTGCAGGACGTCTACACCAAACGCTGCAAAGGTAGAGCTACTAAGATCATCAAGGACTCTAATCACCCTGCAAACCCTCATTTCACGCTGCTGCCATCTGGTAAGCGCTTCCGAAGCCTGATGGCCAAAACTGAGAGACTCAGGAGGAGCTTCTTCCCCCAGGCCATCAGACTCCTGAACTCAGTCACTTAACAGCACGTGACTTCACTTCAGGATAAACATCGATACACTGACATTGCACTGCACTTTCTGTTCTCGTTGTTACTGTGTAACAACCTGTTATAAACTTCTTTGCACATTATACTCTTTATACATTGGTTAACCACATGGCATAAGTCTACAGTTTACTCACTGCACAGTACTTCACTTATTTTATTCCACTTCTTTATTCTTATTTTTTTACTTTTTTTCTTCTACTTGACTTGATTTATTTATAATTCTACAGATATATATATATATATATATATATATATATATATATATATATATATATATATATATATTTCTATTATAATTTCCTCCTTGTGTTTTTAACTGTGAATTTGCACTGTCCATGGAGCGGACCTGTTTACATTTCACTGCTGGTTGTATATTCTGTATATAACTGTGTATGTGACAAATAAAACTCTTGAATCTTGAATCTTGAAAAACATATATATGGTATTGTTTTACATGTCAGACAGATTTTCTATGCATGTCACGTGTGCTGGCAGAACAGGAGGATCCAAATGCGAATGAAACCGTTTATTTACTCTCAACTAGAGTTGTTCCGATTCCGATACTAAACTGAACTGAAAATGTAAAAATGCGATGATACTAGCATTTCTGTAGTACATGTAGTACCAACTCCCGAGTATATCCGGTACCCGCAGCTGTGTTCAGTCGCTTCCGTGTTTATCTAAGCACAGGGCTCCAGACTGTAGCCTAATATATAATAATATATTATAATAATATTATATAATAGTAATATTTAAATATTACTCCTGCAAATTCTGCCTCTCTGTGTGGATGCGCGGGTGCATGTAATCTCTGCCGTGTCACTATATGACGACACGAACACATAAACCGTCACTTCATGAGAATTTACCGTTTCATTTGAGAAAACTGTAATATCATGAACACAGACACTCAAAAGGTCTTAAAAGTTTGGTTTAACGTGAAGAAATTGACAATATATTAGGCTACTGTTGTACAGTAGATTTAGCTGTGTCTCTATATAATAATACGTCTCTATAATAAGAATTATGCCTAGATGGTTGCTTATTTTTAACTTGTTTTGTTGTAAAGATATTTTCTGATTAATATATAATTTTTTATATTCCTAGATTTCTTTGTTGCAGTTTTTATACAGTTATTTTGTAAAACTAAAATACCCTTTTCAGTTTGCGGTGTTAGATTTGTAGCTGCATTTGAAGATCTTTTTCGCTTAAGAAAAAGCAATATTACTGTCAAATGCATGTCAGATAATAAAAATACTGTAATAAATACAGTAGTTCACTGTATGTATTTGTTCATGTTTTATTAAGGGATAAGTCTGAAGCACACCATAAAATAATTCTAGCAATTCATACAGGGCTAGTAGTATATACACAGATACACACCCAGGTATCGGATCAGTACTCTGTATCGGCCGATACCCTGAGCCCAGGTATCGGAATCGGTATCGGGAAGGGAAAAAGGGTATCGGAACATCTCTACTCTCAACACACACTGTGATAATGAACAGCAAAGTCACTGAAAGCAGGAAGGCAGCATAGTCCTTGAGAAGGAAGACGGCAGGTCTCAGGGTGCACAATCCGTGAAGCAGGGAGGCAAAACGGGCAGACACGGTTGTCAGGATCCAGGAACCGGAGCAAGGAAATCCAGAAGACAGAAGACAGAAGACAAACAGGAACAGAAGACAAACAGGAACAGAAGACAAACAGGAACCCACAGACAGACTGCAATGATCTGACAACAAGGCTGAGTGAAACACACATATAAATAGGCCAGATAATGAGTGAAGCAGGTGAGAGTGATCAGGTGATAGTAATCAATGACCACGCCTCCAACAACACCACACAAACACAGACAGAATGAGACGATGAATTCATGAACCGTGACAATGCATTGTACATTTCTAAATCTTTTTTTTCTGTAGGAGAGGATACAGCTGCATCATGTCCCTGGTTCACCGTAATGAATGAGGATTTGGGTCAGAGGCATTCGGTTACCCCTCCAGTACTGCGTGCCTTAATGCCCCTGGCCTCTTCCACTAGCATTTAACCAGGACCATCAAATTCACACTAAAGAATATTATCATTATCTCAAAAAGGTTTCTGCAACACAGGTAAATCCGACCAAACTGATTATTTATCTAACCTGCAGAAACCAAAGGGAAGGTTTTGAACCTTATGCATGCAAAGAAAGTCCTGGACAGTTATGCTCCTGAAACTTTCAACATCCTATTCCTGCTCATTCACTTCCTCTCTCGGGTTGCTGCCCAAATTCATGTCAGCTTACGGACTTATCGGATGTTTTTGGATCCTGTGTCCTTCATTGAGTGTGTGTGTGTGTGTGTGTGTGTGTGTGTGTGTGTGTGTGTGTGTGTGTGTATTATGCTGTTTTAGATCAAATTAGGAAGAAAATAAGATGAAGTATTTTTGCTAAAAAACTGATGTGAGTCAAGCCTAAATTGGCCCTTTAAAATATGGAAACATGCTGCTTTTTGTTGACATTTAAGTTTTGCAAAGCAAACTTAAAGGGAAAACTAAAGTTAATTTAATAATCAGCTAAAAGAAAGCGTTCCAAGTTTCCAAGTTTTTGTCTTAAGCCCAGTGTATACTGTTCCCTTTCGTTTAGTCAGAGTAAAGTCAGTGACTGATGAATGGTGGTTTCGCCTAGAAGCCTATCATCTTCGTGATCTTATAAAACGCCCAATGGCAGTGCCAATGCCATGGGCATGTGGAATTTGCATGCGTAACTCCGCCCCACCGCGTGGGTATATAAGGAAGTACGCTGGCACATCGCATTATGTTTCTGCTTCGGAGCCAAGGGTACCTACTTTCACTCCTCAAGCCTTTCTGAGTTATATTGTCAGCTTCTTCGAGACGAGCAGCTTTCCAGTCGGTTTTGGTGTTACGGCGCGTTCCAGCGATCACATACTTCCTGCCTGCTGATCTGTGCAGTGGTCTGCTTCCAGCTGGTGTGCGTTTCCCTGGGAATGGCTTCAGGATGTCTCCCCCGTGTGCTTCTGGGTCTGGTCGGTCTCTGCCGCTCTCTGATGGGCACAATCACTGTCTGACATGTTTGGGCTTTCAGCACGCTCAGGCAGCATTTGTGGATAAGTCATGTTCCCACTGCATGTTCCCACACCCCACTCTAGTGCACCGCTCCCACCGTGCATTCAGACGGTAACACTGGGGCCAGCTCCTGCTGTCCTGTGTGTTTCGTTTGGTGATGCAGAGGACGAAGAGATGTCGGTCACCGCATCACAAGGTGGGCTGGAGTCCTCTGAGGATGATGATTCAGCTGTGCAGCCGCCTTCAGGTCTGCCAGCATTGCCCGAGATGGACCCAGAGTTGACAGCCATGCTTTCCCAGGTAGCCGCGAGTCTCGGGTTGGAGTGGAACCCTCCGCCCCGGTCTGAGCACTCATGGTTGGACAATTGGTTTTTGGGTGCATGAGGAGGTTGCATGGTCCTGGAAGTCCCATCTGTCTTCCCGTTACCGTTCAGTGACCTCCTCCACCTTCTCTGCCCTCGATGGGGCTGCGGCCAAAGGGTACACTGGGGTTCCCCCGGTTGAACGCTCTGTTGCGATGCAGCTGTGTCCGCAGAGCGCTTCAACCTGGTGTGGTGACCCAAAGCACCCCTCCAAAGCCTGTAGATTCACATCAACCTTGGTATCAAAGACCTACAGAGCTGTGGGGCAGGCCGCCGCCTCTTTGCATGCCATGATTATCCTTCAGGTCTACCAGGCCAAGATACTGTGTGACATGCACGAGGGTAGAGCTGACCCAGGGCTCAGAGATGAGCTGTGTGCCGCCACCGACCTCACCCTCCGGGCGACGAAGGTGACCGCACACTCCCTGGTCCAGGTGATCTCCACAGCTGTGTTCCAGGAGAGACATCTATGGCTCAACCTGGCCAATATGCAGGACACAGAGCGGAGTCGCAAACAAAGTGCTGGACAGACGGCAGGAGACTGATTGGCAAAGAAAACCCCCAAATTGTGCTGCTAGTTGACAGATTAGCGTTAACTATTAGGCTACTCTCAGATCAAAAACACCATTCACAAGTATAGTTATCGTTCTTGGTATGAACAGGCCTTTAGGAGAGCCGGCCAACTCTGGGACCATGGTGGAGTTTAAGGCCTGGATAGGAAGTGTTTGGAAGTTGATTCTGGGGATTTGGGAGGACCGGAGTGGAAAAGCAAGGCTTTCAGACGGGTGGAAGTGGACTGTGGAGGCTCTGTGGAGACTGGATTGATTCTCAGTAAAGGAGGTACCTTTTAACCACAGAGAATAATCCATGCACTGCTCCTCCTGGCATCAGCCAATAGATCCATCCATTCCACTCCAAAAATACACATTCAGCATCCAGCTGTTCCACTTGGTGACTTCACAAGATCCTCCAGGGAGGATCCATTTTGGTAGAGGGAGAGCAGTTAGTCCACACCACACCATGATGGGTGTGGTATTGAGGTCCAGGTGAGTTTGATTAATTGAGTTTGAATGGTTACTGTGTAGAAGTTGAGGGAAAGCTTGGTGTAACTATGACAATGGGCATTCTTTAAAAAAAAAAAAAAATGATGACATGACATTAATGGCATCTGAATGACAAAACAAACTTGAATGACATCTGAGTAGAAACATTTTAATTCCACAGCAATTTGTCATTTCTCTTCCAAATATTTTTATTTGAAACAAACAAATTATAGTATAGATTAGTTTTCAATTAAGAGGTTTTAAAAAACTCACTAAAATATATTGTAAGCGCTTTCAGTAACAAGTACAATTCTTAATAAGTTAATCTGTCATATTTGTAATATTCCATAGCTCAGTGAAAGCTTTCACAAACCAAAATGTCTCTGTTTCATCCCTCAATTATTAGTTTGAAGTGTTGATGTTCTGCTTACATGTCACAATATGGTACAACATAAAGAGAAAAAAGTCAGAAAAGATAGGTAAAGCAGCTGGTGAGGCTTCAAACGAGCTAAAGCCCTTAAAGTGAACCAATTTTTGTTTCATGTCCTGTAGCCGAAGCGGATGCAGAGGACCCTGGGGTCTGTAGTGTTTTTCAGATGAGAGTGGATAGGGGAGAGAGGGGAGAGAATGGGAGAGAGAGAAAATGCTTTGTCTGAAGTTCTGTAAATTAATATACAGCTGTCACGGGCCCAAGTATCCATACTTCATCAGAAGCCTTTCATCTCCGCAAAAGCACCTCAGGCATCAGACAGAGAGCACACACACACACCCACACGCATACATACTCATTTAGACTAGCACACTGTGCATTATATATATATAATATGCATTTAACATTGTCAGTCATGTGTGTGCTATCTGTTATTGCATGTCCCTGGAGACATACATGTCCTGTGACCTGAGGTCATTGGGGACACATTGTCGGATTTCAATGTGATCTAAACATAATGTAGCTAGGTTTTTTTTTTTTTTGTTTTTTTGCAAAAATTTCAAACAAACATCATTCACAAATGTCATTATGGGGTATTGTTTGTAGAAGTTTGAGTAAATCATGAATTTAATCAATTTTGGAATAAGGCTGTAACATAACATAAAATGTGGAAAAGGTGCTGTGAATACTTTCCGGACTGTATGTAAACAGTCAATATATCTAAATAAAGAACAGAGCCTCTTCTTTTAAACAAACAAAAACATTTTATTCTAGCTTCATTAATTCTTTTTTATCAACACTTGAATGTACCCACATTCAAATTTCATAAATAAATGTAAAAAAAAAAATTGAACAAAAAGCAAAAACAATTGTGAAAATTGTGTTTTTTTCAGAGACTTTGTCCAGATCTGATTCAGAACCAAGTCCATCAGCTCCCCCAAAGCTTGCCCAGTCCTATACCTCTTGGTGGGTTTGACATTTTGTTACATGTTATTGAATGTTTGATTATCCCTTCCTGTCTGCTCCTTCTGGGTTACACAGATCTTCTTCACTTTTTTGCTGTACTACTTCAGAAGATGTGTAACAGCACCCCCTACCATATAACAGTGAAGATTGCCAGAAAAAACTTGCCAACGCCAAGGAAGCGTTGTTATAAATGACGGAAAATCTTGTCAATGACATGGATAACCCTAGAATTTCACATGAAATAATATTATTTACTATTCTGCACTGTCATGAAAACCAGAGCTAGTACCACATCATGGGGCAACTGATAGTTCCAAACACTGAATAGTTCCAACATTGAACCCCATTCATTTAAGTATTTCCCAAGCATACTCACTGGTAAGCTGATGAAATGAGTGTATCTTTTTATTATTATTTTAACACATTATCTGGCCTCTAATGAATCTAGTCAGTAGTGGTATTTTATCGAGCTTTAGTTATTGTTTATCTTTAGATAATATCTAATTCAGACATGACAATTCTCTGGATAGTTAATAAAACATTTTATTAATGTAATTGGAATATAAGTAGGTTTGGTCTTGGCAGACTAGATACATGCTGCTGCTGGAGCTAGTATGACTTGCTTTTGCTAAATGCTCAGAACATAAATGTAACAAAGTTTAAAGTTCAGGGAAGAAAGAGGCAGGAACTGGCAAACGATCAACGTAAAGTTTTAATCATAAAATAAACAAACACCAAAACGGAAGTAAACTGGCAGCTCAACATGGACAACTTCCACATATAAACATAATAAAACACAACAGGCCTGGGTCCCGTTTCAGAAAGGAGGTTAAGTGAAAATTCTGAGTATGTTAATCCTGAAATGAGGGTTGAAAACTCTGGGTTGAATTGGAGGTATGTTAAACCTGAGAAAGCAGGGTACATCAAGCCCAAGTTTCTGAAAGAGAGGAAACTTATACTCAGGGTCAGTTACCAGGGTAAATTACTCTGTGAACCTAACCTGGTCGGGAGCAGGTTTTCTTTGGTAAATCCAGTTTATTTCGGTCTCCTGCCCCTTTTTAAAGCGTCAGCAGTGTTTAAATACTTCATACATTCATTCATGCTGCACAAATGCTTTATTTGTAATATTTTTTTCTTATTTTAAGTATAAAAATCTAAAAATTATAAATGAAATCTAAATCTAAAATCTAAAGTAAGTGCATTTTACTTAAAACAAGTAAAATAATCCCAATGCAAAAACGGACACCAGATTATTTTGTTTTACCCCACTAGAATATAATTTTCCACAGGAAACAAGATTAAATGACGTTTTTATTAAACGAGGTTTGGGAAGAACACTTTCAGATAATTGACACAGGTGGAGAGCACTCAGCTAATCGACAAAGAGGTGTATATATACGCAGCAGTCTTACCTCCATTTGTTGACAGTTTATCAGCATCTCGGCTCGCCATTTTCAGCAATATGTCACAACGTCTAAGCCCTCTTTCCAATGATGAAAGCAATATCCCCAGGGATCCGCCACTGCATTCCACCAGCACTAGTACCATCTATCCGATGCCGGACATCAAACTCAAGCCCCAGGCTTCTGTGCGCGGTCGCACGCCTGACAAGAAGCCGAGGCCAGTCTTCACCACCTCCGGCAAGATCTCCATTCTCCTCCCGACAATCCCACCTATCGGGAGATGGACCGCAGCAGGTTTGAGGCAAGAGTTGGGTAACTCAGATATACAGGCTTTGTGGAAATTAAACAAAGCGGAGCTGTATGATCTTTATGTGTCTCTACAAACAACTAACCTCTCTCCTAAAGGCACACCAGCTCCCAAGACGGCCCAAAGGCAGAGCAGAGCCCACAGAGCTCCAACACCACCATCGTCTTCCCGCACAGGATCCGGCTTGCTTCTCCCTGCGAGTCGCAACAACAGGCCTTCAGCAAGCCTGGGCCACGTTTCAGATTCCGCCGGAGCAGGGCCACTCCCACCTCGCAACGCGACTCAGCTCTTCACCGCGGCTTCTGCTGCCGCAGCACCGTATGCAGCCAGGCCCAGCGGCCTCCCCACAGCTTCTCAGCTTTTCCTTTCAAGTGGCCTCCAGCGCCTATTGCAGACGTTAACGCAAGGCTAAATCAACTAGCAGCACAGGCCCAAACATTTCAACATTTCTACCCAACAGGTTATAACCCCGCCCACGTCCAATGGCCTGCTGCTTCTATTACCCTTCCTTTCCTTCTTTTCCTCCAACTAACTTTCTTTCCCAAGCCACAGAGGGCAATCAAAGCGTGAGACCACCGCTGACATCCACAGCCCCGGCTTATAATCTTCCCAGCTCTTTCTTGCTAACTAAATCACAGCACTCTCTCTTCACAGCAACACCAATGCCAGTGCCATCCAATGCTCTTGCAATGGAACCGCCACCAAAAATGGCTTTAACCCTGGGGTAGAATGCCTGCTCTCCCAAAACACCATCTGTAATAATCTTCAATCTGCCCTCATTGAACTTGAAGTTGTAGACAACCTGATCAAAAAATAGCTTTCATGTTAGGCTTCATGATCGGCCCGTTCAACAATTCCCCGTTTAATTTGTTTCGTATCAGCCCCATTGGAGTAGCCACAAGGAAATTCTCAGGTAAAAAACGTCTAATAATTGATCAGCCCCGCAGAATTCCCCGTTCCTGAGCATAAACAGCTTGATCCCGCTTGACGAATTTTCACTCAAATACCATGACATAGACCAGGCAATTGACATGATTGGCATGTCAATGGGGTGCTTGGCTCGCAAAAATTGACATCACATCTGCTTTCAAAGTAATGCCTATAAATCCAGATGCTTGGCACTTATTTGGAGTTCGCTGGCTTGGGAAATACTATTTTGCAGTACGTTTAATCTTCGGATGCAAAAGCAGCCCTAAAATATTTGACATGCTATCAGAAGCTGTTAGCTGGATCTTGTCAAATAATTACGCCATTCTTCACCACATTCACCTACTAGACGATTTTTTAATAATCTCGCCTCCTGATGCCATCCCACCTGCACATATCCTCACCGTCCAAAACGTTTTCTCTGAGCTCGGAATTCCCATAGCACAGGAGAAAACCATGGGGCCTGCTACATCCATTGAGTTCCTCAGAATTAATTTAGATTCAATCAAATTCCAGGCATCCCTGCCCAAAGAGAAAATTGATCGAATAATTCTTGTCTCCTCTACTCTCCTTGAAAAATCCAACTGTTCAAAACGTCTATCCGTGCTCGGCCATTTAAACTTCGCAATGCGCATCATTCCGCATCACCCCTTCATATCGCATCTCCTCTCGCTCACGTCCTCCGTCCACTTGCTAGAGGATCCCATCTCCATAACTCAAGCATGTCGCAACGAACTCAGGTTATGGTTAACATTCCTAAACCAGTGGAACGGCTTATCATTTTTCTATAGCAATCTCGTTTCATGCCCCTTCGACATCCAATTGTTCACAGATGCTGCCCCCTCAATTGGTTTTGGGGGATTTTATCAAGGTCGTTGGTTCGCTTCTCCATGGCCACCGCAGCTCCAGGACATAACACAGTCCTCAGCACTATTCAAGCTTTACCCGCTCGTAGTAGAGGCTTTCCTGTGGGGGAAAGAATGGGCCACCAAAAGCATTTTAGTGCATTGTGACAACGACGCAATGGCCGTTCCCATGCACATGCTATGATGCCATTTCTAAGGCGCCTTACTTGGATTTCAACTTGCAATCAATTTATCATAATTGCTAAACACGTCCCCAGATCAGAAAACCAAATCGCTGACTCCCTGTTTTGTTTTCTGTTTCAGAAATTCAGGACGCTGGCTCCAAAGGCGGACAAATTCCCAACTCCAGTACCTCACTATTCGCAACTGATATTCCCGTAACCCACTTGTTAAAACCTCTCCTCGACGCATCGCTCGACACCATCCTCATTAATAAATGGTTCACATGTGTTCACTTTGCATTAAGGTTCACTTTCACAGGTTATTAATGTTTTTAACTTATTAATAAATGGTTCACAGGTGTTCACTTTGCATTAAGGTTCACTTTCACAGGTTATTAATGTTTGTAGCTCATTAATAAATGGTTCACAGGTGATCACTTTACATTAAGGTTCACTTTCACAGGTTATTAATGTTTGTAGCTCATTAATAAATGGTTCACATGTGTTCACTTTACATTAAGGTTCACTTTCACAGGTTATTAATGTTTGTAGCTCATTAATAAATGGTTCACATGTGTTCACTTTACATTAAGCTTCACTTTCACAGGTTATTAATGTTTGTAGCTCATTAATAAATGGTTCACAGGTTTCCACTTAAGGTTAACAAGTAACTGATATTGGAATTAAAATATTCATTACTAATATTTAATCAAGCTATTGTGTCAGTTTTTTTTTAGTTTTTTTTTTAAGTTTGATAATTTCATCTTCATAAAAATGAAATCAGTTTTTATACACTGCTGTAGATAGGCATCATGAATCTTTTGTGGAATATCATGGTAAGACTGTAACTTCTGGTAAAGAACATTTAAAAAAATAAGTGGCAGTCATGAGATATTAATTCTGTAATATCAGATAATATTAAAAAGTGGCAGTCATGAGATATTAATGAGAAAACCACATACAACACTCTTCAGTCTCACTATGAAAGTTTATTTTACAGCATCATTAAATCAATCAGGAATCTGGGTTTGATTTAAATAAGTGTTAATCAATACATTTATTAAGCATTTATAACATGAGAGTTAAAAAGGGCTCACTATTTGGCAGGCATTGCATTAAAGTCACCATTTTTATAACTGCTTATCAATGATTTATAATGGATTTGTAAATTAGTTATTAGTCATTAACAAACACCTGTATAAACCCTTTACAAAGGGAACCTTAATGTAAAGTGTTACCAAGAAAATTAATATTTACGAAACTCACCACTGGACAATGAGGACGAATGGGTCATTGATTTATGACATGCCCCTTAATGCCACAGTATAAGCCCTGGGTCAGCCAACGTTGCTGCTCTCTCAGCCTGGGTTAGCTGGATGGACTCGACTTGCATGTATTCCACACCTGGCTCTGGAGAGCTGGCATACTCTGGTTGGCGGGAAAGTAGGCCTGCTGACCCTGGTGCTGTTCCATACATCCCAGCACACGATGAGCAACTCAGATGGAAAGTTGGACGAATGTCTCAAATCTCATGGCATCATTGTGTGCAGGTTAGGTTTGAACCCTTGATGGTAAGTAGTGAGGAGCGAGGACTCTATAGGAGCGGCTATAGTACGGAAACGTAAGGCATAATTGTTAATAGAGCTATTTCCTTGAATTTTCAATTTGCCAATATTTTATCCTTGTTGTCATTAAAACAGCGTGTAGGAAAAATTATCAAAAGAGGCACATCCACGTCTATCTAAATTCATATCATTTTTGTTTAACTTCTGAGTAATGACTTAACTTGTAATTTTAGTGCATATTGCCATTAATTAAACTGAAACATAATGTAAATATGTATATCAAAATAAAAAGAGAGTTGCAGATGCGAACTTGCCACATGGACTTCTTTTGACCTGCTCCAGATAGCTTCATAATGTTTTGTTTTTGACACCTGCTAACCATTGGTGCAACTGTGGATGTAGCTGAAGACTTATAGTTTTGTTTAGAATTTAAGATTTAAATCATTCTTTTAACCTTTTAAACTCTGCGGACCCTGTACAGCCAAAATTGTACTGATTGTACTGATAATTGTACAACCACTGTATGTGGGTATGGGAAGCCAAATCCAGGTGGAAATGGCCCCAGAGATGTGTAGAGATGTGGGTGCCATTTTTGTTTGAAACTGCTTTTCTCCTGGTTCTGTGTAGTCAGGGAGAAAGGGAAGTTTATTTGTTATTTATTTTCTCTTTGTTTTATTTTTAGGTAAGTTATGGTTAAAACTGAGGGGGATGCGTTGGTCATGTCTGGGCGCAGCTCCACCATCTGATCTGGATACGGCCCGGATCCGGCTGACTGCAGTAAACCTCGGGATAAACAGAGAGACTAACATTAGCGTAGATGCCATTCTTTTGATGACGTAACGAGTACATTGGCCCATCCTCTTGGTAGGATTCTGACCAATCAGGGGTCATCTTGATTCAACGGTCACGTGTATTGTTTATATAACAATCCCCTCCTGAAGTTTATGTTTCCTGTTGTCTTTTTCTTTTGATTCAATAAATACTTTTCTTAAGCTCATTTGTTTTGGATGTGTTACTGAGGCTGGAGACAAGAAGTTCCTGTACTCACTCACTCACGTTCAAAAGGTACAAAAGTTCTGATACAAATTATCTTTATTTAATTTTTCATCACAAAAATCATTTGTTTTAACAGGAGTGTACACTTTTTAAGTGGTGGAAGATGTGGAAGATTAGACCATGGCCTTTTCATACAGTTTTTACTGTCATACACTTAGCTACACTTTCAACTCAAACAAATAAATAAACAACAAATAAATAAAGTGTTGTATTAATAAGCGCTGTAGTGTGGACTGTGAAAACGATGACGTACTGGAATGCGATGATGCATGTTTAGTCCTGTGATGCATATTTTACTAACAGTTCTATGTTTACGCCAGTTTGTGCTATTCACCTTTACAGTTTCACGAGTTTACACATACATGAAATCAAATACAGTAATTTATGCATATTTGGCGTGCTGTCCAGGGGAGGGTTCCGAGCTCGGAATTTGGCCCGAACCCAGAGTACTCCCCCTCCTTGACTGGGATAGAAACAGCCAAGAGTGAGGCGATGGGGTGGTGGAGGGATGCTGTGAAACTTGTCGCGGGACAGAGGTGAGAGACGGCTATACAGGTTTCCTCTTGCGCTGATTGGTTTGAATACCTGAATGTGCTCCTCGCGAACTTTGTTCATTAAACTTCATATTGCTAAAGATAAATGTTACTTTGTACAACCTTCATATTATATTCTTGCAGAGATGACAGAACATTTACCCGCAATATTTGTCCTGTGGCAAAACATAAAGGCAGTTGTGTTTTAGACCTTACATGGAATGGTTTTCTTTCTTTTCTTCTTTCATGTTTGCCATTTGAGGCACACAAAACATTGCATAAATATCAACGATGAGCAGTGAAGTGATCAAAAGAAAAGTCCATGACTACGTTTTGCTGCCAGGTCTACTTGAACTCATTCACCTGTGTGCTCACATCAGAGGAGATCAGGATGACACAGCTCAGGATCGGCATTAACTCAGACTGGCACAGGTCTCCCAGTATGAGGTCTGGCAGCATCAAAGCAGTGTCAGACGCAACTACATAGTTCTTGAAAAAGAGACAAGCGAGAAGACCACTGCCAAAACAAAGACTGGCACCCACTTGAAGGCTGTACAGAGTTTATACTTTATATAGAATTCTGCATTTGTTGAACGGTTGACTGTTACCCATGACTCCTTATTAATTTATTTGAGCTGTATTGTAGATTAAGTGTAGATTTTGTTTAAAATATATATATATATATATATATGTCATGATAAACAGGC
The DNA here is from genome assembly GCA_018749465.1 of Paracanthobrama guichenoti. Taxonomy (NCBI): domain Eukaryota; kingdom Metazoa; phylum Chordata; class Actinopteri; order Cypriniformes; family Gobionidae; genus Paracanthobrama; species Paracanthobrama guichenoti. Next base: position 199,517 of record JAGHMJ010005088.1, on the reverse strand, counting down.
GGACGCGGACGTAAGTGAATCCAGATATGTTTATTAATAGCAAACCACTGAAGAGGCACGGAAGGGACTGAAGAGAGACAGAAAAGGGCTTAACTATAGCGGAGATCCAGGTGGTGTTGTCCAGGTGGAAGAAAGCGATCACGGAGATAATACTGGAACACAGGCAAGACGGAATAGGAACCACAAGCGTGGGAGTCGGGTTGTCTGAGACGAGACCGGACAGTCAGTGCAGGCTGAGGGCAACATTTAAGGGTGTTGGTGATTAGTGACAGGTGTTTCAGAACTCGGGTGATTGGGACCGTGTGGGAGGAGTGATTGAGTCTGGTGTGAGGGACATGGTTGGATCTGTGACAGTACCCCCCCCTCCACGGGCAGCTCCGGAGGACCGCGGCGGACGACGACGGGGCCGGCCTCGACCTCGGGTGCAGGACGAGAGGGATTGTTGGCGTGGAATTCCCGTAGAAGGTCTGGGTCTAGGATATCGTCGCGGTTGACCCATGAACGCTCTTCAGGGCCAAACCCTTCCCAGTCCACTAGATACTGTAGTGTGCCGGCCCGTCGTCGAGAGTCCAAGATAGAAGCAACTTTGTAGATGTCCTGGTCCGCCGGGTCCATGGGAGGAGGAGGAGGTACGGCCTCAGCACCAGACTCTGTGGAAGAAGGAAGAAGAGGTTTAGTGAAGGGCTTGAGAAGGGAAACGTGGAATGTTGGTGCAATTCTGTAGTGTGAGGGTAGTTGTAACCGGTATGTGACCTCATTAATCTGCCTCACCACCTTGAAAGGGCCTATAAAGCGGGGACTCAGCTTGCGACTGGGCAGCCGTAGGCGAATGTCCCTCGTCGACAACCAAACGAGTTGGCCGGGATGGTATTGAGGTGCCTGGCGACGTCGGCGGTCGGCTTGAGTCTTCTGCCTACGGACTGCCCTTTGCAGATGGACGTGAGCTGAGTTCCATACCCTCTCGCTCTCCTGGAACCAGTGATGGACCGATGGCACTTCCGTGGGCTCACCTGACCAAGGGAACAACGGGGGCTGAAAACCTAGCAGACACTGAAAAGGTGTGAGGTGTGTGGAATCCTGCCGGAGTGAGTTTTGGGCGTATTCTGCCCACGGAAGGAACCGGTTCCAGGTGTTCTGTTGGTGGCTACAATAGGACCTCAGATATCTCCCAATTTCCTGGATCTTTCGTTCCGTCTGGCCGTTGGTCTGGGGATGGTAACCAGAACTAAGACTCACGGAGACTCCCAGAAGGCGGAAGAAGGCTTTCCAAACCCTGAAATGAACTGGGGCCCCGGTCGGAAATGATGTCTTCGGGGAGGCCAAAGTGACGGAAGACTTGGTGGAACAGGGTCTCCGCCGTTTCCAGAGCCGTGGGCAACCCTTTGAGAGGGATCAATTTGCAGGTCTTCGAGAACCGGTCAACAACCACGAGGATGCAGGTATGACCTTCAGATGGAGGCAGATCCGTCAAGAAATCCACCGCAATGTGGGACCAGGGCCGGCGAGGATGGGTAGTGGCTGTAGCTTGCCTTCTGGGAGGTGGCGTGGAGTCTTGGAAGTGTGGCACAGACGGAACAGCCTTTGATGTAGCGGGAGACATCACGGTCCATTCTGGGCCACCAGTAGCGGCCCCGTAGGAGCGAGAGGGTCCGCTGGCTGCCTGGATGTCCAGAGCCCGGAGAGGTGTGGACTTGTTACAAGAGGGGCAGACGGAGTCGAGATAGTACATAGACCTGCCCCTCAGGAGCCCCCGGCGGAGCCGGTTCCTCGCGAGTTGCTTCTGCAATCTGATGGTCCAGGGCCCATTGGATGGGGCTCACAATCAAGGCTGGAGGGAGCACGGGTTCTGGAGGTTGTGGATCATGGTCAGGGGAGAATTGTCGAGAGAGCGTCGGCCTTCTGGTTCTTGTCGCCTGGTCTGTAGGTCACTGTGAAATTGAATCGGGTAAAGAAGAGTGCCCAACGAGCTTGACGTGGGTTTAGCCTTCGTGCTTCCCGTAGGTACTGCAGGTTTTGATGGTCTGTTATCACCTGGAATGGGTGAACTGCCCCCTCCAGCCAATGCCTCCACTCTTCTAAGGCCAGCTTGATGGCCAGCAACTCGCGGTTTCCGATGTCATAGTTCCGCTCCGCCGGGACAACTTTTGGAAAAGTAGGCACATGGATGGAGTTTGGGAGGCTCACCCTGCCGCTGGGACAGCACGGCTCCTACCCGGTACAAGATGCATCCACCTCGACGACGAAGGGCAACTGGGGATCCGGATGGCTGAGGGTAGGAGCCGTACAGAAGGCATGCTTGAGGGTCTGGAAAGCTTGGTTGGCTTCTGGTGTCCAGGACAGAGACTTGGGCCCGTTTCGTAGAAGAGATGTCAATGGTGCGCTGATGATACTGAAGTTTCTTATAAACCGGCGATAGAAGTTGGCAAATCCTAAGAAGCGTTGAAGTTCCTTGATGGAGGTGGGTTTGGGCCAGTTCCGTGCAGCTCACCTTCCCCTGGTCCATCTTGGCGCCGCTCTGGGTGATGATATAACCGAGGAACTGGATGCTGCTGCGGAGGAACTCGCATTTCTCCAGCTTCAGGAAGAGGTGGTATTGGCGGAGCTTGGTCAGGACCTGTTTGACGTGTTGATGGTGTTCAATGATGTTCTTTGAGTAGACAAGAATGTCATCCAGGTACACGATGACGAAGACGTTGAGGAATTCTCTGAAGATCTCGTTCATGAAACCTTGGAATACTGCAGGAGCATTTGCCAGACCGAATGGCATGACGAGGTATTCGTAGTGTCCTGAGGGTGTAATGAACGCTGTTTTCCACTCATCTCCTCTTCTGATCCGGATTAGATTGTAGGCGCTGCGTAGATCTAGTTTAGTGAAAATGTGAGCCCCCCGCAGCTGCTCCAGAGCGGCGGGGACCAGGGGCAGTGGATACCGGAATTTGACCGTGAGCGTGTTCAGGTGTCGGTGTCGATACAGGGCCTCAAGCCTCCGTCCTTCTTGCCCATGAAGAAGAAGCTTGAAGCGGCAGGGGAAGTAGATGGACGAATGAACTTTTGTTGAAGAGCCTCCTTGATATATTCATCCATGGCCTGTTGCTCCGGGATGGACAGGGCGTAGATTCGTCCACGAGGGAAGGTGGCCCCAGGCAGCAGGTCGATGGCACAGTCCCATGGCCGGTGAGGTGGAAGTTCCGTGGCCCGTTGTTTACTAAACACGTCCTGGAACGCCCGGTATTCGGCAGGGATCTCAGGAGGCGACGAAGAATTCTGTGGGCTCTCAATGGATGTGGAAGCGAGCGGGAGTTGAGTGATTCTGTCAGAGGTCTCAGCGGGTTGGGACTTCCTGACGATGGTTGAAAGACAGTTTGTTAAGCAGAAAGAGCTCCATTTTAACACTTCACCTGAGTCCCAGCAGATCATCGGGGAATGTTTGGACATCCACGGGCGCCCCAGGACGATGTCCGTAGTGGCTCCTTCCAGCACCAGAAAAGTAAGTTCCTCTAGGTGGAGCCAGCCGATTTGGAGCTGAATAGGGGAGAGACGTGCGAATGCATCCATGGCCCAGGGGTTTTCCTAGGATGTTATGGGCTCGGAAGGGACGGTCAAGGCGGGTCTTGCGGGCTTTCAGTCTGTTAAGTAGGTTGGTGGATATGAAATTCCCCGCCGAGCCAGAATCCATCAACGCCGAGGCTGAAACGGAGAGGTCATTGACAGTGACTAGAACCTTCGTTAGGGACATCTTGTGGATCACCGGCATAGTGTGAATCGTACTCACCCCTGGGCGTGGTGGTCGGGTCGTAAACTGAGAAGTTGGTCGTTAGTGGAGATTGTGTCAGTAGCGTGACCGAACACATCCTTGAAGTGACTTACGAATACAGTTAGTGATTGCGTGACAGGGCTGTTGGAATCCCAGATAGCGCGCGCCCACTGAAGCGCGCGTCCGTTAAGTAGAGAGATGATAAAAGCGATCTTGGCTCGTTCGGTCTCAAACTGACGTGCATTAATTTCGAAATATAACTGACACTGCAAAAGAAACCCGCTGCATTCTTCCTTACTTACCACCGAAGGCGCTGGCGAGCCATGGGACTGGGTGAGGCAGATGTAGAAGAAGCACTCTGCAGGACATGGTGGAAGGCTTGCATTAAGTCGAATAATGGGTTTCGTTCTGGAGCGGCTGCTGGAGCTGCCGCTCCGCCGGTTATATCTTCGGTCTGCTGAGGGGTCCGGTCTTCTGTCATGATAAACAGGCGGACGCGGACGTAAGTGAATCCAGATATGTTTATTAATAGCAAACCACTGAAGAGGCACGGAAGGGACTGAAGAGAGACAGAAAAGGGCTTAACTATAGCGGAGATCCAGGTGGTGTTGTCCAGGTGGAAGAAAGCGATCACGGAGATAATACTGGAACACAGGCAAGACGGAATAGGAACCACAAGCGTGGGAGTCGGGTTGTCTGAGACGAGACCGACAGTGAGTGCAGGCTGAGGGCAACATTTAAGGGTGTTGGTGATTAGTGACAGGTGTTTCAGAACTCGGGTGATTGGGACCGTGTGGGAGGAGTGATTGAGTCTGGTGTGAGGGACATGGTTGGATCTGTGACAATATATATATATATATATATATATATATATATATATATATATATATGACAGAACATTTGAGAGAACCAAGATAATAAGATGAAGTGTTCTAAGATGTGTTCTAAAATTCAGATATGTTTATTGTGTAATATGCTAATTAAATATAATGGGAAAGCTATGTCACCAGGATTATGACGTCAGCCATGCTAACCAATATGCACTAATGATTTTATTTGTTTACATAATGCCACAAATAGTCAGATTCAAGTCAGATTCTGTTCTCAGCATACATTATATAGTTATTAGGCAGAGATTGGGGAAAATTGTTATGTAGCACTGGACCTTCATATTTCATTAATCTTGCTGGCACTATTGGTTTCTTAAAGCATAAGCCTAATAAATGTTTTGGAGAGGCAGCTAAATTAACCCCCCTGTAAGACTGAGAAAGCCTTATGCCAATAGAAAATATGTCCACGCTAGCTACTGGCAAAGTAAGGGAGAAAATGTAAGAAAGTGAGAGAAAATGTGTCCCTTTATGAGGAGCAATATCCATGTGTCCTGGGCATTTTATGCTTATTGCATTATGTACAAAAAATAATAATAATAATGTATATAGAATAATGCACTTTTCAGAGTCTATCCATCATTGTTTCATCACACTCAGTCTTTTACAAGAGAAGAGAGGAAGAGATGAGGAGGAAAGAAAGGGGGAGTGCCTTCTCTCCTCTGTCTTCTAATGGACATGCTATCATCTTTCTCAGGCAGCCAAACAGGAGCTGGTGTAATTGAATTGAATGCGGCTATCTAAGAAATTGCCCATGAATTCTATTGCATTATGCCACAAGCGTGACCTGTAGAAAGCAAATGGTGCAGTAATTGTTTTATCTTCTCCTCTGTTGCTGTCCAATAAAAAGTTCAGTTTATATATATCAAGGTAATAATCCAAAACTAACCAAAACTTTTATTTCTGCTCATGTGATGCTTAGATGAGAGACTTTTGCATGAAATACTTAACCTTTTAGCCACTGTAATATATGTTCGCCACCCCTGCTCTAGAGTGATATTGCCATAGTTTTTACCTATAAGGTTATATATTTTTACCACATGCATCATATTATCTGGGTATATGAAGATAGAAGCTCATAACATATATAAAATACCCATGGTAAAACTGTATATTACATATGGATAGATTTTTTTAATATAGTATTATACATAGTGACCATATACTGTCAAGTCAAATCATCTATTTATATAGCGCTTTTTACAATGCAGATTGTTTCACAGCAGCTTCACAGTGGTAACAGGAAAATAATGCAGCAGAATTTGATTCGGCTGTACTGCCACTCTGGTGAAAACGGTGATGTTATCTAGCTAATTTCAATTATCATATAGTGACAATGTGGGCAGATCAGTAATTTAGTTGATATAGTTAATTTAGTTTAGTAATTAAATTTATTTGGATATTTGGTTGAAAATTTTGTGTCCCCAACTGAGCAAGCCAAGCCAAAGGCGACAGTGGCAAGGAACCAAAACTCCTTCAGGTGGCATAATGGAGAAAAATAAACCTTGGGAGAAACCAGGCTCAGTCGGGGTGCCAGTTCTCCTCCTGGCCAATTAACAAACAGTGTATGATTATTATTCTGGCAACCTTACAGGTCAGAAGTCATATTAGATCTGAATATTCAAAAGATCTCCAATCTTTCACGCCAGCAGATGCCAGAGATGGGTTTATTGAGGATGATGTGTCGATTAAACAATTATTTAATAGGAATATTGAAGGATTGGAGTCATCACGCCGGAGATCGGTTTACTGAGGATGCCGTGTTGATGAGACAATTTCAGAGGGGAGACTAATTGACATGGTCTCTGCAGACACTTCAGGGATGCGTTGGTCATGTCTGGGCGCAGCTCCACCATCTGATCTGGATACGGCCCGGATCCGGCTGACTGCAGTAAACCTCGGGATAAACAGAGAGACTAACATTAGCGTAGATGCCATTCTTTTTATGATGTAACGAGTACATTGGCCCATCCTCTTGGCAGGATTCTGACCAATCAGGGGTCATCTTGGTTCAACGGTCACGTGTATTGTTTATAAATCTGATATAAAATTATGCAGTAGAAGGATATTTGTTTATAAGTCTGATTATCATTCTTTTGAATTATTTGATGCAGTTTGTATGTAAAACAGTTTCTATGGGTTTTTCCTGTGGATTGTAACTCTGTGTTGCTCAGAGTACATTCACAGGTCGGTGAGAAGAAGAACATCTGTTTAGGCTCTTTCTGTGTCTTGACCAGATCAAAAAGACCCTCTGCCGTTATCATGATGTGGCCAAGATCTTGCGAAGCCATAAAAGTAATTAGTTGTTGGTGGGTGCCGAGCCCACGGGTTAATGGCCACAAACTGTTGGTCTGGAGTGTTGATCTGTTTTTTTATGTGTGGAATTATGTTAGAACGAATCATCAGGAAGATTCAAAGATTAATTTGTGTCCGGTGCGGCCTCAATTCCTACAATGCCATAGTAAAGAGATGTGTTTTTAGTCTAGATTTAAACTGACAGAGTGTGTCTGCTTCCTGAACAATGCTTGTAAGACTGTTCCAGAGTTTAGGTGCTAAATAAGAAAAGGATTGACCACTTGCAGTTGATTAGTTGATTTTGATATTCTAGGTATTATCAACTGGCCAAAATCTTGAGATCGCAATAGACGTGATGGAGTATAATGCGTTAAACGATCGCTCAAGTACTGGGGAGCTAAACCATTTAATGCTTTGTAAGTAATTAGCAAGGTTTTAAAATGTGTGCGATGTTTAATAGGGAGCCAGTGCAGTGCTGACAGAACCGGGCTAATATGGTTATACTTCTTGGTTCTAGTAAGAACTCGAGCTGCTGCATTTTGGATCAGCTGCAGTTTATTTATTAAGCGAGCAGGGCAACCACCCAGTAGAGCATTACAATAATCTTGCCTTGAGGTCACTAACTGTTCAGCATTTGTCATTGAAAGCATGTGCCGTTATTTAGATATATTTTTGAGATGGTAGAATGCAGTTTTACAGATGCTAGAAACGTGGCTTTCAAATGAAAGATTGGTATCAAAGAGGTTCCTAACTGACGACGAGGGCTTGACAGAGCAGCCATCGAGTGTTAGACAGTATTATAGGTTACTACTTGGAGTTTTTTTGTCCAATAATTAAAAAAAAATTTTTTTTTCTGAATTAAGTTGCAGGAAATTACTAGTCATCAAATTGTTTATATCTGCTATGCATTCCCTTAATCTTGTGAATTGGTAAGTTTCGTCAGGGCGTGAAGAAATATAGAGCTGAGTATTGTCAGCATAACAATGAAAACTAATGCAATGCTTCCTAATAATATCTCCCAGTGGTAGCATGTACAGGGTGAAAAGCAATGGTCCTAGCACTGAGCCTAGCAGTACTCCATACTGAACTTGTGATCGGTGTGACATCTCTTCATTTACTGCTACAAACTGATAACGGTCAGATAAGTATGATTTAAACCATGCCAATGCAATTCCACTAATGCCAACATCATTTTTAGTTTTTGATGTGATGTATATTCAAAAGAATGTTGTGGTCAATAGTATAGAATGCAGCGCTAAGATCGAGTAACACTAATAGAGAGACAGAACCATGATCGGATGATAAGAGTAAATAATGTGTAACTCTGATAAGAGCAGTCTCAGTACTATGCTACAGTCTAATCCTGACTGGAAATCCTCACAGAAACAATTTCTTTCTAAAAAAAGGAGCATAATTGTGAGGACACTGCCTTTTCTAGTATTTTTGACTGAAAGGGTAGATTTGAGATTGGCCTATAATTCACTAATTCTGTAGGATCAAGTTGCATTTTTTTAATAAGTGGTTTAATAATAGCCAAATTAAAAGTTTTCGGTACATATCGTAATGTCAAGGATGAACTCATGATATTAAGAAGAGGATCTATTACCTCTGGAAGCATCTCTTTTAGTAGCTTAGTCAGTATAGGGTCGAGCACACATGTTGATTTTGATGATTTAACGAATTTAGCCAATTCTTCTCCTATAGCAGTGTATGAGTGGAATATTTCCTCAGTGACACTACAATGCTCTGTCTGATGTGATACTGTAGTAGACGGCTGCATAGTTATTATTTTTCTTCTTAATATTTACTTAATATTTACAAGTAAAGAAGTTCATAAAGTCATTACTTTTGTGGTGTTTATAAACATCATAAGCTGAAGCTTTATTTTTGGTTAATTTAGCCACTGTATAAATACCTAGGGTTGTGTTTGTTTTCTTCTAAGAGAGTATTTTCTTTAATCTTCTTTAAGCGCCGGGGAGCAACTGTGTCTAAAGTGCTGGAAAAGAGAGAGTCAATAGTTTCTGTTGCAACATCGAGTTCCTCTAGGCTATCTGGGATGCTGAGGAGATGAAACTGATGAGGAAGATTATTTACAAAGCAATCTTCAGTCGCAGCAGTGATAGTCCTGCCATAATTGAAGCGAGGGGATGGCTTTGCAGCCTTAGCTAAATTAAGTATACATGATACTAGGTAATGATCTGAGATATTATCGCTCTGCTGCAGAATTTCTCATTTAAAGTAATGTAGTTGTCAGGTTGTAGTCAGGTTCCTGTCAAACACAGCACATCTAGATTATTATAAGTAATCATATCATTAACAATAAGCATTTTTGTGGAAATGGATTGAATATTCAGCAGCCCAAGCTTTTTTTTATTTACTAATTTGTGGAACAGACACAGTCTCTATGTATCTAGGTGAAAGAGTCTCTATGTGTTGGGATATATCTGACTTCTGTGATGTGAGACAGCTAGCAGGCGGTCGGTTAAGCCAGTCCATCTGCTTCCTGACCTGGACCCTAGTTAGTCAAGGTTTAGCTCTAAGACTATGTGCCAAATTACTAGAGAGAAGAGCGGCACCATCCCAAGAAGGAGGGATGCCATCTTTTTTCAACAGGTCAGGTTTATGATTAGCATTAGCCAGCACTTTTAAATTTGCTTTGATGTCAGGCGCTCTGGCTCCCGGTAAACGGTGTATGGTGGCTGATGTCTATATTTTCACATTCCGTGTAATAGAATCGCCAGTAACTAGGGCACTTTCAACAGGATTCTCAGTGGGTGCGTCACTGAGTGGGGAGAACCTATTTAATGTTCTAATCGGAGCGGAAGTGTGTTTTTTTGATCCGCGACTATGCCGTCTCACAGTCACCCAGTTGCCCTGTTGGGGGGCTCTACAGCTGGAACCGAACAATGTACAGAGTTCACTAAGCTATTCGCATCCAAATCAAAGCTGTTACATTCCCACTACTCTCAAATAAAGTCTGAATGTGTGTCTCTAATTCTGAAATCTTCTCCGTCAGCCTGATTATCTCCTTACATTTATCACATGTGAAGCCCTGTTTTCCAATGGACAAAGGAAGAAATGCTAAACATGTAAGATGCAGTGCAAGTGACAATGACAGAAGAAGACGATGTCACTTGCCATATTTGTTGATTAATCCAATTTACCAAAGTTGTTTGATGGAGTCTATTTACTAATCCAACACACCACAGTTGTTTAATGAACTCAGAAAACAGGAGACCCGGGTGCAGAGATGGCAAGCTAACAGGCTAACGAAATGCTAACGCATGATAGTGATTTAGATTAAAAGCTAGCAATGTCAGATTTAATGTGGTGATGAGTAAGTTATATATAGCAGTTTAAACAACAGGGAATTATATCAAATAAAGATTCAAAAGCGAGCAGAGCACACACAGCAAAATCCCCAGAGTTAAAATTAACTCTACTCAGAGAACATATGGTCCCTCTCTACATAGAGTTAAAATAACTCTGAATCAATGTTAAAGCTAATGAGATAATTAAATGATTAATTAAGTGATGATTGAGCATCAGTGATGAACACCTGCTGTTAACAAGCAGAATCACCGAAGGAAGGAGAAACACAATAACTACAGCTGACTTCAGCCACAGCCTTAGATGAAATCAACTGAAGATAATATAAGACATTAAATCTCTGAACATCTCAGCAGAGGAGGATTAAACAACTCCACAAACAGCATTACCAGCTTCACACATTACTAACCAGACTGACTTTATTTCTGTCAGACATCTACAGAAGCTCTTATTGAGAATTAACAGAGGTTTTTTTTTTTTTTTTTGATTTTGTGTTGAAAATGTTTTTTGGTTTTTTTATGTCACCATCATGGTGATCAGTGTTTCCTTTAGTTGGGCAGTTTGACAAGGTTTTAATATTAGTGTTTTTTTGGCTGCTGTAACTGAGTTTGCTATGGCAAGAAAAGCAAGAGAACACAATCAGATGCTGTTGGCTGCTTGATGATAAGAATATGATTATTGTGTAGTGGCTTAACTCACTGACCTTATGACTGAGTATGAGCAATATACTATTAACTTTATTTTATTGTGATTCTAGAAAAGATCCAGCACGGTTTTAATCAGAAAAGCTGAATAAGTTTTATAACAGATTGTACACTAAGCACTTTGACCTCCTGCGAGTTTTTCTAACACAAAGACATCAAGAATCAGCCTATGAATCTCAACAAAGGTGACATGCTTCATGCCACAATGCATTCTGGGAGCCATGGATGAGTTTTGCATTATGCACCCAGAATGCATTGTGGCATGAAGCATGTCACCATTGATTCTTGATGTCTGTGTGTGAGAAAAGCTTGCAGGAGTTAGAAGTGCTTATTGTGTGAAGTGTTATTAAACCAGAGAACAAAACTTATGTACACGTTTTATAAATCATTCAGTTTTTCTGATTGAAACACTGCTGGATCTCCTGCTGTAGAGTCACAAGGCTATCAACAACTCTCAGGAGATCAGCAAATAAGGCCACTATATGATGATAACAACTGTATAAATTTTCTCTTGCTGTTCTCACCATACAAATAGCTACAGCAACCAGAGAAAAAAATATGTTAAAAAGTTCAGGAGCCCAACTAAAGCAAATACCGATCACCATAATGGTGACTACAACCTAAACTATTATTTTCAATAAATCATCAACATCTAAACCTCTGTTGAGTCTCAAAAAGAGCTTCTGTAGATGTATAACAGACATAAAGTCAATCTGGTTAGTAATGCGTGGTAATGCTGTTTGTGGAGTTGTTTAATCCAGTGTTTCCCAACCACGATCCTGGAAGCACACCAACACTGCACATTTCTGCACATGTGTGCCTAATCAAACACACCTGATTCAAATGATCATCTTATTAGTGGAGACTCAAAGACCTGAAATGGGTGTGGCAGATAAAGGAGACATGCAAAATGTGCAGTGTTGGTGTGCCTCCAGGATCGTGGTTGGGAAAAACTGGTTTAATCCTCCTCTGATGAGATCTTCAGAGATTGAATGTCTTCTTTTATCTTCAGTTGATTTCATCTTCTCTTTCCTTCAGTGATTCTGCTTAACATCAGGTGTTCATCATTAATGCTCAATCATCACTTAATTAATCACTTAATTATCTCATTAACTTTAACACTGATTCAGAGTTATTTTAACTCTATGTAGAGAGGGACCATATGTACTCTGAGTAGAGTTAATTTAATCCTGGTGATTTTTCTGTGCACGTGAGCACAGCAGCAAAACAGCAGCAGGACAAACAGGAGGCAGACAGGAGAAATTGATAGAGTTGTTAATAGAGCCAGGAAGTATGGCCATATTAGCCCAATTCTGTCAACACTGAATTGGCTCCATGTTAAACATTGTATAGCCTAAATTTTAAAATCTTTCAAATTACTTACAAAGCACTAAATGGTTTAGCTCCCCAGTACTTGAGAGAGCTCTTAACGCAGTATAGTCCTTTAAGCCTATTGTGGTCTCAAAATGATGGCCAGTTGATAACACCTATTATATCAAAATCAACTGCAGGCGGTAGATCCTTTTCTTATTTAGCACCTACATTTTGGAACAGTCTTCCTAGCATTATTCGGGAAGCAGGCACACTCTAGACTAGACTAAAATCTAGACTAAAAATACATATCTTTAACCTGGCATACACATTATACATTATCAATTTCTATCATTGAAATCAGTTAAATTATTATTAGGCTGCATTAACTAGGTCAGCCAGAACCGGGAACACTTCCTATAACACCTGATGTACTTTTTACATCATAAGAAAAATGGCATCTAAACTAATATTTGCCTCTCTGTTTATTCTGAGGTTTACTGTAGCCAGCCAGATCCGGGCAGTATCCAGATCAGATGGTGGACCTGCGCCTAGACACGACCACAACGCATCCCTGAAGTGTCAGCTGAGATTGTGTCAACTACACTCTCTCCCATGAAGACCTCATTGACAGTGGCACTGATCCTCAACAAACCCATCTCTAACATGATGAGTCCAATCTTTAACCAGATGGAACTGAATAAATATTCTGAATGTTCCGATCCAATCTGACTTCTGACCTGTAATGCTGCCTGAATCATAATCATACACTGTTCGTTCGTTGCCCAGAGGAGAACTGGCACTCCAACTGAGCCTGGTTTCTCCCAAGGTTTTTTCTCCATTCTATCACCTGATGGAGTTTTGGTTCCTTGTCACTGTCTCCTTTGACTTTTGGCTTGCTTAGTTGGGAACACTAAATATTCAACAATATTATTGGTCTGCCTCCTTCACTGAACTTACTTAAGCTGGACTATGACACTTTTTTTTTTTTCTCGATCTGCTGTACAGCTGAAACAAACTTTGTTGCATTATTTTCCTGTTATCACTGTAAAGCTGCTTTGAAACAATCTGTATTGTAAAGATAATACAGATATATAAATACTATATAAATAAAGAGGGGGAAAATTGGACCTGGTAATGTATTCCCAGAGTCAAAGAGGACAAGTACTGAAACAGAGAATCAGAGGCAGTAAGACTGACAATCGTGGTGAGTGGAGTGGAATAGGAGTTTGGAGTATGCACAAAACTCACCACGGGTCAAGCACTGTGGCCGTTGCATGCATAAACCATCAAGGTGGCTCCCGTCTCATGTCACAACTCGCTCGCCATCTCGAGGTCACTTTGTGCCATTCACATACCGGGCCTGCTCAATAGGGCAGCCAACGAGCACTCACAACAGCAACGTCTGGTCTCTGGATGGGATGGGATGCGGAGGACTTAGGTGATCTACCCCAGGCGGTGGTAGACACCATCACTTCTGCGAGAGTGCCCTCTACAAATGCCTTGAAGTGGAACCTGTTCGTTGAGTAATGCTTTTCTCACTGGGAAGACCCCTGAAGATGCTCGATCAGAACTGTGCTTTCCTTCCTGGAAGAAGGGTTGGAGTGAAGGCTGTCTCCCTGTTATGTTACAGCCTTATTCCAAAATGGATTAAATTCATTATTTTCCTCAAAATTCGACAAACAATACCCCATAATGACAATGTGAAAGAAGTTTGTTTGAAATCTTTGCAAATTTATTAATAAATATAAAAAATGGAAAAAATAAATCACGTACGTAAGTATTCACAGCCTTTGCGTAATACTTTGTTGAAGAACCTATGGCACCAATTACAGCCTCAAATCTTTTTGAGTATGATGCTATAAGCTTGGCACATCTTTTTTTGGGCAGTTTCTCCCATTCTTCTTTGCAGTACCTCTCAAGCTCCATAAGGTTGGATGGGGAGCGTCAGTGCACAGCCATTTTCAGATCTCTCTAGAGATGGTCAATTGGATTCAAGTCTGGGCTCTGGCTGGGTCACTCAAGGACATTCACAGAGTTGTCCCATAGCCACTCCTTTGTTATCTTGGCTGTGTGCTTAGGGTCGTTGTCCTGTTAGAAGATGAACCTTCACCTCAGTCTGAGGTCCAGAGCTGTCATGTGCCTTTTACTGAGGAGTGGCTTCCGTCTGGCCACTCTACCTTACAGGCCAGTGCTGCAGAGATGGTTGTTCTTCTGGAAGGTTCTCCTCTCTCCACAGAGAAGTGCTGGAGTTCTGTCAGAGTGACCATTGGGTTCTTGGTCATAACATAAATAATAAATAATTTGAATAAAATAATTAATTTAATTAATTTTGGAATAAGGTTGTAACATAAAATGTGGAAAAAGTGAACTACTGTGAATACTTTCATGATGCACTGTAAATCCTCCTCGCTCACACTCAGCTTGGGACTGGTCTCTGGTGCTTATGGCACTGCAGAGAGCACCCTTCGAACCTTCGAATATTAAAAAAAATATGTTGTTGAAAACGTTTTTTTTAGTTGATGAACTGTGCCTAGAATTTGGCCCGGCTAACTCTCATGTTATTCTGAGACCCCGGCCCGGATACATGCCCAAGGTTCCTACCACTCCCTTCAGGGACCAGGTGGTGAACCTGCAAGCACTGTCCCTCTGAGGAGGCAGACCCAGCCCTAGCTTTGCTCTGTCCCGTCTGCGTTTTGTGCCTGTACGTGTACAGAACACAGAGCTTTGAGACCTCAGACCAGCAATTGTTTCAGAGGCCAGCAGAATGGAAAGGTTGTCTCCAATCAGAGGATGGCCCAATGGATAGTGGATGGTCCCACATGTTGTGATCCCTATGGTGATCCCATATGTGTATTATTCCCCTGATAGCGAGCCCGTGTCTTTCTCTGGGCCAAGTCCTCTCTGCTGTCTCTGACTAGTGTTGACTCCCTCCTGAATAGGCCGGAGCACACCCCAGAGACATTTCATATGCTGCACTGCCCTGAGGGCCAGTCCATATGTATAATTTCCACATGATACCTTCCTTCGGGCAGGATGTGGCTTCCGCAGCGTTCCTTTTCACTTAAGAAAGGCACGCTTTCCCAGTGTTATCCAATAACCTGACTGTGTCATGCAGAACAGCAGACTGACTTTCTTTGCGCAAGCTCTGTCCCATCTTCTGCCCCAGTGGGTGCAGGGGGATTAGGAGGCTTATGTAGGGTGCTGGAAGGTGCCACAATAGTGGTGCTTTAGAGGGGATCACAATACGTTGGTGACGTCGATGTAATGTTGAACGTGACCGACTGAAAGTCTTTGTTCCCTGAATGTCATTACGTCCTGTCACCACAATTGCTGTACCACCGCTGAGCGGCCAGGTCACTGGCTTGGCTCCTCAGCCAAAAACAAATGTGGTTGCATCTGCTTCCGTATTTATACCCATGCTGCAAAGGTGATTGGGCTCTCAGACGAGATCCTAATATGTTGATGATGTCAACGTAACATCTCCATTCCCTCCTTCATGGAAAGAGGGTTACATGTGTAACTGAGATGATTTCCTACCTGTTAGATCAAATTTTAAATTTACTGTCTATCACAGTTATGTTCTGTTTTGTTCCATGGACTTTCTGTTTTCATTTGTCACTAGTTCCTTTGTTCTAGTTTTCCCGCCACTCGTCTGTCATCATGGTCACCATCATTATTAGTTCATCTGTGTCAGCTGG
Organism: Paracanthobrama guichenoti; assembly: GCA_018749465.1. Lineage (NCBI taxonomy): Eukaryota > Metazoa > Chordata > Actinopteri > Cypriniformes > Gobionidae > Paracanthobrama > Paracanthobrama guichenoti. Next base: position 183,535 of record JAGHMJ010005088.1, on the reverse strand, counting down.
GTCTTGTAATTATCTTGTTTGTGTTTGCTATTTAAGTTCTCCTGTTTTCTTCAGTCCTTGTCTGGTCTTGTCTATGTATGTTGATGTATAGAGTGTGTTGCTACTGATCTGTATGACTCACCTGAGTGTCCTTTTTTATTAAACTTCATTTGAGAATTGTATTTTCCTGTCTTTGCCTTGCCTGCACATACCCATGACAGAAGTCCAGACCCAGAATAGATAAAGAGGACTTTGTTGCACAAGACGCGATGCCCAAGCCCTTGTCTCCGGCCAAGATGGCCGCCGCCATGCCTGAGCCCTCGTCTCTGACCAAGATGCCTGCCGCCACGCCAGAGCCCTTGTCTCTGGCCAAGATGGCTACCGCCACCATTTCAGTGCCCAAGCCTGAGCCTGCATTGGACGTCTGGCTAATTGACTTCTGGACTGAACCAACTCCCGTCTCCAGTCCAGAGTGGACTCCGCCTCCCGTCCAGAGTCCAGGGAAGACTCCAGCACTGCCAGGGCATCATAAACCTCATCTACCTCATCTCCACCGTGGTCCCTCAGTCCACCAGTTTCACCAGGCTCCCTCGTCTCACCGCTTCCACCTTGGTCGCTAGCCAGTTCCACCCTCACCTAGGGACTCCGTATTTATAACCATGCTGCAAAGGTGATTGGGCTCTCAGACGAGATCCTAATATGTTGGTGATGTCAACGTAACGTCTCCATTCCCTCCTTCAGGGAAAGAGGGTAACGTGTAACTGAGATGATTTCCTACCTGTTAGATCAAATTTAAAATTTATGTTCTGTTTTGTTCCATGGACTTTCTGTTTTCATTTGTCACTATTTCCTTTGTTCTAGTTTTCCTGCCACTCGTCTGTCATCATGGTCACCATCATTATTAGTTCATCTGTGTCTTGTAATTATCTTGTTTGTGTTTGCTATTTAAGTTTTCCTGTTTTATTCAGTCTTTGTCTCGTCTATGTACGTTGATATATAGAGTGTGTTGTCGACCGGTATGACTCACCTGAGTGTCCTTTTTCATTAAACTTCATTTGAGAATTGCATTTTCTTGTCTTTGCCTTCCTGCCTGCACACACCCGTGACACTGTCATTATGTTGTTTCTACATTAATTTAGAGATTAAATGTGATATTACAATATAAAAAAACTTGAATGTATTATTCGCTATTAATTACAGGAAAAATGTATGATTAATTAATTATTGATTGACAGCACTAATATTATCATATTAATTTTTGTATTTACAAATTACAAATTGTTTGTATTTTAATTAAATGCATTTTGCACTCACATCAGCATTTTTTGTATTTTATTTTGATATGTTTGGTGAGCAAATATTTTTGTGTTGGAGAGGAAAGGTGACTGCCAAGCTCTGGTTCTGCTTGTAAGCAGTATACACCCTTGGGTGTCAGTCATGTCCCTCAACAAGTAAAGTCATAACATAATTATACCTTTGCAAATCATCAGCTAATGATTAATTAAAGCAGGCAGCTGGAAGCTGAAATGCATGGCTTTGACCCATTGTGGTAATTAACACATGAATTTACACTATTATTTAATACTATGTTATTAGGGAATTAATACATTGTGACATTTAATTAATAACAATTTATTGATTACTTAATCTATTAATCATATAGGTTCTTCATTTGTTGCTGATGCAGTAATCATTAATAAATGTTTTAGTTCTTCATGAGTCATACATTATACATTAACATGATTATCTGTGCATTAGTTAAGCATGAATTGTGCACATGTATTGTAAAGTGTTACCCACTTTTCCAAATAATATAATTAAAATGAAATAATACTGGTTAATCATTCTGGAGTAACATTAGTTAACAAATTACTGTAACATTTAACGCTGTATAGCACAAATTACGTTACATATTGTTTATCTATCAAGCGATAGCACATGAATCTGTGCATGCCTGGGTAAGTAGTTCAATAATATGCTTAAAACACATTTAAAACATAGAGAAATAAAAAGGAAACTTACTTTTAGGTCATGTAATAACACTGAACACCAAAACACCAACGAACATCCAAATAACAGGCAGGTAGAAACTTCTAGGTGGTCCAGTCTACGTTCTCTCAAAGACAACCATTTCGCAAACTGTAACAATAATGCCTCCTATTGGAAGCATCCGGAATTGCACTCTACAATAATTATAAAAATAGAAGTCCCACAATAAAAGTCTTACTTTCTCCAGGAGCATTTTATACAATTTGTAATAAGATACCTTTTTGATGTATTTGTGCCCATTTCTGAGAACACCTTTTACCAGACTAGAGAAAAATACAATCCTATAAATTCTATAATTTTATTTTTGCTACACTGTAAAAAAAACATATTGTTGGTTTAACTTAAAAAGTAAGTAACCTGGTTGCCTTAAAATGTTGAGTTTATTGAAATAGAAAAAATTAGTTAATACAATGAAGGAAATGGGTTTAATAAATAGAAACTCATAATATTATTGTATCTGAACCACATAAATAAATAAAAAAAATGTTGTGATAAATCATGAAAATAGCACAATTTGGCATGTTTCACTGCATTATAACAAATAAAACACAATTACACAATATGCTTACAAAATCTTTTAATACTATTTGAATAAAGGGTGATGTCAATTCTCAAAAATGTTCATTGTATTAACTAAAATTTTTAATTTTAATGAACTCAAAATTTTAAGGCAACCAGGTAACTTACTTTTTAAATATTTCTTTACAGTGTACTACCTGCTACTGTAGATTCAGCATCAGTTATATCAGAATATTGTTATTTACTTATGGTCTAGCTAAATGGTATCAACTCCAGCTCTGGATTCTCATATCCCAATCCCACCTCTTAATTTGTATTATTGAGCAACAACTGCAAACTACAGCCTATACCAACCAGACAACAATGGAACAATGCCTGCATCTCTCAAATCTGTAAGATGGATTTTAAAAGAATATGAATAGGACTGCCAACTATAGCCTGCATAGACCAGAGAGTGAATAGACCTTTACTAACCACTTCCTGCATAACTCAAGTAAATTTAGGATGAGCTTCAAAAACTGTCAATATCCTTACAATGTAATAATTATCCATAAAATAAATCATATTCTCAAATATGATAAAATTATGCCAAAAGGAAGGAGAAACCTAGGTGTGCTCTTTGATACCAATCTTTAATTTGAAAGCCACATTTCTAGCATCTGTAAAACTGCATTCTACCATCTTAAAAATATATCTAAATTATGGTACATGCTTTCAGTACAAAATGCTGAACAGTTAATTAATGCGTTCATGACCTCAAGGCTAGATTATTGTAATGCTCTACTGGGTGGTTGCCCTGCTCGCTTAATAAATAAACTGTGATGGTAGCTGGTCCAAAACGCAGCAGCTCGAGCTCTTACTAGAACCAGGAAGTATGACCATATTAGCCCGGTTCTGTCAACACTGCACTGGCTCCCTATTAAACATGGTATACATTTTTAAATCTTGCTTATTACCTACAAAGCACTAAATGGTTTAGCTCCCCAGTACTTGAGCGAGCTTTTAACACATTATACTCCATCATGTTTATTGCAGTCTCAAAACTCTGGCCAGTTGATAATACCTAGAATACCTCTGGAACACTCTTCCTAACATTGTTCAGGAAGCAGACACACTCTGTCAGTTTAAATCTAGACTAAAAACACATCTCTTTACTATGGCTTACACATAAAACATTATCAATTTCTATTATTCAAATCAGTTAAATGATTGTTAGGCTGCATTAACTAGGTCAGCCGAAACTGGGAACACTTCCCATAACACCTGATGTACTCGTTACATCATAAGAAGAATGGCATCTATGCTAATGTTAGTCTCTCTGTTTATCCCGAGGTTTACTGCAGTCAGCCGGATCCGGGCCGTATCCAGATCAGATGGTGGACCTGCGCCTGAACATGACCAACGTATCCCTGAAATGTCTGCAGAGAGCGTGTCAATTAAACTCCCCCTGTAAATGTTGCATCGACACGACATCCTCAATAAACCCGTCACCGGCATGACGACTCCAATCTTTCGAACAATCTTATGAATATCTATTTACCTAATATGACTTAAGACCTGAAATGTTGCCAGAATCATAATCATACACTATTTGTTCGTTGGCCAGAGGAGAACTGGCACCCCGACTGAGCCTGGTTTCTCCCAAGGTTTTTTTCTCCATTCTGGCCCTGAAGGTGTTTTGGTTTCCTGCCACTGTCGCCTTTGGCTTGCTCAGTTGGGGACACCTAAATTTCAACTATATTACCGATCTGCCCGCATTGACACTATATGATAATTGAAATTAGCCGGATAACATCACCGTTTTCATCAGAGCGGCTGTACAAATTCTGTTGCATTATTTTCCTGTTAACAATGTGAAGCTGCTTTGAAACAATTGGACTTGTAAAAAGTGCTATATAAATAAAGGTGATTTGATTTGATTTGATATATGTTTAAATGTATTTAATGGCAACTTGTTTGACTTGTATTGCACTTTACAGCAGAATTTGTCTTTATTTATTGACATTTACTCCAGACATTATGTTGTTATTAATGGATTTATTGACTGGATTGGTAATAAAAGAAACTAAAGGTTTCAGTAATGGTGTTGAATCAGAGCAGTCATTTGGCCTAACAGCCAGTAGATGTCAGCACACGTCTGGCAAGTGCACTCTAGGTAGAATACTGCTGGCACACTTACCAAAGGAAGAAGCTAGACTCACATAAGAGAAAGAGAGAGAGACCGCATACAAGTTTATTTGGTTAATATTCAGAATTAAACTTCAATACAGATACACATACACTCTTATAAAAAAAAATTCAGTTTTTATAACAGTTTGGAGAATTTATAATTTAATAATTTGTCAGTTTTTCCATGGCAGACATATAGGCCTATATTAACCTTTTGGCCTCGCTATGAAAAACAAAACAAAAAAGATCCTGAAACCCGGACAGTTTCCCTCTCTGATATCAACAGTCCATACAGACAAACATGCATGCACAGATACACACACTGATAAAAACATTTAAACACACCTGTCTGTCACTGTCACCCACGTTAAACCAGACTCAAACACATACACCCCTGGTTTCACAGACAAGGCTTAAGCCTAGTCCCAGTCTAAAATGCATGTTTGAGCTGTTTTAACTAAGCAATTTCCACTGGCATATCTTAAAATATGTCAGTGCCATTGTTTTGTCTCAAGATGCAGACCAGTACTGTTTTTTTTTTTTTTTTTTTTCTAAGGCATGTTTATAAAAGCTACTTAAATATCCTAATTAAAATAAGGCCTAATCCTGGCTTAATCTAAGCCCTGTCGGTGAAACCAGGCCATAAAGTTTTTGCTTTTTGCATGCTGCAGCATTGGAATTTAGCAAAGTTACATCTGCTATTTGATTTTATTGTTTTCGCAAAACAGTGGCAGACAAAAGAGCTCATGGTGAAGGAATGTACAAAACAAAATAAAAAATAAATAAAAAAAAAACATCACAATAATACCTTTCACTCCACCTGCACCCTCCGACGCTCAAAGTTCCCGCCTTAGGTATCATCTGCCTGACGAGCATATATACCTAACAACAAAGCTGCACAAACAACAGGACTCCTGTGTTAATACTCATCAAGGCTCTTGGGTAGACGCCGAGAACGCCTCGCCTCCCTAATCAGGACCCCCACATGAAGAGCAGCACACCTCTGGTTTCAGCATAATTACAGACAGGCGATAATCAGGTCACCCCAGCGGGGCCAAGTGAGCCGGCGGAGGTGTTAATAAACATTCCTCCCCACTTTTTTTTTTTTTTGTTCTTTTTCCTGAGGTAAGAAAGAGAGACGAAAAGAGAGAAGCCCGCCCGCCTGGGCACAGTGGTATTGAATAGATACCCTGGGGCATGACACCCCCTGAAAGGTTACTCTCTATCTAACACAACAGAGAAAAAAGAGAACGAGGGAGATAGAAGGAGAAAGGGGTGAACTCAGACCCATTTTCCCTTGGAGTTTACGGGGGAAAAGATCTTAACATTTTAAAATAATTCAAATGTTAACATTTCACAGATTAGCATAAGGATTGCTTGCAGTCACAGGGCTGTGAAATAAAATATCTATCAGCATAATGTTCTTTTTGGAAAGAAAAAAACAAAACTATAAAAAGATAGACATAACCCAAGGTACAGCCTATGAGCAGAGTCTCGTTCTCAGAAAGCAGACCTATAAAGAAAGGAATTATATAAGAACTTCTAATACAAGGATTCAAATTAGTTGCATTTCTTACTATTGGTTGCTACTTTTCAAAGTTGTTGAAAGTGACACTGCACACTTTTGGTAATTCATTAAGCTGTGCAAAAAGTTGGCAAAGTTTGAATGTAGCATTCAGGTAAAATCAAAGTGGAATGACTCACATATGTACTCAGTGAAAAGTGTTTTTTTAGACAAAAGTTAGTCAAGAAAGTGATTTAGTGGAGTCCCAGATATCTTGCTTGATAGTTTGTTGTCGTTGTTGTTTTTTCTGTAATAACTCACAGCTTCCAGACTCAGTCATATTTATAAATAGTATACATTTAACATTTCTAGTTATTTACATTTCATAAAAAAACACACACACACACACACACACACACACACACACACACACACACACACACACACACACATATATATATATATATATATATATATATATATATATATATATATATATATATATATATAAATTATTGCCCTGCATTACATGATGATAGTCAAGATGGCTTTGTTTATTCAAATTTTACTCAAATTTTATTCTGAAGCTGAATGTTTGACAGATCGTTGTATCAGAAGGATAAAATTAACAATTCTTTTCATTTATGAGTTTATATGCTCATTTAATTCTCTCAGTTTACCCTTCATAACATTATTTTTTATATGCAATGTCAAGTAATTTGTGCATTATTGGGTTTATGTAAAGCATCCACACCAACACACACACACACAAAAAAAACACATTTAATTTTTTTAACTTCTTTTGCAAGTACTTGCACACATATATTTTTAAAATTAAATTTCACATATGGAATTAAGTACACGCTACTTAACTAAATTAAGTAAAATTAACTAAGAAAAGTCATTTTAGTTGATTAAAGTTAATTCTACTTAGTCAAAGGCTCTTTTGCAATGCTTTTTACTCAAACAACATAACACCTGAATTAAACCTTGCTTTTAAAAGTATATGCGTTACTTAGAAACATCTAAGTAAATATTACAGTAGATACTGTGTAGACACCACCTCTACATAATGGTAGTAATGTGGCACCTGAACACAGAGACCTCAATACTTGGTTTGCAATACACAATGACAGTAACATACGATGGATCATTTTTGAGTATGAATGTGTCGTTTTGAGTAGAAAATGAATCCAAATGTCACAAAATGGCAAGTTACTAAACCTAACAACAAAAGCAATGATAAAACAGTGTAAATAGAGCTGGAAAACAGCAAAAATCAACCTTATTAATTATTCAAGCCCCAGTGCATGCTGGGAACACCAGTATCAGAAAAGCTAAGGTTTTACTTAACTTTATAATGTTAATATTTACACTTTAATTTCTACAAGGTTGAATTGAGTACTAATATAGAATTTACTTAATTTTTTAATTCTTGCCTGAACTAACTTTTTCATGTAGAAATTACATTTGTTTTTCTGTAGTATTTACTTATCCACATAATCACTTTTATCAGTGATGCTTCGGGCAAGGCCTGTTCTAGACATTAAGATGGCCTTAGCAGACCACATTAGGCCTCTTATACACAACAGCGACTCTGGCGCTGTGTGGCACCAGTCCTTAAATAGCTGACTCACTAGTACTGATTCCAATGGCTGGTTGTCTAGTAACATTTAGGAATGAAATTAGTGGACGTCATACCATGTTAGTGGCACTGAATATTATTGTATTGCTGCTAAATATAAACATTTTGGAAAATATTGTATTCAAATGGAATAAGTCTATAAAATGTGTAATATCAAAGGTGCACAAAATGGCATGACCTGAGTTAGACACGTTCCTGGGTCAACATATGTTGTTGAACCTGGAACAACATTACTGTACGAAAATGTAATCCTAACCATATCCCTAACCCTAAACCTAACCCTACCCCTACCCCTACACATAACTTGTTCCTAAAATCAGAGGGAAATGATAGGTGAATAACGCTGATTTGGAAGCACTTAACCCTGCTTGTAAGCATAAACTTCACATACACTTATATCTCAAATCCCTCAAGTCTGATTGGTTGATTGGAATGTTGTTTCCGTATCAACATCTTTGTTGACCATTCAGGTTCGTATCTAACACAGTGTGTATGACTGACTGGTGCAGGAGCTGCAGCAGGAGGTGGTTCGGTTTCTGTATTACTTTAGGAAAAAACTCTGAACTACTTCTGAATGATTTCCTTTGACAAACTATGAATGAGATCATGCCACTTTTTGGTTGTTGTTGCTGCTGGATAGGTCTTTAAAGAAAGCCTCAACAGTAGCAAATATGTTAACAGTAGCAAATATGACATTCCTCTAATATCAACATTTTGTTGGCATCACATTTATTGGTATAGGTCAATTACTCAAAATTTAGTCAGCTGATAGTGATTTTGTGGACTCGCTTATTCAGTATTTAAAACTTTGCAATGATCTAGCGATAATGTAGCAAAGGATTTTTGCAAGATTTATTTTTTTTAAGAGCACAATCCACACAAATGGGATGCACTTGAAGAGCTCTGCCCCTTTAAGATTGTATAACATTGAGTTGTTGCATACTGTAATAAATAAATTGTAGTTGATCTGTGATCTGTACAGACCAGGCCCTATGGCTTGGCACGCATGTTGTCTGTGCACATAGTCTTTGCACGCTGTTGTCTGTGCACACACCCGAAACGTGCACACACAGATAGTCTGCGGCTATGGGGCTGCATAGCCGCAGACCAGTCAGGGTGCCCATGCTGACCCCTGTCCACCGCCGAAAGTGCCAACAGTGGGCATGTGAGCATCAGAACTGGACCACGGAGCAATGGAAGAAGGTGGCCTGGACTCATGAATCTTTTACATCATGTAGTTGACCGTATGCGTCGCTTACCTGGGGGACACATGGCACCAGGATGCACTATGGGAAGAAGGCATGCCGGTGTGATGCTTTGGGCAATGTTCTGCTGGGAAACCTTGGGTCCTGCCATCCATGTGGCTGTTACACATACCACCTACCTAAGCATTGTTGCAGACCATGTACACCCTTTCATGGAAACGGTATTCCCTGGTGGCTGTGGCCTCTTTCAGCAGGATAATGCATCCTGCCACAAAGCAAAAATGGTTAAAAAATGGTTTGAGGAGCACAACAACGAGTTTGAGGTTTTGACTTGGCCTCCAAATTCCCCAGATCTCAATCCAATCGAGCATCTGTGGGATGTGCTGAACAAACAAGTCCGATCCATGGAGACCCCACCTCACAACTTACAGGACCTCAAGGATCTGCTGCTAACATCTTGGTGCCAGATACCACAGCACACCTTCAGGGTCTAGTGGAGTCCATGCCTCGACAGGTCAGGGCTGTTTTGGCAGCAAAAGGGGGACCAACACAATATTAGGAAGGTGGGCATAATGTTATGCCTGATCCATGTACATAACACACACACAGAGATATACATACAAAAATTAAAGTAAACATTGACCATGTTTAATGTTTATTAACATTAAAATTAAGAAAAAGTAGAATGATCATTATGACAATAATGATAACAAAACAATAACAAATGTTTAAATATTTATTGTATTTATTATTTCTATATTAGTGCATATGTAAAAAAAAAAAAAAAAAAAAAAAAACAACAACAACAACTATTTTTCTAATCAGCACACACATTCTGTTATCACAGATTCAGCAGCAAGGATGTGGTAAGGTGGTGGTGGTGGGGGGTGGACAGCTGCCATGTCAGAGGCACCTGCCAGCGGCCAAACCTAACCCAACCTTCTCCACGTCTCTCCCAGGTTGCTCTCTCTCTCTCTCTCTCTCTCTCTCTCTCTCTCTCTCTCTCTCTCTCTCTCTCTCTCTCTCTCTCTCTCTCTCTTCTTCTTCTTCTTCGCACCCCACTCCCCCTGCTTAGGGAAAAAGTTTTCCAGACAGCCCTGAGGACTCCCATCTCCTTGAAAACCCATCAACACCCCCACCCCCACACCCCAAAACCAAAACACGCAAACACACTAAGAATTTAGCACAACAATTAATAATACATCACTGACTGGGGCCAAATGCAGCTTTTTGGCGAGGTCCTCATACGGAAACCACATCTGTCTGTGGGATAGATGTTAGATGTGAAGGCATATAAACTACACACACCCAAACACACACTTTACATGACAGGCGACTCTGGATCCTCTGAGATTTCTTATTTGGTGGAGTGGTTGGTACTTAAGTCACAGAAGACGCAGTGATCACTTAAGGTGTTATTTAGGTGTATCTTAACATCACAATCCATTTACATCACAATCCAAACAGATACCAGGGCAGGGACTCGGGTAAACAGGGTAATCCAAGAGACAGGAAATCAGGGCAAATCCAGAAAACAGGCAACAGGGTCAGGACCATAGTACAGATAATCAAAGGAGCGCTCAGAAATGCAGTTTCCCAGTTCTGGGAAATGTAGTCCATAATAGAATGGACATCCAGGGCACACCAGCTGGTAATTGTAACATTAAGTAAAGTTGTAATGTTTAAGTATATTTCTTTAAGTGTATTTTTATTAAGTATAATTTATTAAGTAAGTATACTAATATCAATGTAGTATACTTGTAAGTGTAATGATTAAATACTACATGGGACCACTTTTTAGTGTATAAAGGTATACTTTTAAGCAGGGGCGTTTCCTCCAAGGAGGCAAGGGAGGCAGTGCCTTATTCAAAAATTGGATGAGAAAATAATCCATATTATGCAAAACTCTGTGAATTTCGGAACTCTGCGCCTGGATGAAAGCCGCTTCAGCGCTACTCAAGGATGACGGATGCCCAGTTTGATAACCTGTCAAACCGGATGTGTCAATAAGCTCTTCACTGATTGGCTTGCGTGACATCGCGTCATGCAAACTTTTCACTCAAGTTGAAATTTTTCAACTTGCGCGAAAGACGCGTTTGAGGCGAATATCCCACATGTGAAGTTACAGCGTGTCAGTTGTGCCTCCCCTGAGCCCCATTGAGCTATGATTGAATATGATTGGTTATGGTTGGATATGATTGGTTCATGTGATGAGTCTCACCTCTTGTGTACACTCACCTAAAGGATTATTAGGAACACCTGTTCAATTTGTCATTAATGCAATTATCTAATCAACCAGTCACATGGCAGTTGCTTCAATGCATTTAGGGGTGTGGTCCTGGTCAAGACAATCTCCTGAACTCCAAACTGAATGTCAGAATGGGAAAGAAAGGTGATTTATGCAATTTTGAGCGTGGCATGGTTGTTGGTGCCAGACGGGCCAGTCTGAGTATTTCACAATCTGCTCAGTTACTGGGATTTTCATGCACAACCATTTCTAGGGTTTACAAAGAATGGTGTGAAAAGGGAAAAACATCCAGTATGCGGCAGTCCTGTGGGCGAAAATGCCTTGTTGATGCTAGAGGTCAGAGGAGAATGGGCCAACTGATTCAAGCTGATAGAAGAGCAACTTTGACTGAAATAACCACTCGTTACAACTGAGGTATGCAGCAAAGCATTTGTGAAGCCACAACACGCACAACCTTGAGGCGGATGAGCTACAATAGCAGAAGACCCCACCGGGTACCACTCATCTCCACTACAAATAGGAAAATGAGGCTACAATTTGCACAAGCTCACCAAAATTGGACAGTTGAAGACTGGAAAAATGTTGCCTGGTCTGATGAGTCTCGATTTCTGTTGAGACATTCAGATGGTAGAGTCAGAATTTGGGCCAACATTTCTAAAGAATGCTTTCAGCACCTTGTTGAATCAATGCCACGTAGAATTAAGGCAGTTATGAAGGCAAAAGGGGGTCAAATACAGTATTAGTATGGTGTTCCTAATAATCCTTTAGGTGAGTGTATGTCCGCAATCTAAGTTTGTGAATTAGTCTGAATTAACAAAATGATGCGTTTAATGGTAAGACTAATTATAAAGTCAGTAAATAACTTAGTCATTTAGATATTACTGTCAGGATTCCTTTTCTTTGTCATGTCCAGAGGTGGGTAGAGTAGCCAAAATCTGTACTCAAGTAAAAGTAGTTGAAGTTGAAGTTGAAGTTGAAGTTTATTCGTCATTACACATGTACAAGTACAGTATAACGAAATGAAGTTTGGAGCAAGCCTCCGGGCCGCAGCCGATTATTCAGGCGCCGCCCTACGCTCTCCAGAAATACAAGAATGCAATTTAGCAAGCATTACATAGCAAACACAACAAAACATAAACATAAACATAAACATGACACAGTACACGTGGTCACGTGATGGGATTTTTTGTATGGAGTGGGAGAGGAGATAGATAAACAGGCAGACGGTTGGAGGGGGTGGGATCGGGTAGGTTGTGTATGGTGCGAGTGAGTCTGAGATTGTGTTGTGTGAGAATGTTAGCCATAACTTCAGATGTTTTCGAGTTCAGTTTTATGGTTTGTCCTTGAAGGGAGATAAGGCAGTGCACAGGGGAAGATAGCAGACAAAGCTGTCAGGCTGAAATCCCAACCGAGAGATAGGGACCAAGTGAGGTTCGTTGGGCTAGTTGATTAGGTCAGGCAAATACAATTTATTATTTTTAATCCATTTGATGATCTTCGGTAATTTGTCCGGATCATAATCAATCAATCAGATCTGGTCCTCAGCATTCGCGTCCGGTCTGTGCAGTTTCCCTAGACATTACGTCCAGCCTCATGGCCAGACCGGTTACAGTCCGTAAAGTTCACCGATCTGACCCCCGATAGAGCCCACTCTTCCCTGCGTATCCGCAGTCCGGACTGCGTTGTTACGGTTCAGTTCCTCAATTCCTATCACTTTCTGATCTAATTCCTTCAGACGGTCACACACAACCCGAAGCATTCTTTAATTTCCACAGACAGCGGCTGGGTGAATTTGCTTGCAGCTGTCTTACCAATCTTCCGATAGGTCAGGGCAATCCCAAAGCCAAAGAATAGGAACCCGCCATCAATAATCCAATCATGTATAAATCTTCCGCATCCTCCACGGACAGAGCCTCCAGGCACAGGACTTGCCAGTTGTTCCATGCGTCCCTCACGTACCCTGCGGCAAAGGTCCCGTCCGGGCAGGTGGGTTCTCCCGGGGCACCCTTCCTTAGTGAGAAAATCTTGTCGATTGCGCTGATTGACCAGTTAATCAATTCCATTTCAGTATTTTCAAGAGTCCAGCAAAGCAGCAGTCAGAGAAGAGAAGAGACGAAACACTAGACAAAACAAAACAGCGCGAGAGCCAGCAGGGAACAGAGAGAAAACACGTCTGCACGGATAGAAGGACAGAAAGGAAGTACAAGTAGCAATCGTAATAGTTGTAGTAATACTTGAGTAAGAGTAAGAAAGTATTCAATGAAAAAACTACTCAAGAAGTTAGTTACTAGTTACTTTCGATCTGATTGATAAGAAGCGAAAACCCTGAATTTCAGACTACTTGGAGAGCTTTCACACACCTCTCCTTGAAAGGTTGACCTCCCCAAGTGTGTGTGTGTGTGGGGGGGGGGGTATTCAATTTGTTTTGTTTTGTGAAAAAAAAGGATATGTAAATGTGGAGATGTGAACATTTGTTTGTGTACTGAATAATCGGCTGCGGCCCGGAGGCTTGCTCCAAACTTCATTTCGTTATACTGTACTTGTACATGTGTAATGACAAATAAACTTCAACTTCAACTTCAACAAGTGTTTTTTGGAGGATTCAAATGATTTGTCATTGCTTGCACAAGAGCGCATATGAGGAAAACACTCGGACAGTGTGTGAAATAATATTACAATAAGGGAAAAGTGCCCATAGTTACCAAATTACCATTAAAGTCCCAGTAAACCGGAAGTAGCAAGTGAGTTTTCTTCAGTGCTGTGACGTATTTCCAAGTGAAACGGAATATCGAATAGAGGGCAGGGTTTTACTTCAGCGCTCCTCCTCTCCATCTCGCGCTCATAGCAGGCTAACGGTTGGAGGGGAGTGGTTAAGCATTTTCAAACCTAAGCGTCAAACTGACATCATCTGAGAAGGAACGTCTCGGTTACGTATGTAACCCTCATTCCCCGAGGAGGGAGCGGAGACGTAACGTCAGTGACTGACGAATGGGGGTTTCACCTAGTAGCCTATCATCTTCGAGATCTTATAAAACGCCCAATGGCAGTGCCAATGCCATGGGTATGCGGAATTTGCATGCGTAACGCCGTCCCACCGCGTGGGTAAATAAGGAAGTATGCTGGCACATCGCATTACGTTTACCTGCTGAGGAGCCAAGACTGAACTCTGGCCGTTCCAGCGGTACAGCGGAGTGGCAGAGGGACGTTACGTCTCCGTTCCCTCCTCAGGGAACGAGGGTTACATACGTAACCAAGATGTTCCCTTTTGTTCAGTCACTCCGAGTAACGTCAGTGACTGACAAATGGGGGTCCCAATATAATCCCGCCACTCGGCTGTCTTCCAGTGCCCTGCGTAAGTGTGAGCTCCCTGTCGTAAGACTAGTATGGATGAAGGACTCCCACTTATCACAGGAATACCAAGGTACACTGGGAAGCATATTCCAGGAGGAACATGCGCCAGGATGCCTACCCGTAGGGAGGGCTTAAAAATACACATATGACCACTAGGGGCTGCATATGGGAGATTCTGGGGAACCAGCCAAAGGTGGACTTTTAACCCCAGGGGTGGTGAGGTTGCCAAGGGAAAACACCTGCTCGAGGAGGCTTACAGTGGAAATACATTTTTGGGGGTCATCTGGAGGGGGGACCATGCACACGGAGGCACCTGATCTGACATGAGGGTCTGGGCGAGTGGGCAGACTTACTGGTGTCTGCGTCGACAGTACTGGAGGAGCTCAGGGCTTCCAGGAAGCTCACTTGAGAAATAATCGCATGTATCCAGTCCAAGGAGTGGAATGCCGAGCAAGCGAAGACACCTGAGCCTAATCCATTAACGGCCACTAGTAGAGGTGAGTACATAGTCGGAAACAGGCTCCACTCTGAAATTGTAGAATCTGGCGAATGTGTTAGGTGTCACCCAGCCTGCAGCTCTGTCTGTTAGCGAAGCACCATGCGCTAAAGCCCAAGAGGAGGCCACACTCTGAGTAGAGTGGGCCCTAACCCCAAGGGGGCATGGACGTCCCTGCGTCTGGTAAGCCAAAACAATGGCGTCCACTATCCAGAGGGACAACCTTTGCTTTGAGAGAGCCTTTCCCTTCAGCTTCCCACCATAACAGACAAGAGCTAGTCTGAGGTCCTGAAACACTGTATCCTGTCTACGTAGGCGCGGAGGGCGCGTACTGGACAGAGCAGTGCCAATGCTGGGTCTGCCCCCTCCAAAGGCAGAGCTTGCAGTTTCACCACCTGGTCTCTGAACCGTGTGGTGGGAACCTTGGACACATATCCAGGCCGGGGTCTCAGGATCACATGAAAATTGGCCGGCCTGAATTCCAGGCACGCTTCATCAACCAAAAATGTCTGCAGGTCCCCTTCTCTCTTGATGGAGGCCAAAGCGACCAGGAGCGCTGTCTTCATTGACAGGAACTTAAGCTCAGCTGATCGCAAAAGCTCAAAGGGAGGCCTCTGCAGAGCATCTAAAACTACTGAGAGGTTCCAAGAGGGTACGAGGGGAGCGCGAGGAGGATGTAGTCTCCTGGCGCCCCTCAGGAACCTGATGACCAGGTCATGCTGACTTACCTTTTTGTTCTCCAAGAGGTCGTGGTGGGCAGATATAGCAGCCATGTATACCTTGAGGGTGGAAGGAGACAGCCTTCGTTCCAACCCTTCCTGGAGAAACGAGAGCACGGACCCGATTGGGTATTTCCAGGGGTCTTCTTGGCGTGAAGAGCACCAGGTGACAAAGAGGTTCCACTTCAATGCATAGGCGTGTCTAGTAGACTCTGTCCTAGTGGAAGTGATGGTAGCCACCACCGGAGGTGGTAGGGTACTCAAACCTGCCACGTCCCATCCAGGAGCCACACATGGAGGTTCCAGAGATCGGGATGCGGGTGCCATAGGGTGCCCCGTCTCTGAGAGAGGAGGTCCTTCCTCAGAGGAATTGGCCAGGGAGGGGCTGTCGCAAGGAGTACCAGTTCTGGAAACCAGGTCCGGCTGTGCCAGTACGGGGCAACCAAAAGGACCTGCTCCTTGTCCTCCCTGATCTTGCACAGTGTCTGTGCGAGAAGGCTCATTGGGGGAAACGCATACAGCATACCCTGCGGCCAGCTGTGCGCCAGTGCATCCGTGCCGAGCATGCCCTCAGTCAGGGAATAATACAGAAGAGTCTTGGGAGGCAAACAGGTCTACCTGCGTGTTGCCGAACTGTTCCCAAATCAGCTGGACCATCTGGGGATGGAGTTGCCATTCAGCTCGTCGGCTGCTGGTTCAGGACACCCGTGACATGGACACCACGAAGGGACCTCAGATGCTTCTGACTCCATAGGATGAGATGGCGGGCAAGTTGAGACATACAGCGGGAGCGCAGACCCCCCTGATGGTTGATGTACGCTACTGTGGCCGTGTTGTCTGACCGAACTAGCATGTGTTGACCCTTGAGCAGTGCTCGGAAGCAGTGCAGGGCAAACCGTAATGCCAGCAACTCGAGGCAGTTGACATGCAGGTGGCGCTGGGGTCCATTGCACATGGCACCCCAGCCCGTGGCAGAGGCATCTGTTGATACAACAATATGCCTGGAAACTCGTTCTAAGGACACACCGGCCTGTAGAAAGCTGAGGTTCGAACACGGGGTGAGGGTCTGCAGGCAGGCCCAAGTCACTGGGACCTGGAGCGTGCCCGACTGCCATGCCCATCTCGGGACTCGATCGCGAAGCCAATGCTGAAGCGGTCTCATATGAAGCAATCCGAGCGCTGTTACCGTGGCTGCAGATGCCATATGCCCCAGGAGCCTCTGAAATAACTTCAGTGGGACCGCACTCTTGCGCACTTGCAACTGTGCAGACGGTTGGGTGGAGGCAGCAGCTGACCGTTGGGGCAGTATGTGTTTAATAGCCTCAGTCTACTGTTGGGCGCAGCTCTCAACCGCACCACCGAATAGCCCTTCCTGGGATATGGCGGCGTAGAGGAACCGGGTCCGCTCGGTGCCCTGCATATCGGCCAGGTTGAGCCAAAGATGTCTCTCCTGGACCACAGCTATGGACATCACCTGGCCCAGGGAGTGTGCGGTCACCTTCGTCGCCCGGAGGGTGAGGTCAGGTCCTTGTCCGACTCAGGCAATGCTGGCACACCTGAAGGTGGCAGCACAGCCGAATCATCATCCTCAGAAGACTCTAGCCCACCTTGAGATGCGGCAACCAACATCTTCTCATCCTCCGCGGCACCAAACGAAACACGCGGGACAGCAGGTGCTGGCCCCGGTGTTGCCGTCTGAGTGCACGGCGGGAGTAGTGCGCTAGAGGGGCGTGTGGGCTGAGGCATGAGCGTCGGAGCTTGGTTCCACACCGTCACCATCAGGTCACCCTGGCCACCTGCCAAAGAAGGGACTCTCGCTCTGGTACAGAGTTCATTGAATCTTGATCACAGCACCGAGATGGTCATGTTCCCATAGTGAGAACATGACTCATCCACAAACGCTGCCTGAGCGTGCTGTAAGCCCAAACACGCCAGACAGTGATTGTGCCCATTAGAGGGCGGCAGAGACCGGCCGCACCCAGAAGAACACGGGCGAGACATCCTGAAAATGACATGCCATGTGTGAGCTCTTTTGTGAGAGGGAGCCTCGCAATCGATACCGAAGCGCCCAGGGAAACGCACACCAGCTGGATGCAGACCACTGCACAGATCAGCAGGCAGGAAGTATGCGATCGCTGGAACGCGCTGTAACACCAACACTGTCTGGAAAGCTGCTCGTCTCAAAGAAGCTGACAAAATTAACTCAGAAAGGCTTTGCAGAGTGAAGAGTAGGTACTCTTGGCTCCGAAGCAGAAACATAATGCGATGTGCCAGCGTACTTCCTTATATACTCACACGGTGGGATGGAGTTACGCATGCAAATTCCACATGCCCATGACATTGGCATTGCCATTGGGCGTTTTCTAAGATCTTGACAATGATAGGCTTCTAGGCGAAACCCCACTAGTCAGTCACTGACGTTACTCGTCCGGAAGTTACTTTTCAGATTTTAAAAATTACTGCGACAAACTATTTTTTTTCCTGTGTATTAACTTGCACAGATTAATTGTTCACCCTAAGACTTTTAATATGTGCTAACAAAGTAAATAGGGTCAATTTTGATTTCATGAGGACTTTAATAGTGTTGAAATATAGGCATCATTGTGACACTTACTGCTACATGTTTTTTCAGGTTGGAGCTGGAATTCTTGTATGCTGATATGTCAGTTCGTTTTGGTGCACACAGCATGCATTGCATTATGAAACTATTCTTTTTGACATCTTGGAGTGAAAACATAGACTGAACTTGTGGCCACGGGTGATCTGCCTCCCGTAGCTCACACACATCTTCCTCTGCTTCGGCCATCATCTTCTGACTAAAAGCGTGCTAACTATAAGTGGGTAATGCGTAGCCACCTCTCGCGAAGCAGCCTCTCCAACGTTTTGTGAGACTTGCGAACAAGTCATATTAACTTATTTAAATATATATATATATATATATATTGTGTATATATATACGGTGGTGTATTCGGAACACCACCGAATGTAACGATGTAAAAGTACAGCTTTTTCACAAGAAATGTACTTGAGTAAAGTACAAGTTACCCAAACAATTTACTCAAGTAAATGTAATTCGTTACTACCCATCTCTGGTCATGTCTTTTATTTTGTAATTTGCCATTCATGTTCTTTTGTAGTTTTTGTCATGGTCTTTGCAGTTCTTTCTGTATGTTAATCAGTTCCAGGTGTTTCTGATCTGAGGCAGGCCTATTTAACCAGGTGCTTTGTCTTGTCTTGGATGGATTATTGTTTGTATGTACATGTGCCTTCCATGTGGTTGCTGATCAAGGTTTTGCGTTTATACTTAATGCCATGTGTTTCACGGTCAAGTTATGGACATGTCTTATGTTTGGAATTATTAAACACCTTTTTATCTGTATATTGATCCAGACTATTGTTTGACCTTTTGAGGCCACTTTACAATTACCATTTAATGTCATGTCAAAATCCAACTTGAATTGGACTGAAAACATGACTGTTTTTTTTTTGTTTTGTTTTTTAGTGAGCAATCAGCTTGGTGAAATCAAAGGTAGCCTATATCTTTTTCTGTGACCAGTGTCAAGCTTGATAACTGATGAAAATAAGTTGACTTAAAAAAAACAGCTTAACATTTGAATGAATAGAACATTAATTACATAATGCAAAAATACAAAATATGATTGTTTGGTTTCTCTATTTTAGGAAATGTTTATTTAACCAGGAAGATGTGACAACATTAAGTGTGGGATTGATTTTATATATATACCGCCCCTTTACGTAAGTTCTCCATTTTTATGAATGGAGTAGTGTTTGGTGGGCCGTCTCTTGCTTTGTGCTGCTGTGTGCAGGCTGCCCAGGTTTTTCAGGTTGGTACTTCTGTGTTAAGAAGTACAAGTGTCGGTCATATAATTAGAGCGGACCTGTTTACATTTCACTGCCGGTTGTATACTCTGTATATAACTGTGTATGTGACAAATAAAACTCTCTTGAATCTTGAATATCATCAAAAAGTTGATTTATTTCACAAATTTCATTCAAAAGTGAAACTTGTATATTATATTATATTATATGATATTATATTATATTATATTCATTACACACAGACTGATATATTTCAAATGTTTATTTATTTTAATTTTGATGATTATATCTGACAACTAAGGAAAATCCCAAATTCAGAATCTCAGAAAATTAGAATATTACTTAAGACCAATACAAAGAAAGGATTTTTAGAAATCTTGGCCAACTGAAAAGTATGAACATGAAGTATGAGCATGTATAGCACGCAATACTTAGTTGGGGCTCCTTTAGCCTGAATTACTGCAGCAATGCAGCGTGGCATGGAGTCGATCAGTCTGTGGCACTGCTCAGGTGTTATGAGAGCCCAGGTTGCTCTGATAGTGGCCTTCAGCTCTTCTGCATTGTTGGGTCTGGCATATCGCATCTTCCTCTTCACAATACCCCATACATTTTCTATGGGGTTAAGATCAGGTGAGTTTGCTGGCCAATTAAGAACAGGGATACCATGGTCCTTAAATCATGTACTGGTTGCTTTGGCACTGTGTGCAGGTGCCAAGTCCTGTTGGAAAATTAAATCTGCATTTCCATAAAGTTGGTCAGCAGCAGGAAGCATGAAGTGCTCTGAAACTTCCTGGTATACGGCTGCGTTGACCTTGGACCTCAGAAAACACAGTGGACCAACACCAGCAGATGACATGGCACCCCAAACCATCACTGACTGTGGAAACTTTACACTGGACCTCAAGCAACGTGGATTGTGTGCCTCTCCTCTCTTCCTCCAGACTCTGGGACCCTGATTTCCAAAGGAAATGCAAAATTTACTTTCATCAGAGAACATAATTTTGGACCACTCAGCAGCAGTCCAGTCCTTTTTGTCCTTTTTGGCTTCTGACGCTTTCTGTTGTTCAAGAGTGGCTTGACTCAAGGAATGCGACAGCTGAAACCCATGTCTTGCATATGTCTGTGCGTAGTGGTTCTTGAAGCACTGACTCCAGCTGCAGTCCACTCTTTGTGAATCTCCCCCACATTTTTGAACTGGTTTTGTTTCACAATCCTCTCCAGGGTGCGGTTATCCCTATTGCTTATACACTTTTCTACCACATCTTTTCCTTCCCTTCACCTCTCTATTAATGTGCTTTGACACAGAGCTCTGTGAACAGCCAGCCTCTTTTTCAATGACCTTTTGTGTCTTGCCCTCCTTGTGCAAGGTGTCAATGGTCGTCTTTTGGACAACTGTCCAGTCAGCAGTCTTCCCCATGATTGTGTAGCCTACAGAACTAGACTGAGAGACCATTTAAAGGCCTTTGCAGGTGTTTTGAGTTCATTAGCTGATTAGAGTGGCACCAGGTGTCTTCAGTATTCAACCTTTTCACAATATTCTAATTGTCTGAGATACTGAATTTGGGATTTTCCTTAGTTGTCAGTTATAATCATCAAAATTAAAAGAAATAAAAATTTGAAATATATCAGTCTGTGTGTAATGAATGAATATAATATACAAGTTTCACTTTTTGAATGGAATTAGTGAAATCAACTTTTTGATGATATTCTAATTATATGACCAGTACTGTATTCTCATCAATGGAATGTTTACTTTATGCTCTATGTAGTTTGTAGACAAACAAATAACTGCACGTTATGTTGAGCAACCACGCATAATACTGTGCTGTGAACATCTCCTGGTATGTACGAAAGTCGTTTGTTGTTTTGTTTTTGTTTTGCGATTGTTTTATTAGTAATTCTACTGTTTCATGTTTGACAGGTTGATTACTTGACCAAGGGTTTCATCACTGTATTATGGAACGGAATGTATGTCTTTTTGAGTTAATTTTGTGTGTGTGATTGTGACTTCGGGCCCTCATTATTGCTCGCCGGGGAGCAAGAACGCAAGTAAAGTGTGGCCTTTTTTTTTTTCTTTTTTTTTTTTCAAGTTACTACAAGTGTGACTAAGTGAATATTGAATATTGTTCTCTTCCTTTTTTTCCGAACTGTTGATTTTTAATTTGGGGCTGGTTAGTATCAGCTAATTACTAGTAGTTTGGTTGTTTATTATTCTTTGTTTTGTTTAGTTTTTTCCTTTGTGCTTTAACTCTTTCCATTTTAAAAGCATTTTATTCTAGCTTCATGTGTCCTTTTGAATGTGAGTAAGTTTCACAACACTTGAATGTGGGTAAGTTTCATAAAAAAAGCAACATTTTAAACAAAAAGCTGATAAAATGTCTCGGTTACGTATGGCAACCCTCGTTCCCTGAAGGAGGGAACGGAGACGTACGTCGGACGTCACCGACGAATTGGATTAGTCAGTGACGTCCGACGTACGTCGAATGTGACCGACTGAAAGGGAATAGCATTTTTTCAAAGACTACATTTGGATGGGATACAGAATGATGATTAAAACACAGATGGAGTAGATTGAGACCATCAACACACCCAAAGCTTCAGAGTCATTAACCCTTCCTGGGTCAACATTTTATTTGGTAACGTTAGGCAGCTTTGAACTTATATGCTGTTTAATGTTTGATGGTCGCGTTATTTTACATTTGCGTAAGCAATCTTCTATCACTTGTTTCTTCTCCTCAAAATGCCCCCTACCATATAACAGTGAAAATGGGTTATATGATTGTAACGCTGTTCCCTGAAAAACAGGAAGGAGATGCTGTGCCTTGCACTATTAGAAACATATTTGCTTGAGCGGTTGTGAAGCATGTGTGCAAACATGCCAAGAACTTGGCTTTAAATAACCTCTGACGATGACATCATTGGAATACGCGCTCATGAGAGGCTATAAATAGACTTGAAACAGGTGCACATTCAGGTATTACTTTGTCTTTAGAGACATCTGGACACTCCCCCAGTGAAGCATTAAGGCGCAGCATCTCATTCCCATATTTTTTGGGGAACAGGGTTACAGTCAAGTAACCCAAGATGTTCCCTATCAAAAGCTACTCTCAATTGCACCATGGGAATGAGAATACCAACACTGCCATGCTGGGAAGTGTCTGGACACCTCAAGGTTCTGTACTGTGTGCTCACACATGAACTTGGGATGTCGACTCAAGGACATGTGTGCCCGGAGTGGCATGAACATCCGAGCTATAAATTCTGATAAATGTGTGCGGAGAGGACCAGACTGCCGCATTACATACTTGTTGCAAGAGGGCGCCCCTTGCCAAAGCCTTGGAGGATGAAACCTCCCAAGTAGAATGAGCCATAACTCCTAGAGGCAAAGCTTAACTGTGCACCTTGTAGTCTAGAGCAATGGCATCCCTCACCCAGTTTGACATTGATAGGGTGCAAAATAGCTTTGACCAGTTCAGGGGCAAAGTCTAAGCAGGATGGCGAAATCGACAGAGCCTGCAAAACCCTAATTCTCTTTTGTGATGTAATGGTCATGAGAAAAACATCTTTAGCGTCAGAAGCCTGTCAGGTGCGGACTCTAGTGGTTAAAAAAGGGGTCACGACTAGCCCCTCAAAGACTATAGCCAAGTCCCACGAAGGGATCTTTGCTCTAACAGGAGACATCAGCCATCCCGCTCCACGGATGAAGTGAGCGATCAGAGAGTGCTTCCCGACTGGAGCGTCTTCAATCAGGGTGTGGCAAGCTGATAAGGCGGCCACAAATACCCTGAGAGTAGCGAGGCATGTGCCTGCTGACAATTTTTCCTGCAGAAACTCCAGCACTAAAACAATCTGGCAGTGAACTGGGTCTGCACAGCATGCAATACACCACCTTTCAAAAACACCCCATTTAAGGGCATAGATTATTCTTGTAGAGGGAGCCCTAGCACTGTCTGACATCAGCTGGAAGTCCAGCATCCCTCAGTTGGTCCTCCTCAGGGGCCAAACATGAAGGTTAAAAATATGTTTAGTGCATTTCACTTTTCAAATGCACAACGTAAGTGACTCCACAGAGACCATTTATTGAACCGATTGAGCCACTCCTCACTATGAAACATTATTGTTTAGCACATTATAAACATCTACATTTGAGCATATATCCACAAACACAGCATTTCACAATAAACACTGGTCTAAGTATTCTAATATTCATCATGTTACAGTGTAAACACTGTAGAGATTGCAGCTCTTGCGACAGCAAGTGCATCTGCTCCAGTTTCACGGTAGAGCAGAGAAACATGGAGAGTGGTACACAAACTGTATTCTGTAACCCCTTTCTACTGTCTTTAAGACCCAAGGAGAGATACTTGGCAGTAGTTTCCACACTGCTAACTTCTCTGAAAGGGGCACTAACTTCGATACTTTGTCTTGTTGGGAGATGTCCACAGGATAGTGGATGCCATCGTCTTGGCGTACCAGTCCCACGATGAGCCATGCCCCCTTGGGGTGAGAGCTCACTCCACTCGGAGTGTTGCCTCTTCCTGGGCATTGGTGTACGGCACCTTGCTGACAGACATTTGCAGAGCTGTGTGCTGATTCTACAATGGAGATTCTACAATCTCCATGTAGTGCCTGTTTCTTCCCGTGTGTTTGCTATGCAGGGAAGCTGGCTCGTTGTCTCACTTGCAAAGCCATTCTGCTTTCAGGATGGGATATGAGTGCCCATTCTCACTTCCCAGGCCAGTTCCTGTCTGATGCCAGGTCTAGCACTTGGGTGCATGCCTGGTTGGTCAGCCCCTGTGCTAGACTAGGTGCCCAGATGTTGTGATTCCTCTCTGGGTGTTCACATATTCCTCCACAGTACAGCTTCCCTGTCAGTGAGCCCACTCTGCTGTCTCTGCTTGGTATTGATTCCACCCTAGACAAGGCAGGATCTACCACAGAGACCTTCCAGCTGTAGCACTGCCCTAATGGTCAGTCCATATGTGTAAATTCCAAATGCTACCTCCCTACGGTGGCCTCTGTAGCATTCCTTTCCATTGGAAAAGGCACACTTTCCCAGTGTTATTTGGTAGTCGTACTGTATGAGTAAGTAGGAACAGCAGTGATCGACATTCTCAGTGTAAGCCCTGTCCTTTTTCCGCCCCAACAGGTGCGGGGAATTATGCGGCTAACACAGGTTGCTCAAAGGCGCAGCGATTGTGGGATTTTTTTTTTCTTAGGGATCCCAATTTGTCAGTCACTGACATTAACGTTGAACAATAATGACTTATAGGGAACGTCTGGTTAGTAATGTAACCCCCGTTCCATGAAGGAGGGAACGGAGACGTTAAACATGTCATGGGCATGGTTTGCGATGCAAATCTCACTCACCAATGTCCATTGGCATGTTCTGTTACCACTCGAAGGTAATAGGGCTCATAGGCGAGATCAAAACAATAGATCCCTATAGATCAAAGCAAGTTTTTTTTTTTTTTCAATCAGTGTGTCGCTTTTTTTCCCCAGTCGCTCTGTGATGAAACAAGCTGTCCAATTAGATTTGAGCTTACCCGAGCCTCTGCTGTTGCACAAAAGTGTGAGAGTGGTGGTGCTGTTTTAAAAACCTGTGTAAACACAGAAGAAAAGTATTCTGGAAGAGAGAAGAGAATGGATGTTGAGTGTTATCATTGGTGTCTGAGAACAGATTTATTCTTACATGTTCTTTATACAGATTATCATTTCTATTCATTTTCCACAGAATTATGCGATCTGAAGAGGTTGAAATAGTGTACAGAGCGTCAGAGAGCTCATTTGCTCTAGAGCGGTCAATCATATTATGTGATCATAACTCTTCCGATATAAGCCCTTCCGAATAATTATGTTCATTTCCTAGTTCTGAGTTCCGCACAAAAACAACTGAGAGAAACGTTTCTACAGATGAAACAAAAAAGCTAAATAAATATATGATTACGATATGTTCTGTATGTTTTTCATGCAGAAGTATTTTTATAACAATAAATAATGAGAAATGCTTACATGAGAAATGGAAAGCAGGTTGTACTAGGTTGTATTTGCATATAGTACAATATGAAACATTACAAATAATGCACATCTGCCTGTTATTTAATCAAAAGAAGAACATTTCCATGTCCTCCAAGAACATTTCGTCAGCTTGAATTGACTTGTACCAGTATTGGTGCAGCGCCCTCAGAGCACAGAGCATGTGCAAATGCTGCGCTTTGACCAGCTCCAGAGAAGAAGGAGAGAAGAGAGTGTAGGCCCAATTTCCAGACAAGAGTCATGGCCTAACAAGGCCTGAGGGTGTCCAATACGCTTCACTGAAGTCAAAGCGAATAACAGCATTGCCTTCAGAGAGAGAACGCACAAGCTCTCCATCACAAGAGCTTCAAAAGGAGTCATAAGCATGTTTAGCACAACCGCTACAAGTGCAGAACCGGATGTATGGTCAATGTTATGAGAAGAGCATCAGTGTTCGTGGAGCTAGCATTCAGGAACACCAGGAACATTTTATATGCAGTGACACCCACAGTTTAGCTATCTTGGGGAAAAAAATGGGCCAATCAGAAAATAGCAGGTATAGAAGCCTTTCTACATGTCACACACTTTGTGCCTTTTAACATAATACTGGTGAGTCCCGCACTGCTAAAGTGGGTCTTTATAGCTATAGTTAACTGTGTTCAGCACTCATCCAGCTACATGTATATGTTACTGAAAGAATTGACAGACTTACGCATCGGTTTTGAACCATGTTACATGTTTACAGTTTAAGGTTCAGCTTTTCTTTCTGTATTCATCCATGGTGCGATGCTTAATTTCCTCTTTGCAAATGCTGTGTTATACGGGTGCATTTTAGTCAATTACTGTTATAGAAAGGCTGTTATAGGTGGGGTACATTGTAACATGACCAAATGACAGCTTCAAATGTTACCTGATATAATCAAAAAACATATCCAAGACAAACTAAAATATTTTGTCAAAATACAATTATTAACTTTTTTTAATTAAATAATGGCATTTTTTAATCATTAAAAATATACTGTTTTTTGAGTTTGACAACAAACACATCGCTAAATACAGCTATACAGCATAGTTAAAAACATAATAATAATGACTAATTTCTGAACATTGACCTTGATCTTTTCTCATGGTTTTTCAAAATAATTCATAAAAGTATAGAATATAATAGCATAGTTCTAATAAGGGCTCCTGCGCAACTGGGATTTAACCCTGGCTTGTGTCTGCTGCTGGTTAGATCAATCTCAACTGTTAAATATATAACAGATATAACATTACAATAATATCAGATTTGTCTTATTTTAAATAAACTTAAGAAATGTACTTTTGCTATGGTTAAATAAATGTTCAGTGATATCTTCCAAAGATTTTTTAAATTTGGCGCTATTTCTTCTCTAAATAATGTTGATTTGGCAACTAGTAAATACACTAGTTTTGTCATCCTGGCATGTGTGGAAAGTTTTAAACCATGTGTTACAACTAACCCTGCGTTAGGTTGTGCCCTGCTCTCCCCTACTATAAATATCGGTGTGCCGTTTTGTGGCACTGTTTGTGCAAGTATTATTACTTACTTGCATGCAATATGCTCACAAAGCGTGAATGCAATTTGATAGATTGTGCAAGCAAATTAGTACCCTTTTATTTGGGATCTTAGTAAATCTCAGAGGAGATAAAGACATTTCAATA
Source organism: Paracanthobrama guichenoti (assembly GCA_018749465.1). Classification (NCBI taxonomy): domain Eukaryota; kingdom Metazoa; phylum Chordata; class Actinopteri; order Cypriniformes; family Gobionidae; genus Paracanthobrama; species Paracanthobrama guichenoti. Next base: position 156,113 of record JAGHMJ010005088.1, on the reverse strand, counting down.
GCATGTTTTGCTCCTGTTTACTAAGTCTGGCATACATTCCTAGTCATTTCATGTCAAAACATTCCTCAAAAACATTTCATTCAAAAGTCAAGTTTCTCTCATATTCATATTTATTTATACACTTTAACAATGCATACAGAAAATGTTGTTCTAAAAACATGAATTCAATGTTTTTCTTTTACAAACATGAATGAACAAATCAATATACAGATAGCAATCTCAATTCAGCCTTAATCTGCAATTGTTAAATATATTAATGGAAAAGAATGGTTTGATTTATAGTAAAATACAAGTAAATACAAGTAGTAAAAATATACAGTAAGTGGCATAAGCATGCAGAGTAGACAATATGATATTTAAATAGAAGAGAAACGCTATTAAAATAAGCTTCATATAGTGATTTTGTATGTAATAAGTTCTTTTGGTTTCCCTCAGTGGGAATTCCCTAGGCATGCCTCTCTCTTACACTCCTCGAGGGTTGCACAGAGAACAATATGGGTGGATTTGTTTTGCTGTCTCTGATTGAATTAGGATTGATTTTGCTGCTATTTTGCCAGGAGACTATCAGGTCTCTGGACTTTTTAAGTGTGTTTATTGGATAAATGTTTACACGCTAGTCAGCAGGACTAGTGGTTTGTTAGCCTGCCATTTACTATAAAATAAAAATCAATAATACTGAAATCTAATTTTACATCTCTTCATTACTGAGAGGAATGATTGTTTCCAGCCACACGGGATGTGAAATGTCAGTTGACAATCCATTTTAAGTGATGTAGAGAAACAATTAAAGCTAAATACTTAAATAATTTAATACATTTAATAAATGCTTCACACATCACAATCTCACTCGAAAATAGCATAAGAAAATGATATTTAGTGTTGATTATTTATCACAGTGACATGCAGTTTAACAAAATCAAGCCTCTCCAAATAGAGACATAGTGTTCTGTTTCAAAGCGCTCAAATAGCATGTTCAACAGCACACTTTGGAAAACCACAACAAACACAGCAATTAGCCTGAATGCACTTTGAAGTTCTGCATTTCTGCTGTCTTTGACGTTGTATCTACAGACACCTAAACACTAATACTGTTATTAGCATGACTTCACACACTGTGCTACCAGAGCAGAAGATATCACTGTGAAGACTGCAGGGGTCGGAGCGGATTCCTTGCATTTTGCGACATAACCTGGGATCAGTGCAGTACAGGAAAATATATGAGAGCATGTGTTTTTGCTTATATACCATTGGTACAAAGCAAATCATGAAAAATCTATTAACCAATTTCAGTGACAAGATGAAATAAAAATGACTTACTTCCAGAATTTGGTCCTGTCTGCCTTTTGCTTTAGTGAAAAGCGTGAAAGTCTGTTCAAAACCTCACCACATATAACCTACTCCACATTATCCTAGCATAATTCAAAAGAGCATCTTATGTGCTTCAATGAAAACAAAGAAAAATTTTAATAGTCACAAGCGAATGCATTTGATCAGTGACAGAAATAGAACAATATAAAATATTTCTTCAAAATGTTCAATCTCTTCTGTTTTTTTCTTATCTTGATACTCTGGTTTGAATAAAAAATAAATAAAATATATATATATTTACTGAACCGATCTGTATGAGGGGCATGTATGTGTGCATTTATATGTGTGGTTTCAGTTGTGATAATACATGATTTAGTAGAGTTCTATCGTGAGTTTTAAACTGTTTTACTGCATTATTCACTGTATCTATCTGTCTCTTCATCAGAGGCGTGGTTTTCATCATTATTGTTTACTTCTGCTTTGGTAGTAAGTTAGATGTTGCCAGACCCTGTCATTTGTCACTGGCACCAGGGCTAGTCCAGACAACATCTCGGTGTCATCAGCACAGAAAACACACCTCATCACCGGCTGTGGCTCAGCAATTTGAGCTAATAGGCAGCTGTCAAAACACAAATAAGATACATGTAATGTTTGATGGAAACAGTATGTGATAAAATGGATAGGGTCCTGATAATTACAGTATTCAGAGAGCAACAGGCACAAGTAATGACAGAAGAGAGAGAGAGAGAGAGAGAGAGAGAGAGAGAGAGAGAGAGAGAGAGAGAGAGAGAGAGAGAGAGAGAGAGAGAGAGGAACTCAACTGTAGGTAAATAACCAGTATAGGGGCCCTCAAAAGTACCCAAATGGCTTTTAAACTGAAAAGCCATTGACCATTAAATTGACCTTTAAATGGCTGTCAATAAAGAAGCATGTTTTTTTGTTTGTTTGTTTGTTTGTTTGTTTTTTGTTTGCCATCAAAAAAAAAAAAAGTTATTTTTTTGACCTTCTGAGTATAGTATTTTCTTAACATGTGGCAGGAAAACCATGAAATGATATCACAGAATTTTGAACCAACCCAAGTCCACTGAACTGATTAGTTACATTTAGCCAGTTTTATATGCTGTCAAAACAGAGGATTTATAAATATTTGGGAATTCAATACACATTATGCTGTATATTAAATGAGGAATAAGTTGTGTACACATAGGCTTTTGTAAGGAATATATTTTATTACTTTTCAGTTGACGATAATACCACATTAACATTTTTAGATTCTGTAAATAAAAATGTTATGAAAGTATTTAAAAATGTATAAAAATTTTCAAAAATGAAAAGAATGCAATGATTAGAATTCCAAAAACATGACACATACGTTTTAAAAATAAAACTTAAAATATCCCTGCTTACCTTTGTTCCAGCGCCATGACAATTCCTGTCGATCCCTTAGAAGCGAGAGAGACAGACAAAGAGAGAAGTTCCAGTCAAAACCTGTTGTTGGGAGTCACCCCAACCACACATACACACACACACACACACACACACACACACACAACACACGTTTATGCGCTCAGGCAGAGGGTGCTTATCTAATGTTCAGGATTAAATTCAGTTACCCTCGAGGGATTGGGTTAGATGTCAGAAAGATAGATGGGCATCATGCTGAAATACCAATGCGCAAAAATTATTTTGCATGTGTGTGCGTGTGTGTGTGCACAAATATAATGCAAATATAGACATGTATGTCCTCTCTTCCCAGGAGCATTATGTAAACAAGGGAATGGAGATGGCATCACAGCAAAGCACTCTATAACAGCCAATGAATCATCTTGAAACTTTCATTTAGTTGATTTGCACCAAAGTCAATATTAAATAAAAGGAATGCAGTTAAAGAATTTAACCAGAAAGCAAAACAATAACATCTTTGATGACGTATTCTTCAATTATGACATCAATAAAAGTAAGGAAAATAAATCAATCCATCAAATGAGTGTCTTTAATTGATGTATTTTCACGCTGTTTTTAACTGCTTAGACATATTACAAATGAAATTCATTTAAATAGTATTTCTTGCAATATTCAGAGCATAACAGATTGAAATGTAGAATGAATTAAAGACAGCAGACATTGGGGCATCATTCATGAAACAAGCATAAACCCGTCCTTATGTAAATTGAGTTACGCCATTAAATTCATATTGCACATGAATTTGTTCTGCTTGTTATTCATAAATGAATTGCGTTTTTACTCAAAATAAAACTGCTCACTACCTCTAGGTTAATGAAGATTTAACTTTAAGCTAAAATAACTCAAAATGAACTAAATTATCGTGTGTGTTCTATAAACAAAGAAAGAAAAATAGTATAACAAGGTGAGACGATTCAATTCCATTACCTCTGATTAAAATGAACCATATTAAATTGCCTTTAAAAAAATCTTATAACTTTATTTGTTTGCTGAGGGGAAATTATAAGAATTCTCAATTGTCTAAAATATCTAAGAACGTCTTTTGATAGCAGTGTAATTGGGTCACTTTCTATAAATGTTACCTATCCTTGCATGCACTGAATTAACATGTATTGAACCAAAGTAAAGAGAACTGAATAGACGAATTAATTAATTGTGTTAATTTCAGGTCATTAGAAGGGCATGAATTCAAGCATTAACCAAACACCTGACACGTCTAACCATAAGCATGCCAAAGTGATACATTTTAAATTACATTAAGATCAGATCTATAAAAAAATTAATGTAACAGACGAGAGCAATATGTTCTAAGAATTATTAGTTACACAGTTTAAAATTGTGATATCACATGCAAAACTCTCTTTCACACACACACGCGCACACACACACACACACACACACACACACACACACACACACACACACACACACACACACACACACACACACACCTGTGTTGGTGTGCTGCAAGGGTTCTCAGGAGAGTCTGGTGCCTGCAGTACTGGCTGGTCATACCTTTACTGGAGAGCTGCTCTCTGCCCTCAGGCTACTGCTTAGCAATTCAACTCTGACTACAATCCACAGCCTGTGCCCTTTATAATGCGCCCATTTCAAAGATACAGTGCCGTAATGAATTTACAGACCTTGGGAAGCTCTGTCTGATATACTTCAGACAAGATGAACAGAAAAGACAGACTCTGCTTCTCTTTATCTCTCTATTCTTCATCTAGCTTGTTGAATTTGCCTACTTAACTTCATACTGGTGTGCTTCTATAAATACTTTAAAAAATAATTTGTAAATGTTATTTCTGTAAATAGCTGACACACTGAAGCAGAAAGAGAATAGTAGGACATTTAGAGTGAGGAAGTGAGTAATAAAGAAAATAGAAAAATAAAATAAAATAATGAAGGCTATGATTAGCAGAGGTAAAATGTCTCCAAAAGATATCTAAACTTCACATTGGGGTCATGAACTGTGAAAAGACAGTCCTAGTCCTTTTTACATGCATTAATTTTCTTCAGTCGGAATATATCCAGTCCGGTTTTAGATTCTGAAGTTCTGTTTATATGAACCCTAAATATTGCAATCCGATTAGTTTACGTGTGCATTACATGCATTGCAAACTAAACTTGCAGCGCATGTGCAGTACTCAGTCGCCATGTTCAGAAAGCCACCGCAACGTCACCAGAGCTATTGGGTGTATAATTGTCAAGTTTTCCTTGATGACATATCTAAAAATGAAAGGTCACATAGGCTATGTGTTATACATCCAGAGAAAACAGGCTGAGGCATGGCTCTACATGTAGGGGTTTTAATTAAAAAAAAAAAACAAAAGGAAAAAAATGAGCTAACTGAAACCAGGGACCATAACATTCAACAACTGACAGAGAGCAAATGAAACTCAAGGGCTATATATACACAGGGGCAAACAAGCTTAACAGTAACAAGAAAACAAGATACACCTGGGGAGAGTAAATCAACATGAAAAACTACAAAGAACTACAAAATAAAGCACAGGAAACACTTCAGCATAAAAGTCCAAGGACAGACACAGAGCACATGTGACAGAGCCGCCCCGGGACCATGGAGGCGTCGGAAGCTCAGGGGACCACTGAGGCTCGGGCTGTTCAGGAAGCAATGGCAGCACAGACCCTTCAGGGCCATCCTCCATGGATGGGTAGCCCCCTCCCAGAATCTTCTTGGGAGGCACTATGGACTCTGGAGCGAGGACAGGAGGGCCAGGAGGCAGAGTCCTCTCTGGACTGGGGACAGGAGTCGGAGCCGTCTCTGGATGCTGGTCAGTGGACGGGAGCCGTCGCTGGACGCTGGTCAGTGGACGGGAGCCATCGCTGGACTCTGGACAGTGGACGGGAGATGTCGCTGGACTCTGGACAGTGGACGGGAGATGTCGCTGGACTCTGGACAGTGGACGGGAGACATCGCTGGACTCTGGACAGGAGCTGGAGCCATCGCTGGGCTCTGGTCAGGAGCTGGGGTCCACAGTGGGACAAGCTCCACGGTCGGATCCTCCTCCACTTCCCCCACAGTTAAGGGAGATCCACACAGCTGCAGACCAAAGTCCAAATACTGTGCCAGGGTCCAGCTAGGACTTTCTGTTCATCCAGAGAAAGCAGGCTGAGGCATGGATCTACATGCAGGGGTTTTAATAAAGAAACATATAATAATAAAAAAAAAAATATATATATATATATATATATATATATATATATATATATATATATATATTTTTTTTTTTTTTTCAGATTACTTCAGGTCTATACCATCCCTTTCAATCTAATAAAAATTTCATTCAGATCGATTTCAGTCGGCTCAATTGAGGTGTTTATATGAAGGTTGCCATCAATCCGATTATAAACAGATTATTTGGGCGCATGTAAACGTAGCTATTGAGGAGGTTGGATAATTGGGCTAAATGCAAGGACAACTCGTTGACGAATCGTCAAGGCAACCCATCATGCTTGGAATGATGCAAGGGAAACTGACAAACTTTTGACTCCCCGACAGATTATAACTCTCCTAATTGAGGTTACTACCTGATTGGTCCCTATAGTGGTGGACAGCAGGAAGGATAGCATTCTGAATACCCCTTTCCAGTCATCACAATGGAAAAGTTTCACTTCAGTGTTATTGGATTTCTGAGGACAGCATCAAATTCCCAACTGTCCCAAGTACTCCAGCTCCCATAAGGCCCCCTATCTCGTTTCTCAGAGTTTCCTGTCATGACTAAAGAGTCAGGCTTTCATAACTCTACCGGTGCTGCCATGTCTGTTTTCAGCTCCACCATAATGTTTTTTCTGCTCTTAGGGATGTGACGTAGGCTAACCATGCAAAGATGGATAACTGGAAACTGACATTTGCCATAAAAGTCGACCTCACGGTTCCAATGATAAATCACTATATACTGTTGTGAATTTGAGTAAAAAAACAAGAAGAAAGTTTTGAACACTGATTGTTCAAACTGAATGTTACTTGCTTAGTAATTGATTTTTGTAAATTTTTGACCATCATCAGTTTAATCAACAGTTTGCAAAGAAATCTGTGATCTATGTTTCTTACAGATCATTTAATGTTACCTACCTTGTATCCATTGGTGCTGAGTAAATGGCTGAGAGTGATGTTTAGCATGTAAATATGTGCTGCACAATTCCCTCTCAAAAAAAAAAAAAAAAAAAAAAAAAAAAAAAAAAAAAAAAAATTGAGAAAACGGCAAAAAAACTTTATTTTAAAGATTATTTTAAAGATATAATAAAAATTATTATTTATTTTATTATTGATTATGTAAGGGTTTTTTGTCACAAAATTAGTGCCTTCTGTAATTTACGTTTTTGAAATATGAGAGCTGTGTTCTAATTCACTTTCTTTATGCTACTGAGCATATTTTTTTTCTCCTTTCCAGTGCTGTACTAATGAGATGGAGCACACAGCAAGCTCTCCCATTAGCCTTTGAGTCATAAACATGAACCTCAACTACACACACTCATGGCTGCCCAATCATCCTCTTTGACTTCTCTTTTAATTCCACAGAGCAGAATGTATCTCTGGGTATCTTTGTCACTGTTACACACACACTGAGCAGAAGAGTGAAGTATGGTTGTGTAAATATAAAACCCTCACTTCCTTCCTGGGATTGGTTGGTTCCATTATGGCAGGCAGTAGGGAAACCTAATCGTGCTGAGGCACAGCCCTCTCATCACTCACTGAACTAGATGTCAGCAGTATTCCTATCTTTTCTTCCCTCTCTATCTCTGTTGCTCACCAACAGAAATTATGTGAATCGTCATATAGACATCACATGATTTGATAGTTTGTATGCATCTTGCTACCCATGAATTGAAAAATTGACTTCTATCTCGGGTGTTTAAGTCTATATCTGTATGTTTTGATGTGCACTAGTCAAGTTGGTCATCAGGTTTTTAATTCTGTGTTTTGCAAAATTGTACTCATGCAGAGTAAACATTGTGAGCAAAAGTGCTGTCAACACTCAGTGTTTGAATATTATAAACAGGATGGTTTATGATGCAAAATATAAACCCCTGAGAGAATTAAAGACATGTAAGTGCGAGACAGAAAGACGGTCTACAGCCTACATATATATTTTCAGTTGACCTGGTCCAGCCTTTGCTCGCTGCGATTATCTAAGTTCCCTTTTTTAGCCTTGACCTTGTGTGAGCTCAGAGTGTTTCCCAGTCAGCAGAATGCTTTATCTCTGAAAGCAACAATCAATAAGGATAATTAATGATGCCTGCTGCAATGATAGCCTCAGCAGTCATTACAGTACATTAATCCATACAGTCAGCACAGGGTCAAGGCCAGTCGCCGCTGCTCACCGGGGGTGGGGCGCAAATTAAAATCGTCTCCATGACAGGCTCCACTGTCTGCCACATTCTGATGCATTTAGCCGTCACACTTTAATTAAGTCCCGCCCAATGCCCCTGCACCCGCACCAACCCCATGTTTAATATACAGCATTAACACTGCTGAGAGACACCTGATAGGACAAGTAATGAACATAACTGGTAACGTTGTTGTGAGACTTTTATTTCGAAAAACATAAATCACCTATAGTGCCAATTCAAGGCCAGCGGTTCACACCAAGATAAATGTTCATCACGCATATTCGGTGCAATAAACATTTTAATTTGAATCAACGGCTGTTAACGCTTCCTCTCAGGCCAACACAAACATTCGCATGCCATCAATGCAACAGACTTTTTATGGAGAGGGATCATATTCTCTTTTCCATCACACTTTGAAGAAAACTGGTCGAACAATAAGATTGCCATTACATAAAACTATGTCTTGGTGGCACTCATGCATTTTGCTAAGCGACAGTGAATACATTTACATTTACATTTATGCATTTGGCAGACGCTTTTATCCAAAGCGACTTACATTGCATTCAAGGTACACGTTTTATATTTTGTCAGTTCTTGCTTTCCCTGAATAGAAGAAGATTCCGTAACCAGCAGTGTAGATGGATACTGAGCAAAATATATATTATTTTTATACAATGCTATACTGTTATGAAGGTTAACCTTGCATTGTGAATATACTTTATTCTTATAAAAATACCTGAGATGGCTTGACAAACACAGATGCTGACCAACACGGACAATTCACAGATTATCAGACATTCCATGACCCGACAAACGCCAAAAACAAGTGCCAACCAATGCTGACAGACAGACAAGGGTAATATACTGATCTGAAAAAAAAAAAAAAACAGACAAAGCATCTGTTACCGTTGGTCGGCGTCTGTCGTTGCAGTGTGAATTGGATGTATACTGAGCCGACAGCCAACACTAACAGACATGTTTGTTGGGGTTTTGTCGGATCAGTAGTCTGTTTGCGTCTGTTGGTGTTTGTCAGTTCTTTTTTTCACCAATTGAACTTTTTTTATTTACTTAGTTTTATGACCATTTGAGTCTAAAGGTGCAGTCATATTAGCGATATTTCAGCAAAATTTTGTGGGCAAAAAATTAAATTGTGTGAGTCCATTTTCATTTGCGTAACAATGTGTGAGCAGTGCTTCACACATTGTTATGCTAATGACAATGAGCCTTTTTTAGAGTCACTTAAAAACCACTTTAAAACCAAGTAGCTTTCTGTCGGTCAGTGTTTTTGTCCCCCACTTGAAACTTCAGGATGCGTGAATAGCTATTGAAATGCATAAAGAAATGTTAACTTGAGGACTTTCTGCAAGAGGGTGCCCTCAATCTTTGAGAATGAATGACATGAGAGTGTTTAGCGCTCTATAATGCTCACATCGGCCCATTTTGGGTAAGAATAGAAAAAACTGTATTCCTTTCTACACAATTTTAAGTAAGCAATAAGGTAGCTGCTCAAGGCTCGTGTTGTATCGTGAATAAGTCACGGCTGAAGGGCATTGTCTGCAACCATTTCAGCCGTGACTTATTCATGATACAACACTAGCCTTGAGTACCTTATTGATTTTATAAAATGGTTACATGTACATTTATTTTGCAGATACTTTTATCCAAAGTGACAAATGAGGAATACAGCAAGCAATTAACTGTGAAGAGGAAAATAAACACAAGTAGTGCTCAAAATATGAGGTTTCAGACATTGATTAGAGTAGCATAAGCTAGAATAGGGAGGGATTAAAGGAAAGTGAAAACATAGTTGTTATTTTTTTTCTGATGAGGTTACTTATGGAAAAGATGAGTTTTCATCTGTCTTTTGAATGTTGTCAGGGATTCCAGGTGAAGGCAGGGAGATCATTCCACCAGCAAGGAACTATGAACGGAAATGCTCTGGAGATGTTCTGGAGATTAAAGCTCCACCTAGCGTTAGATGGGTCTGTGTCTGTGCACCTGAGTAGCGGTGCACGATTGGAACCATCCTGCCGAGTTTGGGGTCTCTGTGATTTACGGTTTCTGAAGCCAAAACACTTTTAAGGCAGAAAAATAAAATAGTAATGTATACAACCTTTTCTAAAGAATTAGAAATCACAAAATAATAATCACCTTTAAACACCACAAAAGAATATAATTATTTCTTAAGTAGTAATAGTTTTACTTAAGTAAAATACATAACAGCATCTGTACATAAATTGTTAGCTACAGGATATTACAGACAGACCTTTTTCTACAGGGTTCTTCTCAACTGTTTTTTTTTTTTTTTCATTTTAAATCTTTTATTTATATAATTTCTTTCTTTCTTTCTTCTCAAGAAGGCCCTTCAAAGTGCAACAAACCACAAGCCATTCTCTTTTCCTATTAATAGAAGGTGCACAATCAAACTTGACATTTCTGTCCTGTTGTGCAAATAAAATTAAGTTTTTGCCACATAAACTGCACTTAAGTTTCCCTGCCGTCTTTCCCCATTTTCCTCCTGTTAGGAAAATAAATTGTTACATTAGCAACATGCATATAAAGGACTGTCAATCATTTGAAATTAACTTCATAATGCCGCTGATGATTTTACTAGAGATTGGTGCAACACACCATCATTAGAGGTGGCAGAATGTGTTGGCAAGCTGAATAGCTGTCACAAAACCATAATGAATAAAGACAGCAGAAAATGCATGATTAAAAAAGAGGTTGACTACTGTACTCTCATGCTTTCATTTGTTATTTTGTTGCTCTTTGTATGAAGTGATAGTAATTAACTATAATTGGGTCATTGTATCCACAGTAAAAACAAATGTTCAGCACAGAATTTTGGTTCAGTTTTCATATGAAATTTGTCTGTTCATACCAAATATTGGACTAAATATCCTCCACAGTTGACTGCAAACTGACATTCAGATCTGCCTCCATTTAGTTGGCAACATCCAACTTCCTACAATCTAATCAATAACCGAGGACAAAACCCAGTCCTCTCCTTTTTCTTTTCAGAAGCCGTTTCATTCTACATCACAATAAGGAAGAAAAGACTATCACAACTTCCATTTCAACTTTAAAAATAAACATAAACAACAGAGAAAACTGAACTGAGAAAGCCAAGGGCTTATAAACACAGGGAGTAATCAAGGGAAAACAGAACAGGTGTGGAAGTAATTACAAGGACACTGTACAAATTGTGAATAAAAAAAGAATGCAATTATTTACAAATCTCATAAACTTATATGTTATACACAATAGAATTTAGATAGCATATCAAATGTTGAAAGCGAGACATTTTGAAATGTCATGCCAAATATTGGCTCTTTTGGATTTCATGAGAGCTACACATTCCAAAAAAGTTGGGACAGGGAGCAATAAGAGGCCGGAAAAGTTAAATGTACATATAAGGAACAGCTGGAGGACCAATTTGCAACTTATTAGGTCAACTGGCAACATGATTGGGTATAAAAAGAGCCTCTCAGAGTGGCAGTGTCTCTCAGAAGTCAAGATGGGCAGAGGATCACCAATTCCCCCAATGCTGCAGCCAAAAATAGTGGAGCAATATCAGAAAGGAGTTTCTCAGAGAAAAATTGCAAAGAGTTTGAAGTTATCATCATCTACAGTGCATAATATCATCCAAAGATTCAGAGAATCTAGAACAATCTCTGTGGGTAAGGGTCAAGGCCGGAAAACCATACTGGATGCCCGTGATCTTCGGGCCCTTAGACGGCACTGCGTCACATACAGGAATGCTACTGTAATGGAAATGACAATATGGGCTCAGGAATACTTCCAGAAAACATTGTCGGTGAACACAATCCACCGAGCCATTCGCCGTTGCCGGCTAAAACTCTATAGGTCAAAAAAGAAGCCATATCTAAACATGATCCAGAAGCGCAGGCGTTTTCTCTGGGCCAAGGCTCATTTAAATTGGATTGTGGCAAATTGGAAAATTGTTCTGTGGTCAGACGAATCAAAATTTGAAGTTCTTTTTGGAAAACTAGGACGCCATGTCATCCGGACTAAAGAGGACAAGGACAACCCAAGTTGTTCTCAGCACTCAGTTCAGAAGCCTGCATCTCTGATGGTATGGGATTGCATGAGTGCGTGTGGCATAGGCAGCTTACACATCTGGAAAGGCACCATCAATGCTGAAAGGTGTATGCAAGTTCTAGAACAACATATGCAAACCCATCCAGATGTCGTCTCTTTCAGGGAAGACCTTGCATTTTCCAACATGCCAATGCCAGACCACATACTGCATCAATTACAACATCATGGCTGCGTAGAAGAAGGATCCGGGTACTGAAATGGCCAGCCTGCAGTCCAGATCTTTCACCCATAGAAAACATTTGGTGCATCATAAAGAGGAAGATGCGACAAAGAAGACCTAAGACAGTTGAACAACTAGAAGCCTGTATTAGACAAGAATGGGACAACATTCCTATTCCTAAACTTGAGCAACTTGTCTCCTCAGTCCCCAGACGTTTGCAGACTGTTATAAAAAGAAGAGGGGATGCCACACAGTGGGAAACATGGCCTTGTCCCAACTTTTTTGAGATGTGTTGATGCCATGAAATTTAAAATCAACTTATTTTTCCCTTAAAATGATACATTTTCTCAGTTTAAACATTTGATATGTCATCTATGTTGTATTCTGAATAAAATATTGCGATTTGAAACTTCCACATCATTGCATTCTGTTTTTATTCACAATTTGTACAGTGTCCCAACTTTTTTGGAATCAGGTTTGTATCTGCACTTCGAATTCTAACCCAAAATAGTAGACCATCTGGGTATCTTTGGAATACTTATTTCAACATACTATGATTTGGATCCCGACGGAGCTGAATGTATTACGGATAAAGCAACGGACAGCAGACCAAGGCAGAGCCGGAGGGATGAGGAGCTATTTGGATGACGGCCCCAAGTGGAGATGAGTGTGGGAGCAGCCAAGGTGGAGCCAACTAATCTGGTGTGCCTTACCCACTAACTAAACCACCCGCTCTGCATATTTTTTTTACACCAGCCTTAACGAGCGGCCAAAGTCACACCTTCCCTCGTGTGGTCCTTGACGTTTCAAAACAGAACAACTGGACAGCAGGTATGTCCATTATTAATTGCCATTATAACACACTCCAGGTTTACTGTTCAGTAACGTGTAGTACAATATGCACGAATCACAGTAGTTTCAAAATATCTTTTTGATCAATGACAGTACGCAAGAGAATGAGAATACAGCAACTGCAACAAAAATAACGGAGAACACAGAACTGAGAACCAAGGGCTTATGAAACACGGGGAGTAATCAAAGGAAAACAGAACAGGTGTGGAAGTAATTACAAGCCATGACAACAGATGAATGAACTGGAACTAATGCCAAGTTCACACTGCACGATTTTCAAAGTAGTTGGATCACTCTTCTTTTCACACTGCATGACTTTCTGGGGTAGCATTCAGTTTCTGCTATAGATCGGGTGGACGACAGTGGGTTTCACAACCAAACACAAATACAAAGTGATAAGGAAATAATGCAAGATCACATGTTCATGAGACCGGATAGCATAACCAGTTATCAGTTCTAGGAAATAAATAATCTTCCTGGCCAAGAAAGAACACATTTTTCCTACTGTATACAGTACTAGCAGGGTAATAGCAAAATCAAAGCGTTTAAGTGACTTTGATCTGTGAGCAGCAAACACAGAGACAATCTAGCATGGATATAATGGGTTTAATAAATGAAACTACGGGTACATACAACTAAACTAAGCAAATATTATATTCAGAATAAAGAAACATAAAGAAAGAGAGAGAGAAGAATAAAGAATGGCAAGATTTACAATCAGTTAACCACGGCCTATGAGAACCATCAAAGAATCACTCACCTTTAAAAGGGGCACAAACTTAGAGCTACTCTGTGCCGATTGGTCAGATGGCTCAGTCTGTGGTGATTGGGCTACCACTTACAGTACATGTTGGAGACAAAACACTCATTACCATATCTGAATTTTAGCTCCGGATCTTCCTACCCACTTTTGCACACAGTGATACAAACAGTAATGATGGTATCTGTTTAATCGTATCAATTCAAGACAGAGTCCACATCCTTTGGAAGTGCATGCAAAGTGTATCTGCTCTTGTAGTGCAGAAAACATGTCAACATGTCGAAAACACTTTCACCAAACTCTTTCAGGCCTCAGCTACAACTACAGTGTTTGAGGGTGGTTCAAAGTAGTTGTTGTTCGTGGGCAGCCGATGAAGACCATAGGATGGCATTATGCAAATGTGTTACAAACCTACATAGTGTAACGATATGGCTTTGTATGAAGCACAAAATGCAGGATATGTTACAAATAGTCTTTAATCCAAAAATGCACAAAACCAAACTTGAGAAACTCAGGAAACACAACTACTTTCCATGAATGAGATCAGACAAAGAATTGAAAGAACACAGGTTATAAACACAAGAGGTAATCAAGGGACAAACAGAACAGGTGTTAACTAGTTTGGAACCATAGAAACCTAATGAGGAGACGACAAGGAAACCGGAGGAAGGAAGGAGCCCAGTAGAGCAGATGGGGTGGAGGGTTGAGGCTCAGCCGGAAGTCTGTGGCAGAAGCTGAGCGAGCTTGATCTGGAGGGACGAGGGAGCCCAGAGGAGGCCCAGGGCAGATAAGCTATGGTGGAGATGAGGGAACGCAGAGCCAGGGTGGAGCTGATGGGGCTGATAGACAGAGGTGGAGACATGGGCCTGGAGGCCTGAGGTGCAGCTGGAACACCAAAAAGGCTCGTTCAGGAACCCCCGGTGAGGCGGGACGTTGAACGCTGGTCAGCCCACTCAGAGACCGCGCTACAGGCAGCTCTGGATGACGTCGACTGGGACATGTTTCCGGGCGAGTTCATCTGACGTCAGCGAGTTCACGGATGTGGCGTGATCTTCATCAACACGCTTACAGAGCAAGCCACACAAACAATAACAATAACATCCTTCTCAAATCAGAAACCGTGGGTGGACAATTCAATCCGCGCTGCAGTGAACACACACACTGCCGCTTACAACGCCGGTCTCCTATCGGGGAACATGACTGAATACAGATCGTCCTGCTATGCTCTGCGACGCGCAGTTAAAGCCACAAAGCTCTGTTATAAGGATCGAGTGGAGTCCGCCAAGTGACGCGTCAGAGGGAATTACTCAGAGCAGGAACAACCACGTGATCTCTGTCTCGGAGGATGAAGTTCGGAGGGCACTCAAGCGTGTGGACGTCAGGAAAGCTGCTGGGCCGGATGGTATTTCAGGCCGTGTTCTGTGGTCCTGTGCTGATCAGCTCGCCGGGTTGTTTACATCTATCTTTAATGAGTCCCTCGCTACATCTGTGGTCCCCATCTCCTTCAAAAAATCCACCATCATCCCTGTCCCTAAGAACAGTAAACCCTCTTGCCTAAATGACTATCATCCATTGGCTCTCACGTCTATAGTCATGAAGGTCTTTGAGAGACTTATTAAAAACACCATTTGCTCCTTCATTCCTGACACTTTGGACCCTCTTCAGTTTGCCTATCGTCCCAATAGATCGACTGAAGATGCCATCTCTCATGTCCTCCACTCCTCCCTCACTCACATCAACAGCAAAAGTGTGAACTACGTAAGGCTGCTATTTATTGACTATAGCTCAGCCTTTAACACCATAGTTCCCATTAAGCTAACCGCCAAACTCCTGGATCTCACCCTGAATTCTTCTCTCTGCCACTGGATTGAGGACTTCCTCACTGGCAGGCCTCAGGTGGTGAGAGTAGGCCAGTCCACCTCCACCTCCATCACCCTGAGTGTGGGAGTTCCACAGGGCTGTGTCCTGAGTCCCCTGCTCTACTCTCTCTACACACACATGACTGTTTGTCCACACACAGCTCCACCTCTATCATCAAATTTGCTGATGATACTGTTGTCCTGAGCCTCATTTCCAACAACAATGAGACGGCATACTTGGACGAGGTGGAGCATCTAACATAATGGTGCCAGGTCTCTCTCTGAATGTTGGCAAGACCAAAGAAATGATTGTGGACTTCAGGAAGAGACAGCAACGGACATACTCCCCTCTCATGATCAGCGGGTCACCAGTGGAGAGAGTGAGCAGCTTCAAGTACCTGGGTGTAAACATCTCCGAGGACCTGACCTGGACTGCTCACATTCAGACACAGGTGAAAAAAGCCAGGCAAAGACTTGCACCAGCTGAGGAAATTCAGGGTTTCACCAGCTATCCTGAAAACTTTCTATTTAGGGGCGATAGAAAGTGTATTAACTGCATCACAGCGTGGTATGGGAACAGCACCAGTCATGACTGCAAAGCCCTGCAAAGAGTCGTGCACTTATCCAAGCATATCTCAGGGTCAGCTCTCCCATCTCTGCAGGACGTCTACACCAAACGCTGCAAATGTAGAGCTACTAAAATCATCAAGTACTCTAATCACCCTGCAAACCCTCATTTCACGCTGCTGCCATCTGGTAAGCGTTTTCTGAAGCCTGATGGCCAAAACTGAGAGACTCAGAAGGAGCTTCTTCCCCCAGGCCATCAGACTCCTGAACTCAGTCACTTAACATCACGTGACCATCCATATACTGACATTGCACTGCACTTTCTGTTCTCGTTGTTACTGTGTAACAACCTGTTATAAACCTGTTTGCACATTATACTTCTCTGTACATTTGTTAACCACATATTTATAAGTCTACAGTTTACTCACTGCACAGTTTACTTCACTTATTTTATTCCACTTCTTTATTTTTATTTTTTTTACTTGATTTATTTATAATTCTACAGATATATAGTATATAGTACTTTCTTATTCTATTCTATTATAATTTCCTCCTTGTTTTTTTTAACTGTGAATTTGCACTGTCCATGGAACTGCCGGTTGTATATTCTGTATATAATGTATATTGTATATAACTGTGTATGTGACAAATAAAACTCTTGAATCTTGAGATGGTGGAGAGTAAGCCCAAGGTGGAGCTGAAGAGCTGCACAGAGCTAGTTGCAGGGACAGAGCCGAGGAGCTAGACAAGACCATTGTAGCCAACGGATCTATCAGGCACAGGTCCGCTTCTGGCTCTGAGATGGACTGAGCAGCACGTGTAAACTCTGGGGATTTGTTGGTAGCTGCTCTGGTTCTGGGATGAGCTCGGTGGGTGCCTCAAGCTCACAGGCTGTGAGGGGGAGGTCGCAGGAAACCAACAGAACCAAGGATCCAAGGAACCGAGAACAAAACTAAATCAGAACAGAATATAACTGAATATACTCTTTAAGCAAGCAGAATTTCTGACGACATATTTCAGGCAATTCAGAATCGGTTCTTTGGGAATAACTCCATTTATCATGCATTTTGATCTTTGAAACTCAGCAGATCTTTTAAATTTACAAACTGCTATATAACACAGTGTTTCCCACCCCTGTTCCTGGAAGCACAGCAATGGTGCACATTTTGAATATCTCCCTTCTGACCCATCTCTTTCTGGTCCTGGAGTCTCTAGTAACGATCTGATTAGTTGAATCAGGTGTGTTTTATTATGAAGAGTTTGAAAATGTGTAGTGTTGTGCTGCATTCCACTGCATTCCCTAAACACTTCATCATTTTGAAGTGTGTTCAACATCATGAAGTGGACGAGAAAAGTTTATATGGACAATAGCCTAGCTCTCTCGATTTTGACAGAGGGAGTGAGTCTACTTCATGTGCTTCATATACCACAATGCAACACAATTGTGACGTCATATCGCGTTTAATTTATGCCACAAACAACTCTATGATATTTTAATAACATTTAAAACAACCCAAACACACCTATATACATATAGAATGCTGCATTAAACAATTTTGTAAAGGAAAAAAATGTATAATAATTCAACTCCATTGTGGATTCCAAGTGATCAAGGGCTTAGGACGTTCCAGTTCAGTCCATTGCAAAGGTTCCCAGTAGTGGGCATTCATGCAACGTAAGCAATGTCGCACATCCGAGTGAATGAGATGGAGGGAAGTTAGCAAGTAAAGGGCATAATAAAAACGAACTGGAACGCAGCACAGGTGTGCCTCCAGGAACAGGGTTGGGAAACACTGATATAACATACAACATGATAGGTAATATTTAAAAAAGCATATAGAGGCACTTTAAGACTACACATTTTTAATGATTCACAGGCATGTTTTACACATACTTAGGCTACTGTAGAAAAAATAATTATAACAATAATTACTTTATTATTATTAATAATAACTTTAACAGAAGCAGCATATCTTTTTATAATTTATAGCCATTATTAAAGAAAATACTTGCTGTTGTTACCCAGAAATAACTTCATTTCCTGTGCAAAGCTGCAGCTCTGTCATGCAGAAGAGACACTGTCAGTGTGAAATCCCGACGTGATGTCAGGCCTTATCTCCACAGCAGCTTCATTTATCATAAATCATTTCTCTTGATTCTCTTAAATGACCATGCCTGAAAGTCACAAGGTGTACACAAATTAAGCTCTAAGCCTCCAACTGTTGATTTGTTGATCAACTGTTGGTTTGTTGAAATACAGAAAACTCCACTCAAGAACTGCAAGTATTACTTATACGCAGGCCCATTCAAAATGAGTGGCCTCAGGAGAAATGCACTTGAATCTGTGCCTGACCACAACTGTTTAGTTAGAAAGAGTGTGATATGGTTCACCCTTAATTTCACATCTAGAAAGCCACTAACTAATTTCCTGCCTCATACTGAGGGCTCTCATATCTTTTGTTTAAAGTGATTACAAGTTGTCTGTCTATCTATCTATCTATCTATCTATCTATCTATCTATCTATCTATCTATCTATCTATCTATCTATCTATCTATCTATCTATCTATCTATCTATCTATCTATCTATCTATCTATCTATCTATCTATCTATCTATCTATCTATCTAAAACATGATGAACTCTTTCATTGTGTGATAGCTATAAACGTACGATTTAAAATGTCATTAGCGTGAGCGGCGTCACAGCCTGTCAAAAAGTCAATACTCAGTTCTTTATGTCTGTACAAACATGGAGTAATTATCCCTTTATTAGGGAGCAGAGCAGCTCGCCAATAACGAACTTCGAGAATGAGGCATTCATTACTGTCAGCCACACCTGACTCTGGGCTTATTAAAAACATTAATAATGGAAAATAAAACCTAATTAGTAAACAAATGCAATCACTCACAGGTGTGTCAGAGAAAATACGCACTTGTGACTTTGATTTTTCACTTAGCTTGTATCTCTCTTCCTTACATGCAGGCAGACACACAAATTGCACACAAATACACTCACACATGGCATGGGAGCAATAAAGACTATTTTCTTTCATCTAATGAAAATCAAAAGAGGAAGAGAAGGAAATTAAATAAGAAGTGTTTATATTTGTAAGGACACACACACAAAAAAAAAAAGTGGGAAGAGGAAAAAACACTCCCCCTCTTCATTTCCCTCTCTCATCATTAGCTATAACACTCTCTCCATCACCACTCGCCCCTCAGCGACCAAACATTCAATTAACGTCTAATGAGGCTTAATGCATGGTAAATACATGCACCCGCTAAAGGCAAACAAGCGCTCCTGATAGGAGCGGACAAAAGAGAGACAGCCATAACCACTGCATGAATAAATGAAGAGAAGGTCATATCACTATTGCCAGGGTCGAACCTGTTTTTAAACACTATTGAGGCGTTGGGGTCAGTTCTGCTTGACCTACGCTGTTTTATTAATAGCAATGTGTGAAGAACATGGCGTGCTGGCCTCTTGGCTGTGGACTGTTTGGAATTGGGGATCAATATCACAGGTGTTTATCTGGCATCTTGGTCAATCAGGTCCCGCTAGAACAGTGATCTCGTGGTCTGCCTTAGTCCTTGGTGAATATGTTAGAGTCTCCAGAGCATAAATCTGTACCTGTGCACTTCAGTTCAATTTGCCTTTTTTTGACAACTTTCTAACCTAAAACAGATTTGTACCAAATAAGAGGTAATATGAAGTCATTATCTGATTTATTTTGTGACCGTTTTATTGGATGCTGAATGCTGTGATTGACCAATTGGAATCAAGTATTCCAGAGAGCTGTTTAATAAGTGGCAATAAAAGGCCATTTGATTAAACACAATAAATGCCTTCAAAAGTTCAGGCTATGGTGTTCTTCAAAAGATGGTAAGCAAGTCATTTACTCCCATGTTTATGATATCTGCAGAAAATCAGACAAAGAGAAATTGAGATGGGGGGAGGGGAGGGGAGGGGTGCTCAGTGAGTTTCATCCTACCTTCTATGTCCCCCAAAAAACTAAACGCATACACACACCCAAAGCACTTCACATAAGATTTATTACAGCCAAGCAGGAATATTATCTTCTGAAGGTGCCATTCATCAACCTCACTTTGAAAGCCACTGAATTATATGATGGAATTATGCAGATCAGGGATGTCTGAGGGAGGATTCCATTTGGTAACCTTGGCAACCTCAGGTGCTCGTACCCCAGCCCTGAATACAGCCCTGCACATCAATTAATGACCATACTTTAGAGAGCCGGAGAGTGGTGATTTAAAAAAAAAAAAAACTTCCACTAATTGGTATGTAATTGTTAATGCAATATTAAAATTATGCCGTTTTTTAATTGAGTGCCTCTCTCTCTCTCTCTCTCTCTCCTATTTCCAACAGAAATTGAGAAAATAAACCTTTTGTGTGTTTCTGAGCTGTGAGGTGAAAGGAACTAGATATGTACACCTATGTATACATATGTTATTCCTTTACAATTATTCCTCTTTTTATTATTTTAAAATTATTTTTATTATTTAAAATGCACTTAACAAAAAGCAAGAACAATTTCCTTGTTACTAAAATTGCTTTCCCCACCTTTAAATGTAGAATAATTTCACTGAAGGGGAGCAGGGATAGTGCTTAATAGAACATAATTACTGAACAACACTGAACACATCCTAAACAGGCAGTTTTGCTTGACTGAATTTGCGTCTTGAATGCAAGCAGCAGCTAACTCAATTAGAATGCAAGCATGCCTTCTTGAAAAGTGTAGCCCATTGTAATTAAGACACACTCATACCTATTTGTAGCTTGTGTCCTGATATTATGCAAATTGTATGCAAATCACCTCAAATTATCTTGTGTTAGCTGTGGTCTACTGAGAGACTTCTAGTCATATTGTAAGTAAGCCAATCTTACCAGCACAGAGCAAAATATGGTGGAAAACCTAGCTTCACATACTTTACTTCACACATGCACATATGTGTGTAAAATCAGTAAGAACATAAATGATTAGCAACTCAAATATCCACAGTGGCGCTGAGTTTATTACATCTCCGGAATAATCCCGAGGTTTTTTTCTATCTTTCTTGCTCTTAAGCTTTGCGCATTAATTGCACCTGAACACTGCCACATGCTTCAATGAAAAATAAATTGCTTTTAATTTGCGATTTCCTTTCTGCTACTGCCGGCGTCGCTTAATTTCATTAGCTCTGAACCTGTTGATCGCGTTCAAAGCATCAGCCGCTCTCGAAAATAAAAAGACGCAGGCTCTTTTTATTTATTCATTCATTTATTTATTTCTATATCTTTGCCCCTCCTCTCCCACTCTTCAATTAACAGAATCGTTCCCTTTCAACTAAAATGAATGTTATTGAAACCAATTAGCATAGACTGGAAAATCTCTCATTAATGAGAGCAGTGTGAGTGAGTAAACAGAAATGTAAAGATGAAATTAGAGGAGAGCCTCTTCTTGTTGGCCCAGAATAATTACACGCTTAGTCGCCTAATTGTCTGGTGAAAGCGCTGTGGCGATAGTAACAGATTGCCGTGTTCATTAGGCTGCAATGGGCCACCTGCTGCTGGGGCCACAGCGCCCCCGCTCCCCATACACGTGTTTATCCCAGGGGGGAGGGTTTTTTGGACCCAACACTCACTGTGAAAAGCAAATGAGCCTGCCAATATGCCACAGTGATAATGAGTCTTATGTGTTTGCTTTAAAACGGTCCAATAATCCCTGTTTTCTCAGATGTTTTAGGGTCCTTTTGGTCTCACCCCTGAATATTTCATTGAATTGTTTAGGCTAAATTGTACAGAAGCTGCACAGGTTCTGCTGTATTGATATCTGTCTGTGAAAAAGGGGGCGATACTCATGTGTTGTTTACACTTCTAATGAAATATTCAATTATAGTTCTGCATGCTTATAAACACACGGATAACGTGCTGAACGCTAATAACACTTCTGCATAATTGTACATCACCTCCAGCAGTGAATTGCTCTGGATATTTTTTTCAATCACCAGCACAATTCGGATTGTATTTTATATGTATTTGACTGAGGTTCAATAACATAAGTAATGTGACAGTTGATAGTGTTAGGCCTCTAGTTTGACCTACATTACGAGGATGCAAAGTGTATGTGTGTGTTTGTTTGTGTGTGTGTGTGTGTGTGTGTGTGTGTGTGTGTGTGTGTGTGTGTGTGTGTGTGTGTGTGTGTGTGTGTGTGTGTGTGTGTGTGTGTGTGTCATATCATTAATGTACAACATAATTCTGGAATTTAGTCTGATTCAAGGGGAATCAGAATGCCAAATCCTGACTGACAAGAGGAGGAGCTGGGGATGGAGAAGGGTAATGAGCTCTGGAGAAATGCAATAGCTGCTGATAATATTGAAGGAGCTTATATATGGAGGCTGTGATAGACGTCATACTCCTATATGTGGACGTGGATCAGCTGACAGTCAGCTGATACAAGCTTGACTAATGTGACCTGCAGAACTAACGCTACACATGATTTTTGGTGATAAAATAAAACATTTTCTTATTCGCAGATCAATACATAAGTGTCTGCATAATCTTTCTTTTTGAATATGCTGTCTACTTGACAATTCATATGATAGAGTATAGGATGAAGTATATAAAACTCCAACAAAAATTAACATTCATCAACCTGTATACTTTTTACTTTTAATACTTAAGTCCTCACAATGTTGCCCATTATAGTTCAGTACAGGCATCGGACCATCATATGTAATGTATGCACATACAATGAGCATGTTTAGCCCAGCACACAGTATTGTTTTGGATGTTCAGGGAGTTCTGTTTCAAAAATATACTGTACATCATAAAAGGTTTTTTTTGCAGGTTTTGTGTTAAAAATGAAAGTGTGAATGCTATAAGCAAACCAGGACTAAATGTATAACTTTCTTTTTGGTCTGGACCAATAGAACCAAGAGTACAGATCTAAAAGTGCCAACATACCTTTAATAGTTTTTGTTTTTTGTTTTGTTTTTTGCTCTCAGTGTTAAGAAGTGGTGACAAACAGTGAAGATATTTGTTTGACTACATTCCTCAGTGATCTATTAGTCGTTAGTCTGTAAATCACTTTTCACTATGTGAAAACAAACATACTTTAGAACAGAGCGATCAAAATAATACTGCATATGGAAATGCATCCAATCCTTTGCCTGCAACAAAAAGTCTTTATTAATTTGTCTGAGTAACTTGTTAATGCTGGTGCAGATGTACTGAATTTCATAAGTATTAAAATGCTAACAGTAGAGGAAAGGTACAGCATTGTGCAAAAAAAAAAAAAAAAAAAAAAAAATGTAATTAAACATTTAAGTAGGGCCTACGCAATGCCTCAAAACAAAGTACAGTGATATATTTTAAAAGTACATGCCTGTTCCTCACAAAAGTTGTGCTGTGTGAAGACTAATAATAAAGTGCTTTGAGTGACTCAGTTCAATGTAAAAACATTATAGTGATTCTGAATTTGAATTGCTTCGATTTTTCAGAAACGGCCCTGAGCCTTCTGTAGCTATTATGACACCCTCGAACAGAATAAATTATTCAAGTCTGCACTTCTCAACATCATCAGGAATGCTGTCTAGCTGAAAACAACAGAAGTATGGACCACCCGACAGGAAGTCTCTCGCCCGTAATACTGCTGGCCGCAGGGAAGTGAGGAAAAAGGTGCGCAAAATAGTGTACATATTTTTTGTCATGTGATCATATAATCAGAAGTGTCCATTTTTTCTGCCTGGCTGTAAAAATAAGCATGTAGGAAAGTAGGTGAAGCACGTTTTTATTGTAAAAGTATAAAACCTTTAATTGAAACAAGTTTATTCTAATAAGCATTCTATTTATTATGTTTGGGATAAAAAGAAGAAACCATTTATTATTTTCTTCTGGAAAAGACTTTAGGTATTTGTTTAAAAAAGACGTCCCATCATTTACATGCTATAAAAATCCTTGGTTTTAGAGTGGTTTGCTTTTTTGTTAAAGCTTTAAATAAATGAAAGAAACCAGGTAGAAATGAAGAAGTCATTATTGCATTACAATTAATAAAATAAATTATAGATAAGATATAATAAATGTATGTACAATTTTAAACAATTGACCAACTTTCTCCCAAAAGGAGAAGATCTTTGATCTTGCTCACTGATCAAGAGCAACTTACCCTTAACCTGGGGTAAGCTGAGCCAATTAATTACATTTTATGTTGCCATATGTAAGCCATATGTTTATTATATCAAATACTGTAATAATAGACACTCTGAAAGATGGATCTATTTATTCTATTTTTAATTAAGTCTCCTTCTATAACAAACGTGAACGCACTTAAATTATAAAATTAACCATTGAATTAACATGCATTTTTGGATATTCTTTGATGTACATTAAAGTACAATGTAAATATCATGGTACAGTACATGAATATGGTAGTCACTATTTATCATCACCATCTTATACCATTACTTAATTTGAGAAACTTCAAGTATTGCTATTTTCTTTGAATAAGATGCACATTTTTTCTTTTTGTTTTTATTTATTTATTTATTTATTTTTATTTATTTGTTGAGAAAGCATGCATTAGATTCCTGGGGAAAAAATCTTAATTGATTTACCTTGTGTAGAAATTAGATGACTCTCAAGTCACAGATGAATATATATATGGATGTTTGCATATGGATGTTTGGCAGGACAGGAAAAATTAATGTTCTTGTATGAATGGATAGCTTAATGGAGTAATGTTCAGGGAAGAAAGAACAGAGGGTCGATCTCCACACTGATGAGTGTCAATACATTGTTTTAGGACTTTGGCTGAATAAGGTTCCTCTCTCTTTGGAGTCTTTTGGGGATTGGGCTGCCATATATACAGGAAGGGGCTCTCTCTGTATAGATTATCAATGAACAGACACATTCCTGACAAGCAAAGCTATAATTACTACCTCATCTGGTTGTTTAGTAATCTAATAAAGCATGTCTAAAATGGGAAACCAATGATTAATTGATGGCTCTGGAGACAGACATGAAAATCTTGCAAGACTGCTTTTTTTTAAACATTGTCCTGACATTTTGGATCATTAAATAGTGCTGGTTTTCTGGGTGTTTTATAATTTTGAGAGAAATTGAAACATGGATATCAGAGATTTTGTAGATGGATATTGTTAGATTTGCAATCATCTTAAATGTAACTTTTTGACCCATAGCATTTTTTTGCAGAAGAACATTGTTTTGGTTGTGCTTTGGCTCTGCGTGACTGTACAGATGAATATGGTTCTTTCTCATAACAAAACATGTGGCCTAAAGCTTTGTCAAAAGATTTTTTGAACATGGAATGTACAGAAAGTGCATATATGAAATAAATGTTGATGGGTGGAGTGTGGGGAAGGGGGTTGAGTCGCCAGGCTCTGTGGACATAGAAACAGAGGGGTGGTAAGGCTTGAGAAGTGAGACATGAAACGTGAGCTGAATGTGGTACTGAGGAAGGAGCTGGAGCTTATATACATGACGGGGTTGACTTGCTGGATGATGGGAAAGGGGCCAATGAATCTGGGACCAGAATCAGATGCAGTCTGATGTCCCGGGTTGACAGCCAGACCTTCTGCCCGGGGTGGAAGGATGGAGTCTTGGAGCGGCGAAGGTCGGCTGTCATCCTGCATCTGCGGAGAGCCCGTTGGAGTTGGTGGTGTGCAGAGTCCCAGACCCTCTCGCTCTCCCGGAACCAGTAAGCAACAGCAGGGATGTCCAATGGCTCCCCGGACCAGGGAAACAGAGGGGGTTGGTAGCCGAGTACACGTTGGAAAGACATTAGTCCAGTGGAAGGCTGACGGAGGGAGTTTTGGGTGTACTCTGCCCAACCTAAAAACTGGTTCCAGGAGTCCTGGTGGCCGTGACAGAAGGTACAGAGGAAGCGGCCGATCTCCTGGATCTTGCGTTCCATCTGCAGATGGTACCCTGAGGACAGGCTGACGGTCACACCTAGGAGCGTGAAGAAGCTCTTCCATACCCTGGAGATGATTGAGGACATCTATCGGAGACTATATCTTCAGGAATGCCGTAGTAACGGAATATGTGATTGAACATGAGTTCAGCGGTTTCCATGGCGATTGACAAACCTCTCAATGACAGAAGGCGGCAGGATTTAGAGAATCTATCGACCACCACTAGGATGCAGGTACACCCATCTGACTCCGGGAGGTCAGTGATGAAGTCTACTCCTAGGTGTGACCACGGGTGGTTGGGAACAGGCAGAGGATGGAGTTTACCAGCAGGTAGATGGCAGGGGCTCTTAGATATGGTGCAGTCCTTGCATCCTCAGACGTACCTTCTGACATCGGAAGCCATATTGGGCCTCCAGAAGCGTTGTTTGAGCAACGAGAGGGTTTCATTGAACCCAGGGTGGCCAATGCCCAGAGAGGTATGTGAGGAGTGGATGAGGGGAGTGCGCTGAGTGCGTGTGACATATTGCAAGCCTGGAGGGCAGCCCGGTGGGGCGTTGGTGGAGGCATTGAAAGGCAGCATTGCTTCAGACCAAGTGATGGGACTGACGAATAACTTGCCGGGGATAATGGGCTCCGCCTCTTCAGACTTGTCTTCTGGATTGTACATGCGAGAAAGGGCATCCACTTAGATATTTTTAGGACCAGGTCGGTAGGAAATTGTAAAATTGAATCGTGTGAAGAATAAGGCCCATCTTGCCTGGCGGGGATTCAAACGCTTGGCATCTCGTAGATATTCGAGGTTCTTATGGTCAGTCAAAACCAGGAAGGGGTGTTTGGCACCCTCTAGCCAATGCCTCCACTCTTCAAGTGCCAAGATGGCCAGGAGCTCTCTGTTGCCGATGTCATAGTTTACCTCCGCCGGGCTGAGCTTGCGGGAGAAGAAGGCACATGACACAACTGCATACGAGTGGCGACGCGGATGGAGAGTTGAATGAAGCGTTCAAGCCCGATGGTATCCTCGTATGCAGCGAGATGCAACCGCACTTGTGGATCTAGACCCTGTCGGTAAGTCGTCAACAGGGAGCACTCATTCCATCCACTGGCAGCCGCAAGGGTTCGGAACTGTAGGGCATACTCATTTACGGACATGGAACCTTGTTTCAAGTGGTATAGTTGTTCGCCGATTGCTGAATCCCAGGTCGGCCTCCCAAAGACTCCTTGAAATGAGAGATGAAGCTGGAGAGAGATTGGGTTATCGGGCTTCCCTGGGACCATAACGGTTCTGCCCAACGAAGCACTTTGCCAGTCAATTGAAATATTATAAATGCTACCTTTGCACGGTCGTTGACATACAGGTGCGGTTGCATCTCCAGGACCAGCGAGCATTGGAGGAGAAATCCGTCGCAATCCTCCACCACACCAGAGAAGGGCGCCGGTCTGGCCATGGGACTGGCGTTCGCTGGCAGCGAAGAAGCGGTGGTGTTGTTCCCAGAAGTGCTCACTGGTGAAGGTGCAGAAGGCTCAGGGGTGAGAGCTCGCCGAAGAGCATTGACGATCTCCTTGAAGGGATCTGGAGTGTTCATTCTGGTGCTCTGTTGCGGTCTGGTCTTCTGTTATGTATAGGCAGACACAGTGAACAGGTAAGGATGGAATATGACACAGTTTATTGACAAGACCAGAATGAGAGTGGCAGGTGAGTGTAAAGCAGGTTGCAATGGTGAATCAGGTGGTGCACAGAGTGATACTTGTCTATTGCTTTGCAGATGACGAGGAAGACGCTGGAGACGAGGGAGATACAGGAGAATTGGAAATACAACAAGGAGGCAGATAGGTATCACGGGTACATCCTTAAGGTAAGTGTAAGCATAGGCTGTGTGCAAACGAGACCCGACCATGACTGTGTGAGAGCGTGGGGTGATGGATGGAGTGCGCTGTGTTTGGAAGAGGGTGGAGCCTGGTGTGCTTGTAACAGATGGATGAAGATATAGGCTATGTGTGAAGTGTGACATTCTTGCTAGGGTTTTAAGAATGTAGAAAAATGTATGTTTTACTCAAACATTTATTTAATAACTTTTAATGTATCTAATTACAGTCAGTAACAATACAAATCAAATGCAAGTAACAAGCATGCAAAATAAAGGACCAGATAAATAAGGTAGATTCAGTATGTCAGATGGTTCAACACACAAGTCTTCTGTATAGTTTTTTCTCTCTAATGAGGAAGCATCAATTAAACTACTAAGAAGTGCACATGCAAAACCAAAATTGGCATTTACCAATCAGTGGCCAATTTCAAACTACAATAGATGTTTTTCAACCATTTTTCAACAGACTTGCTAAACTCATGAAGGTCCACCCCTAAACCAAGCCCCCAGTGGATTAGAGCAAATCGGGTAAAGCGGTTGAAAACGCTCATCGTGGTTTGAAAACTCCCTGCTGACTGAGAAACACCCACCAGTGTTCTGCAGAGATACACACATGCATGATCTTATGTTCATCAACTACAAATCACTGTTAGTTCAATGTCACTGTCTCCACCCATGTGTGCTATTGACTTTCATCAACATTTCAATGATGATCCAACATACTTGAAACATTGAAATTTCAGTCTCAACCGAAATGATGGCATGGATCAAAACTCAACATTGTATCAATGTCACCATGCTATCTGGGTCTAGACTTACCCAAAAAGTGCTTAACACAGTAGAACTAAAAGCTGTATTAACTAAAAAGTAGCTTAGATCATTACAAACCAATCTCCAGAACAGTATAACCAATTACAGTGAAGAAGACTCGAGTGACATTGATTTTTACTCAACTGTAAGATATAAATGTACATGTATCTTTCTGTTCAGAGAGACTCTTTGTTGTTGTAACCAGTGATCTCCTGGCTGTAAATAAAACTTAATTCCTGCAAAGAGCAACTTGGGAGTCGTGTCTGGTATATGCTGCGCAGCTGCAGAATAGAAGTATTAAAGATTCTATTGCTCAGAGGACCACAGCAGGGACATTGATAGTGTTGGAAGACTATAGATCTGACCTTGGGGTGAGGCTGTAATATTCAGTATTAATGTTCCTGTATTGGACCAGCGTACACCTGAGAAGGGAGGTGAGAGTGTATAGATTTTTAATGTGCCTTGACTATCGTACAGTCTGACATTAATGACAACTTAGATCTTACAGTGTGACATGGCTTACAGCGGGGATCATGTTCGTACAGTCTGACAAGGAACAATCGTAAAGGACTATTATAAATCGCACAGTGTGCACCCGGCTTAAGGAATAGAGAGAAGTCTTAAGCTAAGAGTAAGGGGCGGGGTTGACCTCATTGCTATGGATGATGTCAGCACGCTTACTAATATGAACACAGTGATTGGCTGATGGGGGAGGAGTAACCTTTCTTTAAACAAAGTTCAGGAGGAGCATGTTCAAACGGTTTATCTAATCAGCTCGAGAAGAGGCATATACAGTACACACAGCCAACTCACCTGGTTACCTCAACAGTTTTCTGCATCCCTCCGCCACCCCGACTGTCACTCTCATCCCAGCTGGAGATACGGGGTAGAACTCTGGGTTTTAGGCTAAATTCCAAGCTCTGAGCCCTCGATGTTTTGCCGGACAGCACGGCAAATAGGCTTATTTTACTATTTTACTCTGTCCGATCATTTGTAAGTGTGAACTTGTGAAACAACTGCCACAGGTAATCAGGCATTATTTATTTATTTATTTATTAAAGATTTATTTTTGGCCTTTTTCTTATGATAGGACAAAAATATTTACAATCAAAATAATTATTGCATTTATGAAGAAAAGGCTCAGCACCCAAGGCTCTATCGCCTACTGCCTCAATGGTGTACAGTGTCTTTGGGCAGATTGCTGGCAGTAGCCATTCGGATTGTTTGTGATTTGGGCTTAGTGACTTAGGAGTCCTCTTGACTACTCCTAACATTTCACTTTAGGAGATGGTTTTAGCGCTAAAATGCTTTGTGAAATACTCTTAGAGCAACGATTTCAGTTGTTTCTCACTGCAGAACACGTGATCTAGCAGGCGGAGTTGGATTGAAATCCAGGGGGTGGAGTTGGGGTAGGTTTAAGGTTGGGGTAAGTATAGTCTCAGCCTCAGACGTCACACCCATGGACCGCTGGCTGAACGTCTGATGCATATGGCCAAAGACTGTAGATATAGAAAGACTGTTCACTCCTATTACTTATGAATGGGCAAAACTGCAACGTGCAATATGGTGGAATAGTCCCGCCATCTAAAGTAAAAGAGCCAATCGCTGATTGGTAGTCATTGCATCACTGCAGCTGCCTTCACTAAAGATGGCGCCGCTGTGTTTGGTCGCCGTTCAGGTCGCTCCGCGAAGACTGTGCTTTTATTTACTATTTTACTTTCTTTTACTCTCAGCTTTTACAAACTTATCATCTGCATTGATCTACTATGACAGCAAAAATCTTTTGGACATTGGTTACCTCTACACTGGACTGTTTCAGGACACTTTCGCCGATCCTCTGTGGCCATCTGAGATCCTTCGGAACGCCGAGTTGAACAATGGACAGAGCCGACAGCGAAGAATCAAGAAACACCGTGGGAAACGCGCTGGAATTCGCAACAGACTGAGGAAAAGGGCATTCAGACCTCCTCTCCCGAGCATTCTTCTAGCAAATGTTCAATCCTTGGATAATAAGATGGACGATCTTAGAGCCAGGATAAGTTTTCAACGGGACATGAGAGACTGTAATATCTACTGTTTGTCCGAAACATGGCTCACGCCAGCGGTCCCGGACACAGCTGTGACGCCGTCGGAGAACTTCTCTGTTTTTCGATGGACAGAACAGCCGAGGCCGGTAAATCCAAAGGCGGTGGAGTGTGTTTCATGATCAACAAGAAATGGTGCGATCCCAGGAACATCACCATTCTCTCGCGGTCCTGCTCGCCTCATCTGGAACATGTAACAATCATTTGCCGTCCATTCTATCTGCCGAGGAGTTTTCTGCGGTTGTCGCGACGCCGCTTACATCCCACCGCAGGCAGACACAGCGCTGGCTTTATCTGGCCTTCATGATGTTGCCAGCGGCATCATAAACCAACATCCCGACGCTGCATTCATTGTCGCGGCGATTTTAACAAAGCAAACCTAAAGAAAGTCCTGCCAAACTTTCATCAGCACGTCTCCTGCCCCACACGAGGAGCAAACACACTGGATCATTGCTACACCCCCGTTTAAGAACGCCTATAAAGCGCGGTCACTTCCAGCGTTTGGCAAATCGGATCATGCCGCCATTTTCCTCACTCCCGAATACAAACAAAAGCTCCTCCAGGAACCCCCGGTGAGGCGGGAAGTTAAGCGTTGGTCACCCCACTCAGAGACCGCGCTACAGGCAGCTCTGGATGACGTTGACTGGGACATGTTCGGCGAGTTCAGCTGACGTCAGTGAGTTCACAGATGTGGCGCTTTGCTTCATCGACACGCTTACAGAGCAAGCCACGCAAACAATAACAATAACGTCCTTCTCAAATCAGAAACCGTGGGTGGACAATTCAATCCGTGCAGCAGTGAACGCACGCACTGCTGCTTACAACGCCGGTCTCCATTCAGGGAATATGACTGAATACAGAACGTCCTGTTATGCCCTCAGACGAGCAGTTAAAGCCGCAAAGCTCCGTTATAAAGACCGAGTGGAGTCTCATTTCCAACTCAACGACTCGCGGCGCATGTGGCAAGGGCTGAGGTCCATCTGCTCTTTTGGATCTAAATCCTCTGCAGAGGCGAACGCTGACCCGTTGCTCGTGAACGAGTTAAACTCTTTCTACGCTCGCTTTGACTGTAACCGCGGCAACGCGACTCCGCCAAGTGGCGCGTTAGAGGAAATTACTCAGAGCAGCAACAATCACGTGATCTCTGTCTCAGAGGATGAAGTTCGGAGGGCACTCAAGCGTGTGGACGTCAGGAAAGCTGCCGGGCCGGATGGTATTTCAGGTCGTGTTCTGCGGTCCTGTGCTGATCAGCTCGCCGGGTTGTTTACATCTATCTTTAATGAGTCCCTCGCTACATCTGTGGTCCCCACCTCCTTCAAAAATCCACCATCATCCCTGTCCCTAAGAACAGTAAACCCTCTTGCCTAAATGACTATCGTCCAGTGGCTCTCACGTCTATAGTCATGAAGGTCTTTGAGAGACTCATTAAAAACACCATTTGCGCCTTCATTCCTGGCACTTTGGACCCTCTTCAGTTTGCCTATCGTCCCAATAGATCGACTGAAGATGCCATCTCTCATGTCCTCCACTCCTCCTCACTCACATCGACAGCAAAAGTGGGAACTACGTAAGACTGCTATTTATTGACTATAGCTCAGCCTTTAACACCATAGTTCCCACTAAGCTAACCTCCAAACTCCTGGATCTCGGCCTGAATCCTTCTCTCTGCCACTGGATTGAGGACTTCCTCACTGGCAGGCCTCAGGTGGTGAGAATAGGCCAGTCCACCTCCTCCTCCATCACCCTGAGTGTGGGAGCTCCACAGGGCTGTGTCCTGAGCCCCCTGCTCTACTCTCTCTACACGCATGACTGTTTGTCCACACACAGCTCCACCTCTATCATCAAATTTGCTGATGATACTGTTGTCCTGGGCCTCATTTCCAACAACAATGAGACGGCATACTTGGACGAGGTGGAGCATCTAACATCATGGTGCCAGGACAACTGTCTCTCTCTGAATGTTGGCAAGACCAAAGAAATGATTGTGGACTTCAGGAAGAGACAGCAACGGACATACTCCCCCCTCGTGATCAGCGGGTCACCAGTAGAGAGAGTGAGCAGCTTCAAGTACCTGGGTGTAAACATCTCCGAGGACCTGACCTGGACTGCTCACATTCAGACACAGGTGAAAAAAGCCAGGCAAAGACTGTACCACCTGCGCCAGCTGAGGAAATTCAGGGTTTCACCAGCTATCCTGAAAACGTTCTATTTAGGGGCGATAGAAAGTGTTTTAACTCAGTGCATCACAGCGTGGTATGGGAACAGCACCAGTCATGACCACAAAGCCCTGCAAAGAGTCGTGCGCTTATCCGAGCGTATCTCAGGGTCAGCTCTCCCGTCTCTGCAGGACATCTACACCAAACGCTGCAAAGGTAGAGCTACCAAGATCATCAAGGACTCTAATCAACCTGCAAACCCTCATTTCACGCTGCTGCCATCTGGTAAGCGCTTCCGAAGCCTGATGGCTAAAACTGAGAGACTCAGGAGAAGCTTCTTCCCCCAGGCCATCAGACTCCTGAACTTAACGTCACGTGACTTCACTTCAGGATAAACATCGATACACTGTCATTGCACTGCACTTTCTGTTCTCGTTGTTACTGTGTAACAACCTGTTATAAACCTGTTTGCACATTATACTCTTTATACATTTGTTAACCACATATTTAT
The DNA here is from genome assembly GCA_018749465.1 of Paracanthobrama guichenoti. Lineage (NCBI taxonomy): Eukaryota > Metazoa > Chordata > Actinopteri > Cypriniformes > Gobionidae > Paracanthobrama > Paracanthobrama guichenoti. The sequence continues at coordinate 122,301 of JAGHMJ010005088.1, read as the reverse complement.
AAGTCTACAGTTTACTCACTGCACAGTCTACTTCAATTATTTTATTCCACTTTATCCTTATTTGTTACCTTTTTTTTTTCTCTTGACTTGATTATTTATAATTCTACAGATATAGACATATATATATATATATATATATATATATATATATATATATATATATATATATATATATATATATATATATATATATATATATATATATATATATATATATATATATATATATATATATATTACTTTTTTTATCCTATTTCTATATAATTTCCTCCTTGTGTTTTTAACTGTGAATTTGCACTGTCCATGGAGCGGACCTGTTTACATTTCACTGCCGGTTGTATATTGTATATAATGTATATTGTATATAACTGTGTATGTGACAAATAAAACTCTTGAATCTTGAATCTTGAATTAGAAATTCCAGTTCCCATAGAAAGCTGAGAATTGCATTGGCTCATCTAGCCTGAAAAATATGCTTTTTTAACACTATTTGATAATAGGAAACAACATTTATGGGACAGTTCATGTTAGTTTTTGTTGCTGATTTGAAATATTTTATTTAATTGTAATTTCGCAAGGAGTTTTTGAGTTTCCAGGATTCCAGGACTTGATCTTGTATGCCCGAAAAATAGCTGCCTCCATTGCAAATATGGCCTCCGAGTGAACAGATTTTCCTTGAAAGGGACTTTGATATGACACACTTAACTGGAAACACTTCAGGATTTTTTTAAGTCATCATCTTGTTGTTGTTTTAATTCTACAGGATGTCCGGGAGACGTGTGTGTCGTGCGTTCTTTAGCAGTCCACCTGGAAACAAATGCCGTGACACCAAACTCCCTCATGGAAGAAGAAGCTGTTGTGTCTACATCTGTGACAATAAACGCTTATCAGGATCAACTAAACTCTGGATTTTCAAAAGTATGTGAAGTTTGCGGCTCCATTGTTGCAGTAATATGACAAAGTAATATAAGTATATAAATCTGGATCTGGATCTGGATCCAATCCAATTTGCACTGTCCATGGAGCGGACCTGTTTACATTTCACTGCCGGTTGTATATTCTGTATATAACTGTGTATGTGACAAATAAAACTCTTGAATCTTGAATCAATCCCGCCCCCTGGATCTCGTGTTCTGCAGTGAGGACCATCTCAAAAATGTAGGAGTCCTAAAATTAGGACTAATTTTTTTTAGTGTTCTGTGTTACTCAGCCATTTTTGAAGAGTTTCTCCTAAATCAGCAAATTAGAAGCTACTTTTAGCCTTAAGATGTTTTGTGAATTTGTGATTTTTGACAGCATGACAGCAGCATTACACAGAATATTTAGTCATTTTCACAAATTCACATGAATAGGGATTGTTTTGACAATGTTGTCGTCTGTACACGAAAAATGCAAAGGAAAAACACATAATTGTCATGTAAATGTACCCTTATATACAAAAATTGGGCCAATTTAGTCCCAAGTAGTACTGAAATAGTACACTTACAAGTATACTACTAGTACATTGATATTAGTATACTTACTACATAAAGTATACTTAAAAATATACTTAAGTATTCTTAATAAAATAAATTTGATGTGTACTTCTTTATAGTGGGAGTCTCAGTTTCTGCTTCAACTATCAGATGGTAGGGTCAGAATTTGGCGAAAACAACATGAAAGCATGGCTTGGTTCAGGCTGGTGCTAGTGGTGTAATGGTTTGGCGAATAATTTATTGGCACACTTTTGGTCCCTTAGTACCAACTGAGCATCATTTAGGACTAATCATTTAGGAGCATCATTTTGGAACCGGAAATGGTGCATTGGAACCGGAAATGGCGCCGCTGTGTTTGGTCGCCGTTCAGGTCGCTCCGCGAAGACTGTGCTTTTATTTACTATTTTACTTTCTTTTACTCTCAGTTTTTACAAACTTATCATCTGCATTGATCTACTATGACAGCAAAACTCTTTTGGACATTGGTTGAAAAAAAAAAAAAAAAAAAAAAAAAAAAAAAAAGTTTACATTTCACTGCCGGTTGTATATTCTGTATATAACTGTGTATGTGACAAATAAAACTCTTGAATCTTGAATCATTTAAATGCCAGAGTCTACCTGAGTATAGTTGCTGACCATGTCCTTCCCTTTATGATCACAGTGTACTAATTTTCTGATTGCTACTTCCAGCAGAATAACGGTTGTGGCTAAAAGGGATACAGCTATGGCCAGAAGTTGCCATAAAATAACAATAAATTAAATTTGTGTTTTATTAACGTCTACACCTAGTCCAACCCTAAACCTACTCTTACAATAATGCAAATTTACTAATTATTTGTTCAGCATGACAAAAATGACACAATATTGTCCTGGTAGGACAATCTGGCCATGGCTGTATCCCTTCTAGCCCCAACCCAGGATAGCGTGCCATGTCACAAAGCTCAAATCATCTCAAACTGGTTTCTTGAACATGACAATGAGTTCACTATACTCAAATGGCCTCCACAGTCACCAGATCTCAATCCAATAAAGCAGCTTTGGGACTTTGACGTAACATTGGAACAGGCCCTGCCCACAACTTGCATGGAATCTGCCCTATGGACCTTATTCAGAGCAGCGTCATGACAGGAAAGAAAGTGAGGCTGTGAGGGATAGACTTACCATGTTTTCAATGGCTTCCACTGTAAAAAGCTGTATAAACAGGCAGCTTGCTGTTTGTGTGTGTGCTCAGAAAACCATATATCAGAAGTTTAAACTGATATGGCTTTAAAATGCATGCAAATAAAAAACTTTAATCATGACGAAGAACTGCAGTCACTTGAGAGTGACCGCGATATTGTTGATAATCAAAACCAAACAGATTTTTTTTGCAGAGTATCTGAGGCATGAGCGGTGGAGAGCGGCAGCTCGTTTGCATGTAAAGATACATTTCCTTCCACTCAAAAATGATTTGTGGGGTATTTTCTTGTAAAAAAAAAAAGGGGCATAATAGGTCCCCTTTAAAGTACTGGATCAAAAAGTAATCTTTGCCTATTTAATGGAGTGTTGTGTATTGTTAATATTTATGCTAATACTTAATTTGCTCAGTAAATGCTCAGGATTTAAATGTAGCATGCCAAGTGATCTGTAATGGTAAATGTTACAGAATAAATGAGCACATAATGCACTGATTTGTCGGTACATGGGTTGTTTGGGTTCCAAGCAATGTCCCTGTTTTATCTACTCTTCCTGTGCCATGAGTCAATAAAGTGCAAACACATGCACACACACCCGACATGCAAACGCACCGATCCACACGCACCGCTACTCAATTAGGCCCTGGGCACGGCCTACACCCTGCTGTCACTCATCTGTTTCCTCTTGGAAATGACATGGTCCTGCCAGCGTGGCATGATGGGAAATGACCTGTCATCGCCGTGATAGGCCTTTGCAGTTGCTAATCAGATATGGGCGTCAGGGAGAGGCAGTATTGCAGGAACAGAGCTTGGCTGTACCAATAGTCCATTTGTTGCCCTGTTTCCTCCTGAGTGGGTCCATAGTTTTAACTGACCAGACAAGACAAATATTTAGCCCCAGGAGGGAAATGTGTATTTCCTGTCACTGAGCACAGAACAATAAAATCTCTCTCTCTCTCTCTGAGTGTGAATGGACTGAAGTTACTGCTTTGGGTTTCTCAGAATAGCAACAATTATCACACTTCCCTTTATTATGTGGTTACTCTCATTGTCTTAAGAAATTTAGCAGTAAGCTTGAGTTTAAACCGGAAAGGCTTAACTAATAGTTTGTCTGAGTGAGGCAGCTGAAGCATGCATGGGTGTAGGACAGCAAATGCAACCCAGCTCAAGATAGAAGAATGAAAGGTCACTCAAATGGCGTGTTTGGTTATGAGGCACCAGACTTGTAGGATTGAAAAGACTTTGTCCCCATAATGGCCATTTGGCAGTCGGACAATAAACAGTACTTACGGTTGAACTTCTTCTGAGGCATCAAATTTTATTCAACAGGATTATTTTATTTTACAAATTGTAATATATATATATATATATATATATATATATATATATATATATATATATATATATATATATATATATATATATATATATATATATATATATATACACACACACACACACACACACCTAAAGGATTATTAGGAACACCATACTAATACTGTGTTTGACACCCTTTCGCCTTCAGAACTGCCTTAATTCTACGTGGCATTGATTCAACAAGGTGCTGAAAGCATTCTTTAGAAATGTTGGCCCAAATTCTGACTCTACCATCTGAATGTCTCAACAGAAATCGAGACTCATCAGACCAGGCAACATTTTTCCAGTCTTCAACTGTCTCAACTGGATTCTGAGCTTGTGCAAATTGTAGCCTCTTTTTCCTATTTGTAGTGGAGATGAGTGGTACCCGGTGGGGTCTTCTGCTGTTGTAGCTCATCCGCCTCAAGGTTGTGCGTGTTGTGGCTTCACAAATGCTTTGCTGCATACCTCGGTTGTAACGAGTGGTTATTTCAGTCAAAGTTGCTCTTCTATCAGCTTGAATCAGTCGGCCCATTCTCCTCTAACCTCTACCATCAACAAGGCATTTTCACCCACAGGACTGCCGCATACTGGATGTTTTTCCCTTTTCACATCATTCTTTGTAAACCCTGGAAACGGTTGTGCATGAAAATCCCAGTAACTGAGTAGTTTGTGAAATACTCAGACCGGCCCGTCTGGCACCAACAACCATGCCACGCTCAAAATCACCTTTCTTTCCCATTCTGACATTCAGTTTGGAGTTCAGGAGATTGTCTTGACCAGGACCACACCCCTAAATGCATTGAAGCAACTGCCATGTGATTGGTTGATTAGATAATTGCATTAATGAGAAATTGAACAGGTGTTCCTAATAATCCTTTAGGTGCGTGTGTGTGTATATATATATATATATATATATATATATATATATATATATATATATATATATATATATATATATATATATATATATATATATATATATATTAGTTATAGTACAAGTTCAAGTTTAGGAATAGGAATGTTGTCCCATTCTTGTCTAATACAGACTTCTAGTTGCTCAACTGTCTTAGGTCTTCTTTGTTGCATCTTCCTCTTTATGATGCGCCAAATGTTTTCTATGGGTAAAAGATCTGGACTGCAGGCTGGCCATTTCAGTACCCGGATCCTTCTTCTATGCAGCCATGATGTTGTCAGACCTGCAAACTCCTCAGAGTAAAAAAGGTGACAGTGTTGTGCAGGGCGGGGCAGGGCGGGGCTGCGGGGCGGGGTGGGGGGGCGTGCCCCCGGCTCGTTTTTGTTGTTGTGATTTTAATATGCAAATGACACATTTGTCATAAGGTACATTTGACATGTCCTGCCTTATCTACTTTTTTAAAACACAATGAAAGTGGCATTGTATGCGCAACTCCATTCACTTCCTGCTTCACTTCCACCTTGAGCCATGCCCAGCTCCTCTTGCACTTCCCTGCTGAGTCTAGCTGTGCTATACACTCACCTAAAGGGTTATTAGGAACACCATACTAATACTGTGTTTGACCCCCTTTCGCCTTCAGAACTGCCTTAATTCTACATGGCATTGATTCAACAAGGTGCTGAAAGCATTCTTTAGAAATGTTGGCCCATATTGATAGGATAGCATCTTGCAGTTGATGGAGATTTGTGGGATGCACATCCAGGGCACGAAGCTCCTGTTCCACCACATCCCAAAGATGCTCTATTGGGTTGAGATCTGGTGACTGTGGGGGCCATTTTAGTACAGTGAACTCATTGTCATGTTCAAGAAACCAATTTGAAATGATTCGAGCTTTGTGACATGGTGCATTATCCTGCTGGAAGTAGCCATCAGAGAATGGGTACATGGTGGTCATAAAGGGATGGACAGAAACAATGCTCAGGTAGGCCGTGGCATTTAAACGATGCCCAATTGGCACTAAGGGGCCTAAAGTGTGCCAAGAAAACATCCCCCACACCATTACACCACCACCACCAGCCTGTACAGTGGTAACAAGGCATGATGGATCCATGTTCTCATTCTGTTTACTCCAAATCCTGACTCTACCATCTGAATGTCTCAACAGAAATCGAGACTCATCAGACCAGGCAACATTTTTCCAGTCTTCAACTGTCCAATTTTGGTGAGCTCGTGCAAATTGTAGCCTCTTTTTCCTATTTGTAGTGGAGATGAGTGGTACCCGGTGGGGTCTTCTGCTGTTGTAGCCCATCTGCCTCAAGGTTGTGCGTGTTGTGGCTTCACAAATGCTTTGCTACATACCTCGGTTGTAACGAGTGGTTATTTCAGTCAAAGTTGCTCTTCTATCAGCTTGAATCAGTCGGCCCATTCTCCTTTGACCTCTAGCATCAACAAGGCATTTTTGCCCACAGGACTGCCGCATACTGAATGTTTTTCCCTTTTCACACCATTCTTTGTAAACCCTAGAAACGGTTGTGCGTGAAAATCCCAGTAACTGAGCAGATTGTGATATACTCAGACTGGCCCGTCTGGCACCAACAACCATGCCACGCTCAAAATTGCTTAAATCACCTTTCTTTCCCATTCTGACATTCAGTTTGGAGTTCAAGAGATTGTCTTGACCAGGACCACACCCCTAAATGCATTGAAGCAACTGCCATGTGATTGGTTGATTAGATAATTGCATTAATGAGAAATTGAACAGATGTTCCTAATAATCCTTTAGGTGAGTGTATATAATGAATCCTCCTCTTTAGTCCGGATGACATGGCTCCCCAGTTTTCCAAAAAGAACTTCAACTTTTGATTCGTCTGACCACAGAACAGTTTTCCACTTTGCCACAGTTCATTTTAAATGAGCCTTGGCCCAGAGAAAACACCTGCGCTTCTGGATCATGTTTAGATATGGCTTCTTTTTTGAAAGAAAAAAAGATATAGAGCTTTAGCTGGCAACGGCGAATGGCACGGTGGATTGTGTTCACCAACAATGTTTTCTGGAAGTATTCCTGAGCCCATGTTGTGATTTCCATTACAGTAGCATTCCTATGTGATGCAGTGCCGTCTAAGGGCCCAAAGATCATGGGCATCCAGTATGGTTTTCCAGCCTTGACCCTTACACACAGAGATTGTTCCAGATTCTCTGAATCTTTGGATGATATTATGCACTGTACATGATGATAACTTCAAACTCATTGCAATTTTTCTCTGAGAAACTCCTTTCTTATATTACTCCACTATTTTTGGCCGCAGCATTGGGGTCATTGGTGATCCTCTGCCCATGTTGACTTCTGAGAGACACTGCCACTCTGAAAGGCTCTTTTTATACCCAATCATGTTGCCAATTGACCTAATAAGTTGCAAATTGGTCCTCCAGCTGTTCCTTATATGCACATTTAACTTTTCCGGCCTCTTATTGCTACCTGTCCCAACTTTTTTGGAATGTGTAGCTCTCATGAAATCCAAAATGAGCCAATATTTGGCATGACATTTAGTCATTTAGCAGACGCTTTTATCCAAAGCGAGAGAAGCATTCGATCAACAGGAAAGAGGCAACGACTGTGTGAGTACTATATAATTTTTCTCATTGTTTTCTAGATCATCTGTTATTTACCTTATACAACATTAGGAAGATTAGACCCTTCCTATCAGAGCAGGCCACACAACTCCTGGTATAAGCTCTTGTTCTCTCCAGACTGGACTACTGTAAAGCTCTTCTAGCGGGCCTTCCAGCATGCACTATCAAACCCTTGCAACTGATCCAGAATGCAGTGGCGAGAGTGGTCTAATTGACTAAATGTAAATGTAAATGTATATATGTATATACTGGTGTCATTCGATAAAAAATAAAATACAAATTAATCGCACATTTGTCTGTAATTAACATTTACATTTACATTTAGTCATTTAGCAGACGCTTTTATCCAAAGCATCTTACAAATGAGAGCAATAGAAGCAACTAAAAACAGTCAAGGGCAACAATATGCAAGTGCTGTAACAAGTTTCAGTTAATCTAGCACAGAACACATAGGACAGAACCATTTTTTTTTATTTATTTTTTTTTATAAATGGACAAACAGAAAACGAATAAGTGCAATTCTTTATTGGTTAGATGCTGCTGGAAAAGATTTGTTATATTTTTTGAAAATGGCTACCAACTCGGTTGCTCGAATTGAGACAGGCAGTTCATTCCACCAGGTGGGAACAGTCCAGGAAAAGGTCCTTGTGATGGCCCTCTTTGGGATGGTGCCACAAGGCACCGTTCACTTGCAGAACGCAAGCTTCTGGAGGGTGTGTAAGTCTGAACAAGTGAGTTTAGGTATGTTGGTGCAGAGCCAGTGGTTGCCTTGTAGGCGAGCACCAGTGCCTTGAATTTGATTTGAGCGGCTATTGGCAGCCAGTGCAGACTGATGAAGAGAGGCGTGATGTGCGCTCATTAAAGACCACTCTCGTCGCTGCATTCTGGATCAGTTGCAAGGGTTTGATAGTGCATGCTGGAAGGCCCGCTAGAAGAGCATTACAGTAGTCCAGTCTGGAGAGAACAAGAGCTTGTACCAGGAGTTGTGTGGCCTGCTCTGATAGGAAGGGTCTAATCTTCCTAATGTTGTATAAGGAAAATCGGCAGGACCGGGTTGTTGCAGTGATGTGGTCAGTGAATTTTAGCTGATCATCAATCATAACTCCAAGGTTCCTGGCTGTCTTGGACGGAGTTATGGATGATGAACCGAGCTGAATGGAGAGAGTATGGTGAAGTGCTGGGTTGGCTGAGACCACAAGGAGTTCTGTCTTTGCCAGATTGAGTTGTTCTTTTGTTGTTCCTTCATCCAGGCAGAAATATCTGTCAGGCAGGCAGCGATACGAACACCAACTGTGGGATCATCTGGTTGAAATGAGAAGTAGAGTTAGGTGTCATCAGCATAGCAGTGATAGGAAAAGCCATGTTTCTGGATGACAGATCCCAGTGATGACATGTAGATGGAGAAAAGAAGTGGTCCAAGCACTGAGCCCTGGGGAACTCCAGTAGCTAGATGATGTGACTTAGACACTTCACCTCTCCATGACACCCTGAAGGACCTACCTGAGAGATAAGACTTGATCCACTGGAGAGCAGTTCCTGAGATGCCCATCTTCACGAGAGTTGACAGGAAGATCTGGTGGTTAACTGTGTCAAAAGCTGCAGACAAATCCAGTAGGATGAGTACTGTGGATTTGGAAGCTGCCCTTGCCTGTCTCAGTGCTTCAGTAACCGAGAGCAGGGCAGTCTCAGTCAAGTGGCCGCTTTTGAAGCCGGATTGGTTGTTGTCCAGGAGGTTGTTCTGTTCAAGAAACATAGAGAGTTGGTTGAACACAACTCGCTCGAGTGTTTTTGCAATAAAAGCAAGAAGGGATACTGGTCTGTAGTTTTCTATAAGTGCTGGATTCAGAGAGGGTTTCTTAAACAGTGGGGTTACCCGAGCCTGGTTAAATGCTGTGGGAAAGGTCCTGGTGTGAAGAGAGGTATTGACAATGTGAGTGAGTGCAGCAGTAATTGAAGAAGAAATGGCCTGAAGCAGGTGAGTGGGGATAGGATCAAGCGGACAGGTAGTGGGGTGGTTGGAAAGGATGAGTTGGGAAATTTCTGCTTCAGAGAGCATAGAGAAGGAGGGGAGCATGTGTGTGTTGGTTGTTGAGATGTGTGTGTCAGTTTGTGGTGTGGAGAATTGGCTGCTGATGGATGAGGTTTTGTTTGTGAAGAATGATGCAAAGTCATCAGCTGTAAAAGTTGATGACGGAGGACAAAGAAGAGAGGAGAATGTTTTGAAAAGTGTGCGAGAGTCAGAGCAGTTGTTGATTTTGTTGTGATAGTATGTAGTTTTGCCAGTGGAGACCCTTTGCAGAGAAAGAAGTGAGAAGAGTCTGATATAAGATAAGGTCAGTAGAGTTCTTCGATTTGCGCCAGTTCCTCTCTCCCACCTTGAATCCAGAGCGATGTTCACGGAGAACATCAGACAGCCAGGGGGCAGAGGGGGAGGTGCGGGCTGGTCTGGATGAAAGGGGGCAAAAGCTGTCTAAGCAAGATGTTAGAGTGGAGCAAAGAGTGTCAGTAGCACTGTTTGTGTCCAGTGCTGAGAACTGAGACAGTGGAGGAAGTGAGGATGAAACCATAGTGGATAGGCGAGAGGGGGATAGCGAACGTAGATTACGCCGAAAGGTGATCTGCGGATTAGTGTGTGTTGTGTCAGGAGTCAGTATGAGGTTAAGAGTGATAAGGAAGTAGTCGGAGGTGTGCAATGGAGTAACTAAAGTGTTGTCTGTGGAGCAGTAGCATGTGTAGATAAGGTCCAAATGGTTACCTGATTTGTGAGTAGCCGTAGTAGACACTCGCTTAAGGTCAAATGAGGTGAGTAGAGAGGTGAAATCTGCAGCCTGGTGTTTCTCAAGGTGGATGTTGAAGTCACCAAGTAGTACCAGGGGTGTGCGATCTTCAGGAAAGTTGAAGAGTAACAAATCCAACTCCTCCAGGAAGTTACCCAGTTGACCTGGTGGGCGATAAACAACTACAACATGGATTTTAGCAGGGTGAGTGATAGTGATTGAGTGTGATTCAAATGAACTGTTGCCAGATAGAGATGTTATGGACTCAAATTTTCAATCATTTGAGATGAGCAAACCAGTACCTCCACCCCTCCCAATCGGGCGAGGGGTGTGAGAAAAAGTGAAATTATTTGAGATGGCCGCAGGAGTGGCCGTGTCCTCTGGTTTGATCCAGGTCTCAGTTAGGGCCATGAGACTGAGATTTGAATGAGCGGAGATAGATGAAATAAAGTCTGCTTTGTCTACAGTAGACTGGCAATTCCAGAGACCAATTAGAATGGACAGTAAAGTGGTAGAGGTACCATAAACAGATTATTAGGATTATATAATTGTATGATTACGGAATATAATTTTTATGTTGTAATACTTTCACATTTAATCTCCAAAATAATGTAGAAACAACATAAAGACATAAAAAAAAAATAGTTTTTACTAAGCACTATGAATGAAATCTTGCTAATTACTTACAAAGCACTAAATGGTTTAGCTCCCCAGTACTTGAGCGAACTCAACGCATTATACTCCATCACGTCTATTGCGGTCTAAAAATTCATTCTAGGATAATCCCTAGAATATCAGAATCAACTGCAGGCGGTTGATCCTTTTCCTATTTAGCACCTAACACTGGAACAGTCTTCCTAGCATTGTTCGGGAAGCAGACACACTCTGTCAGTTTAACTAAAAACACATCTCTTTACTATGGCATACACATAAAACATTATCAATTTCTATTATTCAAATCAGTAAATGATTGTTAGGCTGCATTAACTAGGTCAGCCGGAATCGGGAACACTTCCCATAACACCTGATGTACTCGTTACATCATAAGAAGAATGGCATCTACGCTAATATTAGTCTCTCTGTTTATCCCAAGGTTTACTGCAGTCAGACGGATCCGGGCCGTATCCAGACGAGATGGTGGAGCTGCGCCTAGACACGACCAACACATCTATGAAGTGTCTGCAGAGAACGTGTCAATAAAACTCCCCCCTGTAAAGGCCACATCGACACGACATCCTCATTAAACCCGTCTTCATCGTGATGACTCCAATCTTTTGAATGATCTTACGAATATCTATTGATCTAATGTCGGCCAGAGGAGAACTGGCACCCCGACTGAGCCTGGTTTCTCCCAAGGTTTTTTCCTAAATTTCAACTATATAACCGATCTGCGCGCATTGACACTATATTATAATTGAAATTAGCTGGATAACATCACCGCTTTCACCAGAGCGGCTGTACAGCCGAATCAAAATTCTGTTGCATTATTTTCCTGTTAACACTGTGACGCTGCTTTGAAACAATCGACATTGTGAAAAGCGCTATATAAATAAAGATGACTTGACTTGACTTGACTTGAAGGCCAGTATCACTGATACCAATACTGATGTCTCTATTACATGCATTTTTTCTCAGTTTTACAGTCATTCAACATTACTGTATAATTGGAAGCTATCAAATTCAACATTTAATAGGCTTTAAAAATATAACTACATTTAATTTAAGTGAACTTAAAACAATCTTAACATAAACCCATTGTAATAAATGTCACATTTAGCTGTGCCTTTAATAGATCAGGGTTCAAGTCTTCACTGCACTCCTATCCAGTCAGGAACAGTGAGGGATTTTCTTTGTCTTTTGTTCTTTGATTAACGTTAATCACAGACAGCAGTAGGTTTATTTGGCAGCTGTCACTTTAAGACCTGACGCATATGACCCGGATCTGACATATTATTACATACTATTTTCTCACAACTCTTTGCGTTTATTTAACACCTTTTAACTCATATACTGTGCTTACTAGGATACTAGTCAAAACTTGTCTGGAATTTTTTGCAGAATTTTGTATGTGTGTTTTTGTCTGTTCAAGCACAAAAGACAACTCAATGTGCTGCCGTGCTGTTTGAAGTGGCATTCTGTGTGCGCGTTCCATTGGTCCTGTACTTTTCACCTGACCTAAGTACTTACGGTTGCTGGAACAATCATGAAATGACTTTGCTATTTGGTTAGGTTTTATATGTGAGCACCAGGTATATGTAGCCTACACATTATAATTAATGAGTTTAAATTAAATTACATTTTATTTATGTCCTATTTATAATAGGCTAGTTACACCAATAAGGCATAACATTATGACCACCTTCCTTTACTGCCAAAACAGCCCTTACCTGTCAAGGCATGGACTCCACTAGATCCCTAAAGATGTGCTGTAGTATCTGACACCAAGATGTTAGCAGCAGATCCTTTAAGTCCTCTAAGTTGTGAGGTGGGGCCTCCATGGATTGGACTTGTTTGTTCAGCACATCCCACAGATGCTCGATTGGATTGAGATCTGTGGAATTTGGAGGCCAAGTCAACACCTCAAACTCGTTGTTGTGCTTCTCAAACCATTGCTGAACCATTTTTGCTTCATGGCAGGGCACATTATCCTGCTGAAAGAGCCACAGCCACCAGGGAATACCGTTTCCATGAAAGAGTGTACATGGTCTGCAACAATGCTTAGGTAGGTGGTACGTGTCAAAGTAACATCCACATGGATGGCAGGATCCAAGGTTTCCCAGCAGAACATTGAGTCACAAAGAATCACACTGCCTCTGCCAGCTTGCCTACTTCCCATAGTACATCCTGGTGCCTGGTGCCAGGCCGCCTTGGCTGCCCATGACTCTGTCGCAGGTTCACCACTGCTCTTTCCTTGACACTTGTCAAACTTATTCAAATCCTTACGCTTACCCATTTTTCCTTCTTCTAACACATCAACTTTGAGGACAAGTTTACACAACAATGCCGTTTTGGGGGCTTGAAAAAGTTTTTTAAAGTGCAAGTTTTTGAAATAAATACGCAAATCTTTGAAAACTGTGATACTATGCACTTATGTGTGCAGGCGCGTACACAGTCTGCTCCAGTCCAGAGACACGATAGCACAGAGCAGATCATATGCGCAGACCACAAAACGCATCGGTCTAATTTGAAACATCTTTAATCAGCAACAAGGTTGATTTCAAAAGCTGACATTGTGACAGACATGGTCACTGAACTGACATATAGAAAAGTGCAATTAATTCTTCAGAATTAACTGTGTGTATCAATATTAAGTGACATTGCTAACAGCTGGCCTGATATGCATAAACATTTTGCGTATCGGTGTGAACGTGGAACATTTTAATAACGTTGTCATCTGTACAAAGAAAAACACCTTTCTGTTTTTTGGTATGTTGTTGTCATGTAAACATATCCTCAGCTTCTAATGCTGCGTTCCACTCCACTTTTATACATGCACTTGTGAACTTCCCTAAGCACTTCCCCTTGGGGGAATCCCCGCCGCCTTTTTGAAGTGCGTTCCACTTTGTGAAGTGGACGAGGGAAGTTTATATGGACAGACCCTCGCTCCCTCGATTTGTACACTTCAGGCAGCTTCATATATAGGGCTGGGTATTGTTCAAAATCTTTCGATGCCAATTTCGATACCTCAGTTTCGATACCGGTTCCTAACGATACTTTTTTCGATACCATATGTTTTAAAATCCATTTCAACATCAACAAAAATACATTAAACACAAAACTTTTATTTTTCATCTTAATTAAAACTAATTCTGGTAACACTTCTCACTCAGGGTAACATTATTAATAAAACTGGTTGTGCTTTTTGAATAGCTTGCTCACCTGCACCATGGGGCCTCCACTGTTGAAAAAGGTAGCAAACCTTTAACAATAAACTCTGTGACTGCTCTGTGGTACTGATCTCGTCTTTGCTTGGATATTTTCCCTCTTGCTGACAGTGTGAAGGGATTGACACTTTCTGGTGTTGTCTTGCTATTCCTAACATCAGGGTGGACCGGTGCAGAGGCTCATGTGATGGGGGAAATAGACAGCGCTAACGCTACAGCAACCGACTAGCAGCACAAGCTAACATACATAAAGTTGTAGTCAACGTTATGGGGATGCATTCGGTTTAAGTAGTGAAATTACACTTATCTGTCAAGTATTTCTAAAGATTCAAGAGTTTTATTTGTCACATACACAGTTATATACAGAATATACAACCGGCAGTGAAATGTAAACAGGTCCGCTCCATGGACAGTGCAAATTCAAAGTTAAAAACACAAGGAGGAAATTATAATAAAAATAGAATAAAAAAAAGTACTATATATATATATATATATATATATATATATATATATATATATATATATATATATATATATATATATATATATATCTGTAAATTATAAATAATCAAGTCAAGTAGAAGAAAAAAAAGTAAAAGAGTTCAGAGTCTGATGGCCTGGGGAAGAAGCTCCTCCTGAGTCTCTCAGTTTTGGCCATCAGGCTTCGAAGCGCTTACCAGATGGCAGCAGCGTGAAATGAGGGTTTGCAGGGTGATTAGAGTCCTTGATGATCTTAGTAGCTCTACCTTTGCAGCGTTTGGTGTAGACGTCCTGCAGAGACGGGAGAGCTGACCCTGAGATGCGCTCGGATAAGCGTACACAACTCTTTGCAGGGCTTTGCGGTCATGACTGGTGCTGTTCCCATACCACGCTGTGATGCACTGAGTTAGTACACTTTCTATCGCCCCTAAATAGAAAGTTTTCAGGATAGCTGGTGAAACCCTGAATTTCCTCAGCTGGCGCAGGTGGTACAGTCTTTGCTTGGCTTTTTTCACCTGTGTCTGAATGTGAGCAGTCCAGGTCAGGTCCTCGGAGATGTTTACTCTCAGGTACTTGAAGCTGCTCACTCTCTCTACTGGTGACCCGCTGATCATGAGGGGGGAGTATGTCCGTTGCTGTCTCTTCCTGAAGTCCACAATCATTTCTTTTGGTCTTGCCAACATTCAGAGAGAGACAGTTGTCCTGGCACCATGATGTTAGATGCTCCACCTCATCCAAGTATGCCGCCTCATTGTTGTTGGAAATGAGGCCCAGGATAACAGTATCATCAGCAAATTTGATGATAGAGGTGGAGCTGTGTGTGGACAAACAGTCATGCGTAGAGCGAGTAGAGCAGGGTACTCCAGGACACAGCCCTGTGGAGCTCCCACACTCAGGAGATGGAGGTGCATATGAATATATATATGGATATAAATAAGTACTAGATATACATATATATATGTAGCATATATATATATATATATATATATATATATATATATATCTGTAAATTATAAATAAATCAAGTCAAGTGAGAAAAAAAAGTAAAAAGAGTTCAGGAGTCTGATGGCCTGGGGAAGAAGCTCCTCTGAGTTCTCAGTTTGGCCATCAGGCTTGAGCGCTTACCAGATGGCAGCAGCGTGAAAATGAGGGTTTGCAGGGTGATTAGAGTCCTTGATGATCTTAGTAGCTCTACCTTTGCAGCGTTTGGTGTAGGCGTCCTGCAGAGGCGGAGAGCTGACCTGAGATGCGCTCGGATAAGCGTACACAACTCTTTGCACGGTCATGACTGGTGCTGTTCCCATACCACGCTGTGATGCACTGAGTTAGTACACTTTCTATCGCCCCTAAATAGAAAGTTTTCAGGATAGCTGGTGAAACCCTGAATTTCCTCAGCTGGCGCAGGTGGTACAGTCTTTGCTTGGCTTTTTTCACCTGTGTCTGAATGTGAGCAGTCCAGGTCAGGTCCTCGGAGATGTTTACTCTCAGGTACTTGAAGCTGCTCACTCTCTCTACTGGTGACCCGCTGATCATGAGGGGGGAGTATGTCCGTTGCTGTCTCTTCCTGAAGTCCACAATCATTTCTTTGGTCTTGCCAACATTCAGAGAGAGACAGTTGTCCTGGCACCATGATGTTAGATGCTCCACCTCATCCAAGTATGCCGTCTCATTGTTGTTGGAAATGAGGCCCAGGATAACAGTATCATCAGCAAATTTGATGATAGAGGTGGAGCTGTGTGTGGACAAACAGTCATGCGTGTAGAGCGAGTAGAGCAGGGTACTCAGGACACAGCCCTGTGGAGCTCCCACACTCAGGGAGATGGAGGTGGAGGTGGACTGGCCTATTCTCACCACCTGAGGCCTGCCAGTGAGGAAGTCCTCAATCCAGTGGCAGAGAGAAGGATTCAGGCCGAGATCCAGGAGTTTGGAGGTTAACTTGATGGGAACTATGGTGTTAAAGGCTGAGCTATAGTCAATAAATAGCAGCCTTACGTAGTTCACACTTTTGCTGTCGATGTGAGTGAGGGAGGAGTGGAGGACATGAGAGATGGCATCTTCAGTCGATCTATTGGGACGATAGGCGATGAGGGTCCAAAGTGTCAGGAATGAAGGCGCAAATGGTGTTTTTAATGAGTCTCTCAAAGACCTTCATGACTATAGACGTGAGAGCCACTGGACGATAGTCATTTAGGCAAGAGGGTTTACTGTTCTTAGGGACAGGGATGATGGTGGATATTTTGAAGGAGGTGGGGACCACAGATGTAGCGAGGGACTCATTAAAGATAGATGTAAACGAGCGAGCTGATCGTCGAGCTAATCAGCACAGGACCGCAGAACACGACCTGAAATACCATCCGGCCCGGCAGCTTTCCTGACGTCCACACGCTTGAGTGCTCTCCGAACTTCATCCTCTGAGACAGAGATCACGTGATTGTTGCTGCTCTGAGTAATTTCCTCTAACGCGCCACTTGGCGGAGTCGCGTTGCTGCGGTTACAGTCAAAGCGCGCGTAGAAAGAGTTTAACTCATTCACGAGCGACGGATCAGCGCTCACCTCTGCAGAGGATTTAGATCCAAACGAGCAGATGGACCTCAGACCTTGCCACATGCGCCGCGAGTCGTTGAGTTGGAAATGAGACTCCAATCGGTCTTTGTAATGGAGTTTTGCGGCTTTAACTGCACGCCGCAGAGCATAGCAGGACGATCTGTATTCATTCATATTCCCTGAAAGGAGACCGGCGTTGTAAGCGGCAATGCGTGTGTTCACTGCAGCGCGGATTGAATTGTCCACCCACGGTTTCTGATTTGAGAAGGACGTTATTGTTATTGTTTGCGTGGCTTGCTCTGTAAGCGTGTTGATGAAGCAAAGCGCCACTTCTGTGAACTCGCTGATGTCGGCTGAACTCGCTCGGAACATGTCCCAATCCACATCATCCAGAGCTGCCTGAAGCGCGGTCTCTGAGTGGGGCAACCAACGCTTAACTTCCCGCCTCACCGGGGGTTCCTGAACGAGCTTTTGTTTGTATTCGGGAGTGAGGAAAATGGCGGCATGATCCGATTTGCCAAATGCTGGAAGTGACCACGCTTTATAGGCGTTCTTAAACGGAGAGTAGCAATGATCCAGCGTGTTTGCTCCTCGTGTAGGACAGGAGACGTGCTGGTGAAAGTTTGGCAGGACTTTCTTTAGGTTTGCTTTGTTAAAATCGCCCGCGACGATGAAAGCAGCATCAGGGTGTTTGTTTATGATGCCGCTGGCAACATCATGGAGGCCAGATAAAGCCAGCTCTGTGTCTGCCTGCGGTGGGATGTAAACAGCGGTCGCGACAATCGCAGAAAACTCCCTCGGCAGATAGAATGGGCGGCAAATGATTGTTAAATGTTCCAGATGAGGCGAGCAGGACCGCGAGAGAATGGTGATGTTCCTGGGATCGCACCATTTCTTGTTGACCATGAAGCATACTCCACCGCCTTTGGATTTACCGGCCTCGGCTGTTCTGTCCATCCGAAAAACAGAGAAGTTCTCCGATGGCGTCACAGCTGTGTCCGGGACCGCGGGCGTGAGCCATGTTTCTCTCATGTCCCGTTGAAAAATTATCCTGGCTCTAAGATCGTCCATCTTATTCTCCAAGGATTGAACATTTGCTAGAAGAATGCTCGGGAGAGGAGGACTGAATGCCCTTTTCCTCAGTCTGTTTCGAATTCCAGCGCATTTCCCACGGTGTTTCTTGGTTCTTCGCTGTCGGCTCTGTCCATTGTTCAACTCGGCGTTCCGAAGAATCTCAGATGGCCACAGAGTATCGGCGAAAGTGTCCTGAAACAGTCCAGTGTAGAGGTAACCAATGTCCAAAAGAGTTTTGCTGACATAGTAGATCAATGCAGATGATAAGTTTGTAAAAATTGAGAGTAAAAGAAAGTAAAATATTAAATAAAAGCACAGTCTTCGCGGAGCGACCTGAACAGCGACCGAACACGGCGGCGCCATTTTGTCATTTACATTTACAAATGTGTAACCTTAACGTTACGTTGGAAAAACAAAGATGTTGCCTGCCTGGTCAAAGAATAACGTTATAGCTCCTAGGTAACGTTACATAGCAACGCAGAGTTGCATCCACACATTCAAACCACTCCCGTTAGTGTAAACAATTACTTTAACTTCTGTTCGCTAAAAAAGGTGACCTTTCTTACTGCTACAATCCCAGAAATGCCAGATGATGTTGACGGGGGCGGGTTTGACTGCGATCCTCTGGTTCCATCTTTTTACAGTCAAATACCGTGCAATTTTCTGCCTTAATATTGATCCCGTGCATGGTCAAGTGCTTCATTAAATTGGTGGTATTGCCGCCTTTGGTTGCAATACTCATCGCATATGTCAAGATTCAAGATCAAGATTCAAGAGTTTTATTTGTCACATACACAGTTATATACAGAATATACAACCGGCAGTGAAATGTAAACAGGTCCGCTCCATGGACAGTGCAAATTCACAGTTAAAACACAAGGAAGAAATTAAATAGAAATAGGATAAAAAAGTACTATATATATATATATATATATATATATATATATATATATATATATATATATATATATATATATATATATGTAGAATTATAAATAATCAAGTCAAGTAGAGGTAAGGAAAAAAAAAAGTAAAAAATAAGAATAAGAAGTGGAATAAAATAATTGAGGTAGACTGTGCAGTGAGTAAACTGTAGACTTATAAATATGTGGTTAACAAATGTATAAGAGTATAATGTGCAAACAGGTTGTTACACAGTAACAACGAGAACAGAAAGTGCAGTGCAATGTCAGTATGTTTATCCTGAAGTGAAGTCACGTGGTGTTAAGTGACTGAGTTCAGGAGTCTGATGGCCTGGGGGAAGAAGCTCCTCCTGAGTCTCTCAGTTTTGGCCATCAGGCTTTGGAAGCGCTTACCAGATGGCAGCAGCGTGAAATGAGGGTTTGCAGGGTGATTAGAGTCCTTGATGATCTTAATAGCTCTACCTTTGCAGCGTTTGGTGTAGACATCCTGCAGAGACGGGAGAGCTGACCCTGAGATACGCTCGGATAAGCGCACAACTCTTTGCAGGGCTTTGCGGTCATGACTGGTGCTGTTCCCATACCACGCTGTGATGCACTGAGTTAGTACACTTTCTATCGCCCCTAAATAGAAAGTTTTCAGGATAGCTGGTGAAACCCTGAATTTCCTCAGCTGGCGCAGGTGGTACAGTCTTTGCCTGGTTTTTTTCACCTGTGTCTGAATGTGAGCAGTCCAGGTCAGGTCCTCGGAGATGTTTACACCCAGGTACTTGAACTATATGTTGCACTTTGCTGACTTGGCATCCACTTTTATAAAGTGTAGCCACACTTTAGACCTCTTTGGCATTGTAACGACGCGGTAGAACACATGGGGAAAAAACAACTACACTTGTGTTGTGTGACTGCAGGTATCTTCAGAAATCCTACCCGTCACGTGGTGGTGGACAGCCAGTCGCCGGTGCTTTAGGTCTTTACATGCAAGTATGCAACAGGCTCACGCAGACACAGCCGCTTGGCTTTTGGAACGAAATTTGGCACCGAAAGATAAATAGTTTTTCGATACTCATAGTATCGGAGTTTTTCGTTCGATACCATAAAAGTATCGCCGTTCGGTGCCCACCCCTATTCATATACCACAATGCAACACGATTGTGACGTCACCACATATCGCGTTTAATTTATCCCTCAACAAACAACTCTATGACATTTTAATTATTTTTTTAAGACATTTAAAACAACCCAAACACACCTATATACACTCACCTAAAGGATTATTAGGAACACCTGTTCAATTTCTTATTGATGCTATTATCTAATCAACCAATCACATGGCAGTTGCTTCAATGCATTTAGGGGTGTGGTCCTGGTCAAGACAATCTCCTGATCTCTAAACTGAATGTCAGAATAGGAAAGAAAGGTGATTTAAGCAATTTTGAGCGTGGCATGGTTGTTGGTGCCAGATGGGCCGGTCTGAGTATTTCACAATCTGCTCAGTTACTGGGATTTTCACGCACAACCATTTCTAGGGTTTACAAAGAATGGTGTGAAAAGGGAAAAACATCCAGTATGCGGCAGTTCTGTGGGAGAAAATGCCTTGTTGATGCTAGAGGCCAGATGAGAATGGGCCGACTGATTCAAGCTGATAGAAGAGCAACTTTGACTGAAATAACCACTCGTTACAACCGAAGTATGCAGCAAAGCATTTGTGAAGCCACAACACGCACAACCTTGAGGCGGATGGGCTACAACAGCAAAAGACCCCACCGGGTACCACTCATCTCCACTACAAATAGGAAAAAGAGACTACAATTTGCACAAGCTCACCAAAATTGGACAGTTAAAGACTGGAAAAATGTTGCCTGGTCTGATGAGTCTCGATTTCTGTTGAGACTTTCAGATGGTAGAGTCAGAATTTGGCGTAAACAGAATGAGAACATGGATCCATCATGCCTTGTTACCACTGTGCAGGCTGGTGGTGGTGTAATGGTGTGGGGGATGTTTTCTTGGCACACTTTAGGCTCCTTAGTGCCAAATGGGCATTGTTTAAATGCCACGGCCTACCTGAGCATTGTTTCTGACCATGTCCATCCCTTTATGACCACCATGTACCCATTCTCTGATGGCTACTTCCAGCAGGATAATGCACCATGTCACAAAGCTTGAATCATTTCAAATTGGTTTCTTGAACATGACAATGAGTTCTCTGTACTAAAATGGCCCCCACAGTCACCAGATCTCAACCCAAGAGAGCATCTTTGGGGTGTGGTGGAACGGGAGCTTTGTGCCCTGGATGTGCATCCCACAAATCTCCATCAACTGCAAGATGCTATCCAATCAATATGGGCCAATATTTCTAAAGAATGCTTTCAGCACCTTTTTGAATCAATGCCACGTAGAATTAAGGCAGTTCTGAAGGCGAAAGGGGGTCAGACACAGTATTAGTATGGTGTTCCTAATAATCCTTTAGGTGAGTGTACATTTAGAATGCTGCATTAAACAATTTCGTAAGGGAAAAAATAACAATGTATCAACTCCATAGTGGATTCCAAGTGATCAAGGGCTTAGGACATTCCAGTTCAGTCCATTGCAAAGGTTCCACCAGTAGTGGGCACTCATGGGCACTCATGCAGCGTAACATCCGAGTGAACGAGACGGAGGGAAGTTAGCAAGTGAAGGGCATAATAAAAAACGAACTGGAACGCAGCATAAGTTGTTAATTAGATGTTAATCAGCCTCTGTCCCCTGCCTGTTTATCACCATGGTTTCAAATTGATTAGGTTCCTCAGTTCAGGTGTGTTGTGTTAATTATCTAGTTAGTTTCTCACCCTGTTTGCTCTATTTAAGCCCTCTGTTTCAGTTAGTTCCTCGTCTTGCTTTATTAGTCTATGTGTAACGTTGGTTGTGTTTTTCCTCTGTATTCTCCTGGTTTCTTTTGTTTAGTTTTCTATTAAAAGACAATTGTGTTTATTTCCTTGTTGCATGCTTCTCTACAGCCTGATTGTGAATTGCAATCACCCACCACTTACTCCTCCCTTTCGCAGTACATAGAGAAGCTACGGTGGCCGACACAGGACAAAAATGTCATCGTCGGAGAGAGCAGAGGGTAGCTAGCGCTCCGTAGAGCAGTTTGTCTGTTTAGGGCAGGGATGGGCACTTCCAGTCCTGGAGGGCCACTGTCCTGCAGAGTTTAGCTCCAACCCTAATCAAACACACCTGAACCAGCGAATCAAAGTCTTCAGGATTACTAGAAGGCTACAGGAAGGTGAGTTTGATCAGGGTTGGAGATAAACTCTGCA
This sequence comes from Paracanthobrama guichenoti, assembly GCA_018749465.1. Classification (NCBI taxonomy): domain Eukaryota; kingdom Metazoa; phylum Chordata; class Actinopteri; order Cypriniformes; family Gobionidae; genus Paracanthobrama; species Paracanthobrama guichenoti. The sequence goes on along the minus strand of JAGHMJ010005088.1, from coordinate 99,773 downwards.
GGACAGTGGCCCTCCAGGACTGGAAGTGTCCACTCCTAGTTAAATGGAGACTTCACTGTAAGAGGACCCGTGGTGTATGTAGATAGAAATGGCTCATTCTAAGGTAATACAAACATAACGGTTCATTATGTAAGGTCTTTACACCACTGAAAGCATAGTTATGTATATTATATTGCATTTCTGTCAATAGATCCTCATAAATACTACACACTGCACCTTTAAAGTCACCGCTCATCACTGATATAACACGTTTAAATATTTGTTCTTTAAAATTAGAGGCAAATTTAATCAGTAAATCATTAATCATTAAAAACAGATATGATGAAATATTGACTAAATGTAAATTATGTTTTCGTTAAAATAATAAAAACAAAATCACTTTCGCTGGTCCCCTGCCTGAAAAGGGCCCTTTGAATCATCCCAATCTCATTACAGTTCACCCTCATTATAGCGCCGCTGCATACTACCATTTAATATGAAAAGGTTCGCTTTTATCTCTTGTGATTGTTGTTGTATAATGAGTAATGCACTGTGATTGATTTGGGGAATTTCAAAGTGTGACCTTTGTTGAATTACAGCTGCCATGGTCTATGCTGCTGTCTTGAATTCTGGCTTGGTGTTTGTGCTTCGAAGAGCTCTGGGTTAAAAAGTGCTGAACACATAACAGTAGCTGTGTTGACTCGCTATTGTCATCTTTATTTACACCTGTGATTGTTGGCTTCCCAGGCAATTTAACAGCTATTTGAGAGCAATGGTTAATCAATACTTCAAGAAATCAAAACGGTGCTTGTAAATAGAGTGAATGAATCAGCTCTGAATAATAGCCCTTTCCATGAGAATCAGCACATTGATTAGAATACCAATACCCCTCGGCATTGGCATGTTATCTGAATTAATTCTGCCTTGATGTGGCCTGGCAATAAATTATAGGAATTAATGTTGTTTTGATGTGACTGAACCAATTGGTGCGGTGGGGGTGTGGGGGTGTGGGGGTGGAAATACAAGAAATAGAGAAAAAAAGGGAGTGGGGGTGAACTTGACACCAAAACAAATGTTATATTTTCAATTACAAATAACGAGTGGAAACAAATAATACCAGGATTGTAATGGTTTATCCAGGAAAATTGTAAAACCAGCTAAGAGTGAATTCTTAATACATCCTTTATCTGCTTACATTTCCAATGAGAAGAGATATGTTAGTCTGCTCACACTGTAAGAAAAACCCTTATAAAACTTTCTTTACACTGACTCTGTTAAATTTATCACCCAGTAATGGAGCAAAGAATATATTGCCTTGAATTTCCATACATTTTGGTTGAAAATTGTATATTTCTTTCATTGGTGAGGAGAGAGAGAGAGAGAACTTTTTTATTCCATGATCCCAAAATGAAATAGCCCATTTTGGCTCATGATGGATAGGACACACACGCGCACTGATGGAGATGTCATTAGAAGCAACAAAAGCACCCTGTCAGGTGGCATCACACGCTGACAAATGCCCCGTAATCTCTTGAGATTGCCAATATTACATTTGGCTCTTTACTCTGTTTTCTCTAGGGCTTTCTCTATGGTCTGCTTAGCTATATGTCAAAAGTAAACGTACACGTAATGCCGTTTGACTTACCTGCACCTCATGAGATAATGAAAAGATTTACATAAAAAGCACGAAATGAAGAAATCACATGATCTGGATAAAGAGTATTTGCATGATCACATTAGGAAATCATTTTCAGAATACAGAGCAAAGATAGACATCACCCACCTCCACTAAAAAAGGCACCGGTTTAGTGCCATGGACACAGATACACATAGACACCACATCTCTCCATCAGTAATAGCCAGACAGTATGTGTTGGCAGTAATTGTTTCATTGCAAAGTGCTTAACCTTCCATTAGCGGGGCAGCTGATCTGCACGGCAGGGCCATGGAACTTGATTTACAGAGTGGAGCGGAGAGCACCAAGAGATTTACCATCCACACACACAGAAGCTCCTCTATTGACCCAGAGCGAATGGAGCCAGCTGTTACTGTACCATTCTTCCTATATCAATCCATGCACTTAACGCCACAATGGCTACGTTTGGTTTCTCTGATACAAATGTGACAATGGACACCATCAGCAGGAAACCTTTGCACTATCATCCATTTTTGGTAGTACAGTATATCCTCATTCACCATTATTTTCATTTACAATGCAATCCTACAAACATTTTGGCTAGCGCATCAGACATTTGAGCCAGCTTTTCTGTGAATCCTGCAACATTTTACACTGGTGTGTATGGATCGTGTTGGAATATGCATGCATTTGTGAAGTCAAAGAAACGACTAGGGGTGGTGGAAGGTCAAATGCAGGTGAATTTTAACGTTCTTATTCAGTAGACATTTATGACCAGTGAGATGTGAACAAGAAGCATCAGCGTCTTTGGTGTTTTATGGCATCTATAACATTCCAGCAGTTATTACCTGTGTATGAGGGTGTGTGTGGGTGTGTTTGGAAGCTGTGTGTACTTGACGACACATGTGTAGAACATGCAGTGTCTGTGTGCTCCAACTTCTGGGGTGTATTGCAGAAAGCAGGTTATGTGACATACCTGGGTATGTTTAAGAATAAGTAAGTGGATAACCAAAAACGGTTCCAAAAACGGAGGTAACTTTGAGGGTAAGTAGCCATAGCAACTCACTCTCTGAACATAACCTGCTCCAGAGAAGCTCATGATCCAGGGTTAGTTTGCTTAAGAGGTATTCAGGTACATGCTATAGAATTAATATAGTTATATTAATATAACCAAATTTGATATATATTAATTCTAAAGAATTAGAATTAAAAAAAAAAAAATATATATATATATATATATATATATATATATATATATATATATATAACAATAACAAGGTAATGTTAATTCAATTAAAATATATTTATTATTTATTTTATTGTCATCTCACACATGGATCTGCATTCAGTTAATTAGTATCAAACAAACAATATAATCCTTATTCTCAGTGAATAAAGATTACTTATTAAACCAAGAGATTGAAAAAATATATTGCATAACCATCAAATAGGTGGCAACGTACACTAGTAAGTTATGTAAATCGGCATTAAACAAAAGAAGAAAAAGGAAGTAGAATGGCGTATACTTTTTCTTAGCGTCTGTTTCCATTGTGAATCATTGGTCTGTTGAGAATGTCTTGTGTGTTAACCGGGAACATACTCTGAGTTGTCTGAACTTACTTTTTTTTTTGGAACCAGCATACCTCGAGTAAACAAGGTTGGTAAGTTAACCTTGTTTTCTGGAATACCCCTGGTGTGCGTTTGTGGTTGGACTTGTGCAAGTAATGGAAAACAGTGAGACAGTAGAGATGATAAGAAACTTGATGGGAGAAAAAAAAATCACAATTTGAGGGAATTGCTCCCACTGGGGGTTGTGGGTGGTTGCAAATAAGTTCAAGACTCAGATATTCTGGTCCTTACATATGACCTGACCCTTTATGTCTGTTAAGTCTTTTATTTATTTTTACTTTTTATTTATTTATTTATTCATTCATTTATTAATTTGTGCAAAAGTTTAACAGGCTTCACTAAAAAAAAAAAAAAAAAAAAAAAAAAAACATTTCAACTTAAAAAGTAAGTGTTCATTCTGCCTTAAAATTTTATGTTTAATCAACTCAAATATCCAAGTTGTCACAACTTCACATATCAAGTTGACTAATTTCAAATTTGAAGGCAACCTGAACTCTTTTTTTTAACAGCCTTGAGCGTGCCATCCCTTCCGGTGCGTGAGATCTGTACACGACCTGGTGTAGTTTACGCAACATATCTTGTACAGACCTCACTCACCGGAAGTGATGGCGTGCTCAAAGCTGTTGGACATAGTGGTGTATTAGAGGTAAAAAATTATATAAATACTGTTCGGTTTCTCGACACAAAACGATTGTTTCGTGTCTTAAGACATCAATGTGTTGTCACAAGGTGCAGGGTTTTACTCTCATAGATTTTGTTACCATCCACATGCATAACACCACTCAGACGGTTGGAGTTAAAAATCTTAATTTGTGTTCTACTGAAGAAACAAAGTCACCTATATCTTGGATGCCCTGGGGTAAGCAGATAAACATTCATGTTTTGGTTAACTTCTTTTTGGGTGAATCTCTTTAAAGGTTCTTCATGAAAACCATAGATGCAAATAAAGTCAATAAAAGTCATGATTATGCAAAGAGAGATGTATTAAGAACAACAGAGGCAGGGTTTTAACATCAAACCATTATGTCCGTAGAATGTAATTTCTGTCTGTATAAAAAAGCCAGTGTCCAGATGGGCCGCCAACCTGCTCTCTGAAGACAGCCAGACCTGTGTTTGTGTGCATGTGTGTTCCAGCTCTTGCACACATGCATTTGTGTTAACATACACAACATAATGTTGGAACACTGCATAATGCTCTGAAAACTTTTCAATATTTAATTTGCTAGAGTATTTCCGTTTTTTTTTTTATTATTATTATTATTCTATCTCTCCCCTCCCCCACATCTCTCTCTCTCTCTCTCTCTCTCTCTCTCCAGCAGCAGGTGAGTGGGAGACGCCTTGGGGATATGGATGAGCCCAGTTCACACAAGCGTCTCATTAGCGAGCACTGAATTACACTCCAGACACGTCTTTATGTAGACTAATCATATTACAGCAACCAGGGGAGAGGGAGAGAGAGAGACAGAGAGAGAGATAGAGGGAAAGAGAGGAATGACGGTGACGGGCCAGAGGTAGAGTGGGAGTGGGGGGGGCTGCTTAACCTTTCTTGCAATCTGATTTGCCCGGGAGAACTCAATGTAATCGAGAAGCAACGTCGTGACATCGCTCTGTCTATCTCTCCATCTCTTTACACATGACTCCCTCCACTTCTCCTTCCTCTCCCACTGCACAATTCCTGCATCCCTCAGGGACCCTTCCTGTCTCGCTCTCTGCATTGTGAATTCAGGCAGGCTGAATATAATCGCTGGTGTGGCGCTCGCCTCTGACCACTGTGCACAGTCATTAACCTTGACTGCCATAATTGAATTCAAGGTTGATTGCATGTGACCCCTCCTTGGCTCGGGTCCTTAATGTACATATTCATTACAGGACATCGGCTCTAAACGAAAGGCACAGGGAAAGCTGTAACAATCTCATTGCACGTGCCGGCTTGGGGTCGGGGGGAGGGGGCGTTTGTGGCAGCAAGGGGGCACTAATTGCATGTTGGAGAGGAGGATTGGATTATGAAAAGAGTGCACGAATGAATACAGATCTTCGTGACACTGTCAAATTAAGGTCGTCTGTGTAGCGCAGCTGAACGCAGCAACAATACAAGAGGAAAGAGATGGTAGAAAGGTGCGTATGGAACAGAGAAAATAAAGAAATAAACAGTGAGCACCTCAAAGCGATAAGGAATCTGTACATAGCTGAGTTAAGGGTGCTTGATGCAGCTTTACGCTAACTACAAAGTTGCAATTATGTGTAAAGTTCATTGACTTTTTGCATGACCAGTTTTGCATTCCACTGTACATAAAATTTCAAGTTTGAAAGTTGGGAATATTTGTATGACGAAACATGATGGCATGTGAGGATCAGAGGATTGTTTATGTGTAAGAATAGCATGCGTAGCATGTCCAGGGATTTGTGGGTAACCCAATAAAAGTTTCATTTGTTAACATGAACTAGGCCCAATAATGAACAATAATTCTACAACATTTTCTAGTCTTAGTTAATGTTAATTTAAACATGTATTACTTTTTTTAATGACAATGTTGTATTTGTTAACATTGGTTAATGTTAATGTATATATATTAAGGGTGTGAACCCACACTGGTCTCATGGTTCGGTTCATTACGATTATCATGCCATCGATTCGGTTCAATTCGATATCACGATGCATTGATGATGCACTGCATCCTCATGTATACAATTTTGTCAATAAATACTTAAGCAGTCAGTTATATGAACTGAACCTTTTTAATTTTGATACATTCAAGAAAACACGCTTCTTGATTGTATCAAACACAAGTCTGGGCACAGAAGACAACAGGAGCATTTAGAACAAATACACAAAATACTAAAAGCCACTTTAGGAGGCTGTCTGGCTCTCATTGGAGTCAAAACTGAAGTCTAAATGCATCTGGTTGTTGAAACCACATATGTAAATTTTACTCCTCGCAACAATGCTAAAAAAAATGAACGTGTGAGAGTGTTATAGGCTATATGTCATATTATAGCCCTATATGACAGCGCTGCAGCACGCATCGCCACAGACGAGTATCTCTTCATTAAGCCATTGCACAAACTACATAAATTAAACCGAAAGTAAAGTCGTAGGTGCTCAACATATAGTCATATTCATTAAAAGTAAAGAAACTAAATTATCTTACCTTTGCTGTTGCCGCACTCGCTCATTTAAAAAATAAAAATAAAAAAAACAATGCCTTAAACCATGACATCTGGCAAGTTTTGTGGATCGAAATTGATATTTTGAGACATACAAATATGACATATCATCAACAGATTCAAGGCATGATTATTGACATGATTACAGCACGTACCTTGAATTTAGGGATGCACCGATATGAAAATTGTGGCGATACCAATAACCGATAATTCTTTATATTTGAAACCTGATAACAGATATATAGGCTGATAAATCTAAATACAAATTTTGTATTTAGAGCCATTACAAAAGCAAAAGGCTCACAATTAATCAACAATGAATGAACAATACTTCTACAGGATTTATTAATCTTAGTTCATGTTAATCTCAACATTTTCAGATCCAAAGTTGTGTCTGTTAACATGCACTGTGAATGGACTATTGATAAACACAAACATTTTACTACATTAACAAAGGTTATTGCTCTCTGTGTGTTAGTTAATGCCTTAACAAATGAGACCTTATTTGTAAAATGTTACCAAAAATGATATTGCCTACCAAAAAGAAATTAAAATAAAATACCTAAATACTAATGCAAACATTACTTATTTTCAGTTTAACACGTTAAAAATATTTAGCATAATTAACGCAGCATCCATTTTTTTGTCATCCTTTGGCTAGCGTTACATTATATGGCCACGCTCTTATTCATGCAAATGCTTTTAAACCCTTCAAGCGTGACAAAGAGCTTTCTGTGAATGTCCTGACACACACACACACACACACGCGCAGAGAAAGATACGCGTCAGTATCATGTCCACAGACAGCATGCCAGAAATGAGCTCTCTTTCATGTTTGAATGAACCATAACACACAAATTATGCCAAAATACCCATTTTGTTGAGTATTCTCATTAGAGCAGTCTTAAATGATTTAAATAACGTTTTAAATGAACTTAAAGAGTTGTGAGAAAATGAGATGCGTGTGACAGCAGAATCAAAGGTCACAGAGAAAATTGTAGCTTTAATAAGGATTAATATATTTAATGTATTATTTATGCAGTGCAGAGTGTTTGATAACTTTATTCAATTTTTGTATATTTTGGGTTAGACGGGTAGGAAGGGCACAGGTAAATATGACATTTATTATGGGTTTATGTGAAGATAGCTTTCAGTATACTGTAATGTTGAATGTCTATAATTAATGTAAGTAATATATATATATATATATATATATATATATATATATATATATATATATATATATATATATATATATTCATAGAGACATCAGTATCAGTGATACTGGTCTTTATTCATAAAAAAAGATGCAATTAAAAATATTCAAAATATACTGTCTTTAAGTTGTTTCTACATTAATTTGGAGAGTTAGGATTAGTTGGATTAGTTTGGAATTTATTACAATATTAAAATATTAAAATTCCAGAAAAAAGTTGTGATTTGATTTGTTTTTTGTTTTTTGTTTTTTTCTTGTTTATTGATTGACAGCACATATAAACAGTTTAATACATTAACTAATGTTAACAAATGGGACCTTATTGTAAGGGAGTAACAAAACCTATATATTTTAGGATCTGTGATTGGTCAATTTTTCAGGTTTTAGACCATTTGAATTGCATTTTTGCCTTCATTAGATCAATTTACAGTACGTAGTCTATAGTTGTGTGACAATTTTTAAATGAACAAAATGGGTATCATTCCATGAGGACATGTCACCATTCCAAAAGTATATTTTATAATCTATAATTTCATCATTTTATTAATAATAATTTATTTGATGTGGAGAGATGGCAAAAGCAAGGAATAGAATGAAACACGGAGAGGGACTGAAACAAATGGCAAACAGGGAAGAAAGCAGGACACATTCCACTGCACACACACACTCACATCTTGTCTCTCACACCTCCACTAAGTGTTCCACAATTGTGCCCTCACTCCAGCGTCTCTCTGACTCCACTAATGAAAAGAGGGGGGAGGGGATGCCTGAAACCGCTTAAAGAGAAGAACCTTTAACACAACACACACACGTGCCTGTTCACCCGCTGCTGCCCTTGTATCACTCCTCTAATGGCTGTCAAATTACCATCACCCAAACAAGACAATTAATTTGTCTCGAGCCTCTACGCTACATTCTGTAGGCAGTCACTTTCCTCTCTACCTCTGTCACAGGACAGAGATTAGGCTACATGTAAATAAAGTTTATGTTCTGGGGGAGAGGAGCCATCCAGAAGGAAACTGAAAAATATTACATTACTGCACAAGAAGCCAAAAAGTACACCAGAAAGATTGAATTTAAAGATTTAAGATGTTAGCAATCAGGTAGTGTGATGTGTCCTATTTATACTATGTTAAAATGAACAATGATGAATAAATGCAGATATAAAGAAAAAGAAAAATTTGGTTATGTGCCAAGTCACCATAAAATCAAAATCGACGTCTTGTTTTTATTGGATATTGCAGTGTATATTATAAATTATTTATCCATGCACATTTTTTAAAAACATAATCTTTAATTGAAAACATGAACTTCCCCTCCCCCTCACAACCACATTTCTTCTCCGATGATGTATGGGACAATAATCCATCCCCTCTAGCAATCTGTCACTCACATGAGCTCGCAGCAATTAGCAAACAACACAGTTACAATCAATTCCTGATGAACTAAATCAAGTCCCACCCTACACTTTCTCTTGCTCAAGAAGCCGTTTCAATCAGATTTATGCCACAATAGCGAATAATTTCATCGATGTTTATTCAATCAATATTGTTAGCAATATCATTACATAGCATAAATTCAAGTTATTTTCATAAATTATTTTTGGTATTTTTTAATTTATAAGCTTAACAAATAACAATAAAAGACTATTGAATTACTACTTAAAATACTTAATTGGAGTTTTGGATAAACTATTAGAACCCGACAAAAAATGTTTCAAAGTCAAAGCAGAATCAACTGTTCTGTGTCTCTCGCACAACAGATCATTGTGGCGTTTTGTTCCTGAATGAATCAGTGGTTTGAACAAATCAGTTGAGTGAATGATTCAATAATGCTCTCATAAAGACAGACAATGTAACCCACAAAAAAAAAAAAAAAAAACACCACTAACACTGAGACTGGGCTGTCAGTATGTCCATTAGTACAAAAAGTGGCACTTCCTGTTAGACTGTATTTCTGTCAGGACCACTATTGTCAAGAAGACAATAGTCCCCTGCTCTACTCTCTCTACACGCATGACTGTTTGTCCACACACAGCTCCACCTCTATCATCAAATTTGCTGATGATACTGTTGTCCTGGGCCTCATTTCCAACAACAATGAGACGGCATACTTGGATGAGGTGGAGCATCTAACATCATGGTGCCAGGACAACTGTCTCTCTCTGAATGTTGGCAAGACCAAAGAAATGATTGTGGACTTCAGGAAGAGACAGCAACGGACATACTCCCCCCTCATGATCAGCGGGTCACCAGTAGAGAGAGTGAGCAGCTTCAAGTACCTGGGTGTAAACATCTCCGAGGACCTGACCTGGACTGTTCACATTCAGACACAGGTGAAAAAAGCCAGGCAAAGACTGTACCACCTGCGCCAGCTGAGGAAATTCAGGGTCTCACCAGCTATCCTGAAAACGTTCTATTTAGGGGCGATAGAAAGTGTATTAACTCAGTGCATCACAGTGTGGTATGGGAACAGCACCAGTCATGACCGCAAAGCCCTGCAAAGAGTCGTGCGCTTATCCGAGCGTATCTCAGGGTCAGCTCTCCCATCTCTGCAGGACGTCTACACCAAACGCTGCAAAGGTAGAGCTACCAAGATCATCAAGGACTCTAATCACCCTGCAAACCCTCATTTCACGCTGCTGCCATCTGGTAAGCGCTTCCGAGGCCTGATGGCCAAAACTGAGACACTCAGGAGGAGCTTCTTCCCCCAGGCCATCAGACTCCTGAACTCAGTCACTTAACATCACGTGACCATCGATATACTGACATTGCACTGCACTTTCTGTTCTCGTTGTTACTGTGTAACAACCTGTTATAAACCTGTTTGCACATTATACTTCTCTGTACATTTGTTAACCACATATTTATAAGTCTACAGTTTACTCACTGCACAGTTTACTTCACTTATTTTATTCCACTTCTTTATTTTTATTTTTTTTTTTTTTTTGATTTATTTACTTGATTTATTTATAATTCTACAGATATATATATATATATATATATATATATATATATATATATATATATATATATATATATATAGTTTTTTTATTCTATTTCTATTATAATATCCTCCGTTTCAAGGGGGAATCGGATGGCAAAATCCTGACTGGACGAGAGGAGGAGTTGGGGATGGAGGAGGGTAATGAGCTCCTGAGCAACGTGATAACTGCTAATATTACTGATGGACTTTACATATGAATGCTGTGATAGGCATCGTATCCCTATACCCCCAGTTCCTCAAAATAGCAACGTGCCAACAATGCGCCTGAGCACACCTGGTTTTCAGACCAGCATGCCCATGGGTGAACAGATGGCACAAGTGCATTTGCTATTTAAACACTGTGGCACAGGATGTGAAAATGATAACTGCATCGGGCTGAAACTAGCAAAAAAAAAGCGCCTGGCATCGCATTGTGCCGGGTGTATGACAGGGCCTATATGTAGGGCCGTGATGGTATGGGATTTTTTCTTACTGCGGTGAAGAAGCAACAAATCATGCGGTTTGGCAGTTAATAGCTAATAATCAAGCAGTGTATTTTTTTTCTCCTCATGCAGTACTTGCGATTTCAATGCAGGCATTGGATCTACACAAGCTGCGCGCACACAGACTCTCCCGGTGCTCGCTATGTCCTGCCTCTCCTGCTATTAATGCACTATACATATGAGAATAAACCATCTAAAACACTCTAAATAATCACACTACTACAACTAAATGTGATCTGGTTATTCAAATGATGTTTGCGCTTTCACTTTAAAGAGCGTTTACGATGCCTTTATGAATTTTTTGAATCTTTTAAGTTTGAGAGGAATGAACTTTAAATGGAGGGACAAAAATCTCTCAAGCTTCATAAAAATATCTTAATTTGTGTTTGGAAGTTAAACGAAACGACATGAGGGAGAGTACATGATGACAGAATTTACCCTTTTGGGTGAATTATACCTTATAAATACAGTAAGTTGAGCCTTGGATAAAACAACTCTATATCCCAAATCATATCGTTTCCATCAACAATACATATTATCGCAATTTTTATATTGAAGACAGTAAATTATGTTAAACAATGATTATTGTGTTTATAGTTCATATTACACTCCTTTCACCAGCAAAAAAAAATAATAATTACAATAAAAAAAAAAAAAGGTGTGTGTGTGTGTGTGTGTGTGTGTGTGTGTGTGTGTGTGTGTGTGTGTGTGTGTGTGTGTGTGTGTGTGTGTGTGTGTGTGTGTGTGTGTGTGTGTGTGCCCTACTTCTAATGTGTGTGCACTAACTTGGATGGGTTAAATGCAGAGGGCAAATTCTAAGTATGGGTTACCATCCTTCACTTTTTTACATTTACTACATATGTACTTTATATCTTTGTGCCAATGCACCTTTTCTTTGTCATATTTGCAGGATGGATGGATTTAATTGTCCTGTACTAACCTCTTTTGATGTTTCAAGTCATTACTTTTTCTTGTGCCATACCATGCAGTTTTATACCCTTCTTACTGTCCTCAGACCCAGACTAGGTTAATAGCAATACTCCCAGTCCAACTATCCTACTCATGATTGAATTGTATTCTGCCGCAACATTTGGCTGTATTCCAGGTTACAACTGGGTGTGCGTTCAATGGTGTTCCCAATGCTGCGGAAACAAGTGTGTGAAAGGTCTGCTGTAGGATGTGGAAGTAGAAAATGGAGGGTTTTCCAACACTTAATGTGTCTTAAATGTGTCCCCTGACTCCAAACTTTAACAAGAGAACACGGGTTCCGTTACCTCTGCCCGCCACACAGGAAGTGTGAGCGGCTGAACATTCAGAAAACCCCAGCTGCCTGAACTCCAGCTAAATATCTGAGTCTGAAGTGAATGTGTGTAATTGTGCATTTATGTTCATCTGTCTGAGTTTGTTGGTGTGGTTTTAACATTTGTGTTGTGAAAGAAAAGATATTGTAATATATAGAATAAATGCAAGTAGTACTAAAAATGACAAATATCTCCTTTCTGCTTCCAAGTAGATCCTTCTTATAGAGAAATTAGACCCTGTGCTAACTATTTTCTTAATTGTTAACACACTAAAAGTAATTATGTGAGCCCAAACTCCATTACTTAAATTCTCAAAACAAAGACACATTTCTTGAAACTGTTTTCATATAATTCAATCTGTTGAATATTAGAAGACGAGCATTTTCCCCTAAAAATACAAGCTACATTGGTTCTTGGTGCATGGGATGACCATATGTGAAGCTTGGTAATGAAACCATCTGAATGCGAACCGTTTCAAAGAAGCATCTATTGTTCGGAACCTTATATGAGAAAACAGGTAACTAAAATATAATGTAGTTTGCTGTGCACAACACACTTGGATTGTGAACAGAACTATACAAATGACAATGGCTTGATTAGAGGATGGTGGCTATGCACATCATATACAACTTCATAATATGTGAGTCGTATATACTGTATACCCTGGGTACCCTGTGATGATGTCCATCTATGATGCCTAGCTTCAGTTTTAATTTTAGTTTCTGCATATTTAAAATTGGTATGGCAACTGTACTATGCAATATTGTAAGGGCCAATGAAGTTTTTTCTCCTTACATGTCACTGAGTGTGCTGTACTGTGATTTCAACAGAATGGAATCAAGTTTGTGGGTTTATCACTATTTTCTTTGAATAATCACTTAATTTTGGATCTGTTTCACACACAGCTATTTTATGACTTACGAAGACTTGCAACACAGAGGACACTGGGTTCTATTTTTGTGTTCATGGATCTATTGCAACCCTGTTTAAAGGCTATGAATGCTAAATATAAGCTAAATAACACCAACCCCCCAGTTTGTTCAGTTTGACAGGAAATATCAGGCTTCCATCATTTGTCCTTGCATGTTTATGTCATGTCCACAACAAAGAATAGAAGATCTGGCTACTATGGTGGCAAATATGCTACTTACTGTACATGCACAGACAACAATCAACCAAGAGAGAATCACTGTTTGAATTATGGTATGTGTTGGACAATCTGTGTTTGTTTTCATGGAGCAGAGGATGGTTAAATGTCTAAATAAGATGAGGAATAAGCTGTGTGATGAGGAAAGGTATGAAATAAACAGACTTCACCAAATCAGTAAAAGGTAATTCAGTCTTTTTCCCTTTGTTGAAAGTAGGATGTCCATTGTTATGATTAAACGTTATTGTTGATGTTGCACAATGATCTTGCTATCTGTTGCACAGTGTGTCTTCTGCTGAGACACTAGCAGTTTGTGAAAGACAGATTGTGTATCAACATGACAAAATGGGTATTAATTCAAATAGCTATAAAAACATTGAGACGTCTCACAGACGTAATATTTTGGAAAAGCAGAGACAATGAATCTAGAAGTGACAGTCATTGTGTACAGTAACTCTGTACTTCAGCAATAATAGATTGTTTATACTGCTATCTTGCACCACACACACACATTACTAATAATAATTAAAAAAAAGTAATTAAATTAATTAATTAAAAATAATTACTTTTTTTTAAAGTAAATAGATGTGGACAGACTGTGATAACCTCAGGTCACATAAATCTTTATGCTTGTTGCATATTGTCAGGGGCACCTTCAGATCTGTGGAATAAACCCACTGAGAGACTTCAAGTCAATGTGAAATCAGATTTGCCCTAATTTACTTTCTTAATTATGTCTCATTGTGAGTGATTCATTGCACATTATTAAGAAACTAAAATGAGTGTCTTTGAAATGTTTTTGGCTGGTTGGTCTACCTTTAGATCAGGGGTGCCCGACCCTGTTCCTGGAGATCTACCTTCCTGCAAAGTTTAGCTCCAATCCTATAACCCTATATGCTTTAGAGTCACATCGTGTTATTCAAGCCCTTCCCAGACAACCATGCCCTATAAATACTATTCTATCTATTCTTGATGGATACAATCAAATCCCGCCCTATACCTTTTTTTTCTTTTTGAATATCCTGTTGTCACTCAGATACTGGGTTGTGACCACAGTTTTCTCCAATTAATTGTGAAATTGTGTTTAGCCACTCATTGTGAAAGTATCTCAAATGGCCAATGCAAAATTGTATATTACCGGTATTATTGTGCCTTTTAAATGGTACCTTAAAAAGTTCTGTGTTCTCTTTTATTATTAGCTAGAGGTTACATATTCAAAGGCATTATGTAAGAAGAGATCCCATGATAAAGTGAGGAACTCACTTGTATAGATGCTCACAAAGAAAAACACTTCATGTTCTACAGAACAGTTAAGACCTAAAATCGCTGGAGTCTCTGGAGTTTAAGAGCCTCCAACAACAACATTAAAAATATTCAACTGTGTTTGTGCTGTGAGAGATGGTCTGATGATATCTGATTCAATTTGATCAGTGTAGCTCCATCACCACCCACTTTTTTTTTGTAGATGTGTATACATTTACATTTAATTTAGCAGACACTTTTATCCAAAGTGACTTTGTATACTTTATATATCTGTTTGGTTGTAGTCATCCACAGTTTATTGGTGTAGGAGTAAGTATGCACTCTCTGAATTTCTTCCCTCCTAGTTAGGTCTTCTATCTTCAGAATTAATCATAAATCATCTGTACATTATGCCTTTATCAGGTTTCATTACTGACACAATAAAATACAATTATACAATGTAGATTATATACAGTACGTGCAGTATAGCCATTTAAATAATATGACTAGAGGTGCAAAATCGCACAAAAACAAACGTATATGATATCATCATTCAGCTACTTTTTTTCTCCTTTAAGGCAATTATTGAGGACGCTTTCATCTCTAGGCATATATTTAAATGACACAAGCAGTCATGGCATAAATTAATATGTATATCGGAGTGGGGGACAATCTAATAACTCACCTGTCAGGCTTTCCCCAGATGAGTGAGAGAAAACACTTATGAAATAACTATCAAATGTTTTCCATCATGGGTGTGCTTTCTAAAAAAGAAATCGCAGATATAATATCCCACTGGTGAAATCACCTCTATGGTGAAATGAGCAACAAGAGTATTGGGTTAGATTTCTGTTTAGATTTAGTAAACCATAAAAGCTATTATATACCATCATAATAGCTCTTATGCATTTAATGGACAATCTAATGTTACGCTCTCTCTCCTGTTCCCATCAACATTATGATCTGAAGTTCTTGGCTAAATGTGAGCACTTCTCTGGTGAACTGATAAAGGCTTCTTTCAGGAATTAAAGATACAGTTCATCCCAAAACTAGTTTTTTTTATTATTTACTCACTCTTGTGTCATTTTCACAGAACAAAGAAAGTCATACAAGTTTGGGGCGACATAAAGTTTTCATTGAGCCACATAGTTTTCTGTGGTTTTCATTGAGATATGGAGAATTTCAGTAGTGCATCACAGATATGCAAACATATATTTGGCCATAGGTTTTCTACCAGCCATTTATCAGACATTCAAAAGACATTTTTGAACAAGGTGCCCTTTTGAAAAAAAAAAGAAGTACACTTTAGCATTCTTTTGAATACATTGCTTTTACAGAAATAGAATACTTTATAATGTAATATAATATAATATAATATAATATAATATAATATAATATAATATAATATAATATAATATAATATAATATAATATAACATAATACGTCAGGACACAGACGGAGGCAGAAGGGTAAGTGAACACATATGTTTATTTTAACAGAGACACAAACACAGGCAGATAGTGGATACAGGTGAGTAAAGAACAAGGACTTTCCAAACAGTCACTTAGCTGAAGGGTAACAGGTATTTCTGTAGCAGGTGAAGGGATCAACAAGGAAACGAAGAACTGGAGATGGAAGATGGCTGGATGATGACACGGGAAACTCAGGAAAGTAGCGGGTAAGACACTCCTAGGAGCTTGTCCATGGTCGGACACAATGTCTTCAGGAATACCGAAATGACGGAATACATTGTGGAACAAGGCTTCAAGGGCTTCAAATGCAGTGGGAAGACCCGTGAGGGGTATGAGTTACAAGCCTTGGAGAATCGGTCCACAATTACCAACACACAGGTGAAGTTCTTTGATGGTGGCAAATCTGTTGTGAAATCAATTCCTAGGTGTGTCCACGGTCGGCGAGGTATAGGTAAGGGAACCAGTATACCCTCAGGAAGCCTCCTAGGAGTGTTGGCAATGGCACAAACTGAGCACCCTCTGATGTAGAGACATCCTGAGTCATGGAGGGACACCAGGATCGTTTCTGCAGGAGTGAGAGGGTTATTTGATCTGCCTGGGTGTCCAGAGCCCGGAGAGGTGTGAGCTAAGTCTATGAGGAGCTGACGGTGGTCCAGTGTAACATAGAGAAGCCCCTCCAGGAAGGACAGGTTCAAGATTGCAGCTCTCTGGACCAGGTTGATACAAACGGGACAAGGCGTCTGCCTTGCAATTCTTGGATCCAGGATGGTAGGAGACAGTGAAAAAAATCTAGTGAAGAAGAGGGCCCAGTGGGCCTGGTGAGGGTTCAGTCTCTTTGCATCTTGGAGGTACTCCAGGTTACGGTGATTCGTAATCACTTTGAACTTATGGTTTGCTCCCTCCAGCCAGTGTCTCCACTCCTCCAAAGCTAACTTGATGGCAAGAAGCTCTCCCATTCCCGATGTTGTAATTTTGCTCTGCTGGGGATAGCTTTTTGGAGAAGAAGGCACATGGATGGAGTCATGGTGGATCACCCTGCCACTGTGACAACACTGCCTCGACACCGGTGGATGAGGCGTCGACTTTGACAACGAATGGGAGGTCAGGGTTCGGATGAACCAGGATCGGATTGGTGAGGAAAGCTTCTTGGAGCTGGTAGAAGGCATCTCGGGCAGATGGGGTCCAGGACAGAGACTTGGGCTGGCCTTTGAGGAGCGAGGACATAGTGGTGGACCTCCTGAGACATGTTGGACCACCAGTAACGTTTGCGGAGGAGCAAGAGGGTTTGTTGAATGTCAGGGTGACCAGAGCCTAGGGAAGATTGAACTGAGACCATGAGGGTGCAGGGTTGTCCCTCAGGAACTCAGCAGTTTTGTTTCTGAGCGGGTTCCCTCTGTGATCTGATCATCCAAGGATCAATGAATGGGTCTGACTATGTTGGCTGGAGAGAGGATGTGATCGGGAGTACAGGGCATCAGCTTTTTGGTTCTTGATTCCAGGTCGATAAGTCACTGTAAATTTAAACTGTGCAAAGAACAATGCCCATTGTGTTTAACGTGTGTTTAGCAGCGAGCTTCTCATAGGTATTTGAGATTCTGATGGTCTGTGATTACCTTGAATGGGTGATTGGCTCTCTCCAGCCAGTGGGCACCACTGGACACATGGATGGAGTGTAGATGGATCACCCTGCCACTGTGAGAACACTACTCCAACCTCAGTGTCTAGTTCCATGGCAAATGGCAGATCAGGATTATGACAGACGAGGGTTGGAGCAGTGGTAAAGGCCTCCTGGAGCTGGTGGAACGCTTCAGTGGCAGTGGGTGTCCAGGACAGAGACTTGGGCTGGATGCGGTGCAGGGAGGTTGATGGAGAAAAGATCTTGCTGAAATTTGAGATGAAACGGTGGTAGAAATTGCTCTTGAATTGTATTGTTCTTTGGTGGTGGATGGAAGTGGCCAGTTCTGAACTGCTTTGATTTTCCCCTGGTCCATTTTGATTGTGTTGATGATATATCCCAGGAACTGAAATAATTTCAAGTTTGTAGGACCTGCGCAATGTGGAGGTGATGCCTTGTCTTGGAACACCAACCATCAGTGTGATGGTTGGTGTGCAGTGCGTGATTACCCCTCATCCAAACGGCATACTCAAGATAGTGTGGATGTTTATGATCTTTTGGCAGATCATAAATATCCATATTATCCTGGGTTAATGCGACAGAGGAGGTTTTTTTAAATGAAGTTGCCCGTGGAACCAGAGTCAATAAGGGCCTTTGCTGCAACAGAATGGTAAGCAGGTCATACTGGGCATCACATCCCCTTCAGCTCCACAGTATAGACATAGATGGTTCTGAATACGATGTTGATGTTCTGAGGGTGAGAGGTGAAATTAATCCACATCCATAGGTTCGTGGACTGGTGCTGGAGTTGACTGACCTTGTAACTGGCAGAGTTTGCTGGGCTAATACTTCCAGTTGACATGGGGTCAGATGCTGAGACACACGGATGGATTGCTGGATTACATTTTCAAGACCTAGGATGTCATTGTAGATGGTGAGCTGCAGCAAAGGGGAAAGGCCTTGGCGATAAGCACTTATCAGAGAAGCTTTTTTCCAGCCACTAGCAGCGGTGAGTGGACGAAATTGAAGACTTCCCTTGACACACTCGATAGAGTTGATCGTGTATGGAGAACGCATTGACCAGATGCCCAAACACTTCTTTAGAGTGAGCGGTGAAAGACTGCACTACTGTATGTTGGTAACGGGACCACCTTGGTCCCAAATTGTCTTGGCTCACTGGAGACTACAGCCTGAGAGCAGATTAATTATATATTCTATTTTAGCTTTATCCGTTGAGAATCGCTGCGGCTGCATCTCAAACCTGAGTGAGCATTGTAGAAGGAAGCTGCTGCAATCCTCCGCCGCACCAGAGAATGTCGCTGAATGGGCCATGGGCTCAACCTCCACCAGTTGTTGTAGGCCCTAAAACAGTTTATGTTTGATTAATAAACATTTCTGTGTCATCCCAGACTGTGTGCTGGCTACTGCCTGGCCACCTTTATGAAAATATCCTGGCTCCACCACTGGTCCAAAGACATACAGAATAGATTAATTGGATAGACAAAAACTGCCCGTATAGGTATAGGAGTGACAGTGTGAGTGTGTCTGTGTGAGCCCTGCGATGGACTAGCCACCTGTCCAGGGTGTTTCCCTGCCTAAATGCAGGGAGATAGTCAGGCTGACAGAGATGTTTTCAGAACTAGAGACACACATCCAAACTCTAATCGAGGATAGTACGAATGCAAGGGCTTTAGATACTGCTTTGGATGCGACTAGCTTAGTGAACTCAGTATATTGTTCGGTTCTGACTACAGAGCCCATTCAGCAGGGCAACTGGGTGACTGTGAGACGGCATATTCACGGGACAAAACACAGCTGTTCCGTTCTGTTTTTGACAGAAGCCTGACTAAAACCAGACGATTACATTACTTTAAACAAATCCACGACCCAATATTATTGTTATAAACACAAGCCTGAAAGGCAAAGAGGAAGGTGTTGCTGTAATTTATAGTAATATCTTCTGTATTACTGAGAAGTCTAGTTAAAAATATAATTCCTTTGACGTGTTGGTGCTTAATGTAACACTATATAGTGTAAATGATAAATCCCATTTTACATTTGAGCTAGCTACTGTATATAGGCATAATACAGACTTTATCAAAGAATTTGCTGATTTTCTATCAGAGTTAGTACTGGCTGCAGATAAAATCAATCCTAATTTTTGGTGATTTTAATATCCATGTAGATAATGAAAAAGACGCATTGGGATTTGCATTTAGAGACATTATAAACTCTGTTGGAATAAGGCAGCACATGTCATGACCCACTCATTGTCGTAATCATACTTTAGACCTAATATTGTCACATGGAATCAATGTTGAAGCCTTTAAAATTCTGTAGAAGAGCAATGACATCTCAGATCATTATCTAGTCTCATGTATATTTAATTTAGCCAAGGTTGTAAAGCCAACTCCCTGTTACAAATATGGTATAACTATCACTTCTACCACTAAAGATTAGTTTATAAATAATCTTCCTGATCAGTCATCTCAGCATCCCAGATAACTTAGAGGAACTCAATGTTGCAACAGAAACTACTGACTCTCTCTTTTCCAGCACATTAGACACAGTTGCTCCTAAAGAAATAGTCCAACACCATGGTACAATGAGCACATTAAAGTCTTTTTACTAGTGGTTTTTGGACCACAAAGTGTGTGTGGACCATTGTCAGAGCCTGTGATGATGTTCCAGTTATTAACATTGTATCATTAAAAAAGTTACATTTATAACACTATATTTGGTGTTATAATACTGTAACAGAGTATGTTGATATGGGAAGAAGGAGGCGGGAACTGGTGAATGTTAAACTTTAATAAACAAAACACCAACTGAAAGTAAACACGCAGGCAGCCCCTCACGGACGATGGCCACGCACACACATAATAAAACATAAGCACAACGTAAAATATAGGCCTGGTCCTTTCTTTTCCTTCACTGTCATCGCTCCTCCTTTTATGCTTCCGAGCTCCTCCATGAGAGGATTCGAGACCGGTGTGACGCGCAGCTGGCGCTCATCTTCAAACAATCCTCGTGCCGCTCTCTCATGGCTCTCGCCCGCCCTGTTTGTCACAAATACCTTGACATTAAATTACAAAATAATAATAATAAAACTAGTTAACACTACTGCAAGAGTGTTTTTAATGCAACGGCTGAGGGAGTGATCTTTCTCTGTTCTGACTGCTGTCTCCAAAAAAACCCAAAAAAAAATCAAGATTATTTTTACCTATTAGAACAAATGAGAATGCAAAAATTATATTTGCTGTAGTCTATCATTCACTCCTTTAGAAGTTTGACGTTCCACATTTAGGTGTTGTGTCTAACTATGATGTCTTCTGCTTCTGAGAATCTGAAAAGGGTCAATTACTTTTTGATGCTGTCACCCTAATTGAGATTATTTTATAGTATCTTGTATTATATAAGCTACAGTCTTAAACATGAGGCACACATTGAGAAGTTCAAAATTAATGTTTGCCCTGTATGTAGGACAATGACTGCCTTTGGCTGATGGTTAAATTGTAATGTCTATGTGTTATGGAGTATTATAGGTGTGGGAGTTTGTAGCCTGGAGAATATTGCACAGAATGTTTACGATCTTGCATACAGTGGTAGTTCTAGCTTGTATGGCACCCTGGGCAAAAATAAATAAATATATGTTTTATTCAGACAGTTGAAACAACACAAATAAATAACCATAACATTTTAAACTATATAAATATATACAAAAATAAGTATCATAAATATCAAAAAGAAGTAACAAATGCAAATATAAAGGAATTGTAGTATATAAATACAAATAAAACAATAAATGTATTACACAGGTGGCATGGTGGATCAGTGGGTAACACGGTCGCCTCACACACAGCAAGTAGTCCCGGCTGAGTCTAGAACCTTTCTGTGTGGAGTTTGCACTCAGTACTGTTAGAGGTGTGTTATTTGATGGACTCCCCCATTCCCCCATCCTCAGCCAAAGTTACCTACACAGTGTCATGATGTCACTGCTGTCACATGTAAATGAGTAATAGAAAAATGTATCATAAAAAACAGCAATTCCTTTCTCTTTCTTTCTTTTTTTTTTTTTTTTTTTTTTTTTGCCCCTGACAAGATGCATACTTGGGTGGCTGCTCGTGTCACCATACCTAAATCTGTCACTGCTCACATACAGGACAATTATCTGCAATAAAAATAAATAAATAAAATAAATACAAAATAAACTCTTTGGTCTGATTTAATGTTTATTCATATGTTTGTGCCAATACTAAAACAAATTACCCTTGCTTGAGTCTCCCATGCAGCCCTAATGTATTCATGGTGAGAGAAATTAATTAGGCACCAATTACAACATGCTAATGGGTATGCTTTGCCTTTTTTCTGTGCCTGACTCTGTTCTGTAATCTGTAAAGTTGATTCATATACAACATTGTGGAAAAGATTTACTGTTATTCCACTTTTTATCAAATATATGGGAAAGAGAAAAACATAACAAAAGTGAATCTACAAGCTGTCATGAGTGAATCCCGATGATTTTTTTTAATCAATTTGAATATGAAAAATGCTCACTATATTGATAGAACATGGAGACATTGATCAAAGGAGGGATGAAGGATGAGAAGAGAGAATGATGAAGAGTTTTCTGCTGTGTGTAGACTGATTGACACACAGGAGAGGAGAAACCCTAACAGGTCAGAGCAGGTTTTCTCTCCATCTGTCTGTGTGTGTGTGTGTGTGTGTGTGTGTGTGTGTGTGTGTGTGTGTGTGTGTGTGTGTGTGTGTGTGTGTGTGTGTGTGTGTGTGTGTGTGTGTGTGTGTGTGTCAGTGAAAGCATGAGTGACAATGTCAGATCACTGTCAAAGCTATAAGAAAATGTATGCAAAACTCATTTTGCCGTGTGTAAGAAAGAACGAAAGAATCAATCCTGCAATTGTCTTTCTCTCTCCCTGCTGTAAGTCACTCCTGCCCCATGCATTTGGCCCTGTTGTAATTACTGAGCGGACAGGTTACATGCATTGATTTCCTTACATGTGTCTTATCACTAAAGGTCTAGCGAGTGTGCGTGATTCACAATAAAATCCATGTCTGACGCGTTAAAGATGCTGGGACAGATAAACACCAACATTACCATCCTAACAGGTCATTTGACAAAGACCTGCTGATCTCTGAGAGCAGCTTTAAATTGGAAATTATTACACATTAAACCCTCCACAAGGGCCCTGGATAGAAGAGGATCGATATTTTGCCCGGACTATAAATCAGCAGTTTTCCCTTTCCACTCCACAGCCACGGTCTGCTGAACATATTTAAATTTTCTTGTAACAAATTAATTCCAACATTTTCTCTTGATTGAATTAGGGCGAGTGCTGGTGCTGTCACAAATGTTATGCTGCTTCAGGGAGACAAATTGCTGGCCTAGACACAGGTAACATGCGCCAGTGTTGAGTCCCTGATAATCTTCCCACTAATTCTCTATTACAGCAAAATGAAGCCATAAATCTTCCTGACAGCTGATCGATGTAAACATTGTTTCCCCCATGATTGCCAGCACTCCCAGTGGAGGTACTGTCCACTCACCACACACTGAAATTACTCCCCGCACAAGCACCAGCACGAGCCTGGAACAAGAGCGAGATGACACGTGCGCGCTCAAGAATGACGGGAAGAAAAGCCTTAAAGGGATAGTTCACCCAAAAATGAAAATTCTGTCATCATTTACTCACCCTCATGTTGGTTAGAATCTGGATGACCTTTTTTCTTTCCATGGAATAAAAAAGAGATGTTAGGCAGAATGACAGGAGGAGACAACCAGACAGGCACATTGTCCTTGGCCCTGTGAAGTTCCCTAAAATATATGTCCCAGGCCCTGCGCATTGTAGTGATGGCCCTGGCCTCAGTCACCAATTACTTTTTTATTTATTTTATTTAAAAAAGGCTTTAACTCTTTCCCCTCCAGCTGTTTTTTTGCCAGCCAGCGCAGCATTTTTTATCTACATTTAAAAAAATCTACATTTTGTCAAAGACTGTCTGGATGGGTTTCAGAACAATAATCAAAACACAGATGGATTAGATTGAGTCCATCAACACCTCAAAGCTTCACCACAGTCCTGTACCTCTTCATTTCATTCAGTAACATTAGGCAGTTTTGATTTATATGCTGTTTAATGTCTGATAATTGCTTTATTTTACATGTGCATATTTTATCACATTTTTCTACTTCTTCTTCACCTGTGTTTTGATCCGGAGATTTCAGAAGATGCATAATAGCAAATTATGTAAAACTGCCCAAAAAACTGCCTGTGGCTTGCTGTAACAGTGAAAACATGAAAATTCAGTCAATGGCGGGGAAAGAGGTAAAACCCTTAAAATTGTCAAATTGACTTTCTGTGAACACTTCACAATACAATTATTAATATATTAATTAATATAATTAAATGTGTCATCATGAATTAATTCCCTATCAACATCTAGTATTAACTAATAGTGTAAATTAATGTGTTAATTACCACAATACACTGTCACAGCCAATAGTAAATCAATCGCAAAAAACACCATTCCTTTTTTCTTTTTCTTTTTTTTGCCCCCGACAAGATGCAGGCTCGGGTGGCTTGCCATACCTAAATCTGCCACTGCTTATCCATACAGGGCAACATATCCTTGAGATCAGGTGTAAAAGTTGCTGACTCCCTTTTTTACTGTGAAAACAAAGAAAGATGTGTGTGCATGCATGGTTAACATTAACTAATAGTGTAAATGAATGTGTTAATTACTTGAAGCCTTGTATTTCAACTTCCAGCAGTCTGCAACCGGTATGCCACTGTACAAGATGAACTGACACATGTTTTCTAATGGCTTGTTGTTCATGGCGCAGGAATTTTTCTGCTTGAAGCTTGAGGGCTGCACAGTTAAAATCAACAGTAGGCTTCTCTCATATCTAACTGCACTTTTCTTCAGAATTTTCTTGTAAAATCTACAGTACTTTACTGACAATTGTACTGTAAAAAAAAAATATATCTTTTTTACTGTGACACAAAAATTACTGTAAACAAACAACTTCATACTGTATTTCTACAGTGGATATGTATTATGAAGGCACCCAACATGTGGCATGAATAGATTACGCTGTGGAGTTTCTTGATTCTTGTTGGTTTTATCTGTGGTTTTATAACTTATTTTTGCATTTTTAGCAGTTTGTGTTGCTGGTTTGCTTTGTAATGGGTTTTTTTAATGTGTTGTGTGTCATCATTGTTGTGTTTTGTGTGTCAAGTATTGATGTATGTGCTTAATAAGGTGATGCTTATAAGGGGGAAATCTTTCAAAGAGGAATTGCTTGACAGAATCTGCAGAATCTCAGCAGTAGCTTCACTATTGTGAAATATCCATCTGCAAACAGTTATGAATTTTGGTAAAAGTTATTGGTAAATCTTCATGCTATAACATAAAATCAGCATATTAGTTTATTTCATATTTTAGCTCATCATAATTTTTTACACATATTTCATTTGTCACATTTCTGACTTGGCAAGATCAGAAATTTTAATATGAATATACAAGGTCCAAGATCCCAAGCAAATGCAACACTGTTACAGCACTAAAACAATATCATTTCTTACAGTGGCTTGGTTAAAGACAACTTTATCATGTGAATTCACAGTGAAACATAGCAGTAAATGACTGTGATGTCAGCATCATTCTGCTGTTGATTAACAGTAATCCGTAATAAAATAACCCAGCAGGAATTGAGTTCACAGCAAATTTCTGACTATAGTAATTTATTGTAAAATGATACTCTTCAATCCTGTAAATTCCTGGCAATTGTTTTACAGTGTTTTTGCTTTTAAAAATGTGAGACCCTTCACAGTAGGTTTATTTGAGGTGACAAACACCTTGCCTTGAATGTAGACGAGAGTAGACGACTAAAATGTGTGTGTGTGTGTGTGTGTGTGTGTGTGTGTGTGTGTGTGTGTGTGTGTGTGTGTGTGTGTGTGTGTGTGTGTGTGTGTGTGTGTGTGTGTGTGTGTGTGGGGCTGGGGGGCAGTCAATTGCAGTCAAGACAGACAGTTCTCACTTCTCGTAGTTGATCAGCTGCTTATGAGATCAACGGTGTATATTGCAAGATCCATGCTCATGTGCTTTGTTGCTATTATATAATTTAAATTCTGCTGTGTTATTTAAAGGTGCAGTAAACAATTTCTGAGAATCATTGTTGAACACAGTTAATATTTGAACAAACAACAAGGAAGAGCAACCAATGCACATACCGTACACAAGAGCATATGCAAGCAAGAGTTGGTTGTTAGTCACCAGCAGCACAGCAGCTCAGACAAACAATGACACTCAAAAATGTCCTGTTAATATGGAGCTAATATTACAACAACAGGATATTTTGGTTCTTTGAAACACAGCAAAACCAATGTCAGTCTCTCCAGCGCTAGAAAGCTTTTCTAATACTAGTATGGGTCCTAAAGCTCTTTCCTGATCCCATCTTTTTCCAATGATATTCCTCTGAGCTTTTATCTTTTGTAATGTCTCTCAGCCATTTCTCTTTCTACAATGTTTCTTCAAATATCACTCTCTCTCCTCCCCCATCATGAGTGAACACGCCCCCTACTGCTGATTGGCTCCCTCTCTCTCCTCCCCACCATGAGTGGACACGCCCCCTACTGCTGATTGGCTCCCTCTCCTCCCCACCATGAGTGGACATGCCCCCTGCTGCTGATTGGTTTAAAAAGTGTTGTGCTGCTCAGTCTGATCCACTTTCAACAGTGTTTTTCAGAAATCGCTTGCTGCACCTTTAATCCCCAACCCTAGGAATATGAACCCTAAATGGAGGATGCACTGTTAGAGTGTTCAGAGTGGAATATTCACACATAACATATGCACATAAAAACATGGTTGTTCAAATCATCTTACCTTTAGTCTGCACAGTCAGAGGGCAGGAGACTTGGTACAACAGTGAGATGTGATGCAATGGACAGACGTCTGTCTAACACATGCTGACACTGAAAAACTATTAAAAAGCAGTGTGTAAATCTGCCTGTACTGTAAACACTGTGGTAAATATCTACATCAACTGTATGATATCAGCACGTCCTCATACCAGAAATCTTATACTTAAACTGTAACAGCAAAATTGTAATTTACTGGTAACTTCTCATCTAGCAAATTAAGCGTGATTTTCCAGAAAAGGCTGAAAGTCTTTTTCTCGCATTACCTCACTCTACCTTAAATTAGCATCTGGTTTAAGACATGCTTTTTTGGGCAGTAAATAATGCTAAATTGTCTAGTGCAAACCTTAGTAAATAACCTTGCATGATTCATTTAAACACTATCCTCCCAGGGAAACTCCTACAAATGCATATGCAATAAGGTCAGCCGCAAGAAGAAAAAAAAAAAACGTCCATGCTTTTTCAGCACTCATTTTTCACTGCGTGTCTTTAGTAAATCCTGACAGTAGTTTTTTAACGCCAAAAGAGGGTTTGCCCTGGCGCAAGCTGTTAGTAAAGTTCTGGCCCAAAGTTCGGTGTCACTCAGTGCTGCACTTTTTTTATTAGTGTTCTTTTCTATAATGACTTATGGATCCAGTGCACTATTGAAAGTGTCTTTCTGTGTTCTTGATGGCTGAACTAAACCGCTTTTCTGGAAGTGATTACTGTGTGCAAACAATGTTTGGTTTAATCAACTCAGAGTTCAGGGTTAATGTTAAAGTGCATTAAACATGCTTTTTGGAAAAGCCTGGAATTCATTTTCAGTAAGAGCAGGCCACTTCTACTGACATGAGTGACTTATTGTGACAGGATGTGGGATGTCCATCAATATAGTTGAGAAAAGTTTAACTTTATGTAAAGTGATTTCATGCAGCATCTACAGGTGGAGAAAGTGGAGCTCACTTTGTCCATTTTTGTCAGATACTGTAGTGAAGTGTCACAAGTTAATTTTTGTACTGAATTTTTTTTTTTTTTTTTTTTTTTTTTTTTTGATGCTTGATTCATATACCTAATGTAACTGAAATGAGCAAATGATCATTTGCTTTGTATACAATCAACTTAAATAAAAAAAGTTTACTTAATCCATTTGTGTTGGGACTACATGAATCATTTTGTTTGCATTAACAGAAACTGGATGGGGAATGTCTAGTTTTCCAACATGGATGTGGAGGTGACATGTTGAAATGAAGTTATGTGTTTTTGAGAAACATTAAAAAGGTTAAACCTGAAATATTACATATTCATTTTATGTTCTGTTATGTAGGGGTAATGTCCAATGACATTATAGGGGTTACCATTATGCTGAAGTGTGCTTAGACTGAGGGTTGTTATGAGATGACTGTTCTGTATGTTGTTTTACTCAATATGAAATGACTGCATATTAAAGTGCTATTATAGATAATAGAAATCTGAATGAGATTAATTTGAGTCGGTTTGGAAAGTGTCAATATTCAATTCATCAAGTTTACTACACAAATTTAATTGATAGAATTTATGTGACCAGTCCTACTCGCACGGGCATGGGAGGCGGGTACACTGACAAGAACGCTAAAGACCACAGCCTCTAGCATCAGTTGCAAGTGCGCCGGCCAAGGGAGGAAAAGTTACTTACACAGCTCTTTACCAGCTGGCCTCCGTTACATTTACATAGCAATTTTATGTTGAGAAAGCTAATTTCCTTGTGGAAACACTGTCTACACAATTAATTGTTTTTAGATTGATAGCACAATGACTGGTGGCATGCAGCAACAAAGTTGCTAGCAATATGAAATTAGCTTTAATATGCTCCACCTGAATGACTCATTGTGTAAAAAGATGTCTGAAGGTTCCTGAGGCCTGTACCACAAAAGATAGCTGTCAGGATTACAGGATTACAGTCAGGATTACAGGATTGGTTTCAGTTTTACAAAACCAAAGAAATCCAACTGGGTTTATGCAGTATTGCAACACTCACTGTTCACCTTATTCAGTTCTTTGTGTAGTGCCTACACTGTAAAATTGTGACCCAGCCATTTCTTTTGGAAGAGATGTTTGTCTACTGTCAATGAAGTGGAAGGGTCACATATGCAGGTGCGTATTTATTTATGTGCTTACTTACTTACAGTTTAACTTTTGAGCCACAACCAAAAACATTGTTCTGCCTTTGGTTGTAGATGCAAATTGTACAGTTCTCCACATCCCTCCCTTTGGATTTATGAATAAAGCACGTCTGTTTCAAAATCTCACACTTCTTCTAGTTGTTTGCTTAGTGCAAAGAACATTTGAATAATCTAACTTTTGCCCACTATATAGAACCTTTTGTGGAATGGAAATGTTCCATGGATGTTAAAGATTCTTCATGTTACAAGGTACAAGAAAGGCAAAATGGCAAAAGACAATCTAGTATTTGGCACCAAAAAGAGAGACAACATAGGTCTTTTATTAAAGGGTTTTATTTTAATACTTCGTTATACACTTATGTTGCTAACCAAAAGGTGTCATTTTTCATCTGAGTTTGTTTGCATGAGTAACTTAACTGTGCGACCCTAACTAGTCTACTCTGGGTCAGTCACATGTTTTTTACCATAAATGTTACATTTATAAAATATTTAAAATTAAACCAGAAGCCGAGTTGTTAAAATGCAGACAATGGAGGCACTTATTCTAGCTATACATTTAGGCCTAGTTGTAAAGAGAACAAAGAAAAATACTGTCCCAGATGTAAAATGGTTATGGGGATATGACAGCATTCCATAGGTTCATGCTCCAGGTATAGTAATTGGTGGGCTTGTTAAAGACTCTAGGACCTGAAGAAGAGGATGATGCACAGGTTTTGAGTAAGCGCTCTTGAGAAACCTCCCTCCAACCAGCAAGCCTAGTTCCACCTCAAATAAGCTACAAGACTGAGAAGTTTTCCCATCCTGCCTTTGAAAGATTCTCAACCTTTCTTCTTTGGATATGATCAGCTACTTCAGGAGTTCTTCAGGAGTGCTGTCCGAGGAGAGGGCTTGGAATTTGGCCTGAACCCAGACTGCTCCTGGAGGACTACCATCCTGCAGAGATTTGTTCTATCCCCAATCAAACATACCAAAACCAACAAATTCTGAAGTCTGCAGGAAGGTAGACCTCCAAAACATGGTTGGCTACCGCCGGTCTAGTGATCTCATCAATGATCTCACTTGAGACAGGACTCTTAGTTCCATTACAGAACTGAACAGTTGTCCCAAGGACCTCCATTTCTACTCCAGGAAGTAGTTACATGGCCAGTGAATTTGAAAACAATACTCTCTAATGATAACATTATGTTACAACAGTCTGTCTTTTATGAAACTGACACAGATTCCAACATCACTTGCCCCTAATCTATAGAAGCATAGAATCAACTTCCACTTCAACCCTTAAGTAGCCCCGCACTTTGGCAGAATGTGGGAAAAAGAGATACACTGTAAAGACTGCCCTCTATACCATTCAACCAGTTCCAGAGGAAGTCCTAATGACAGTCTTACTAGAGGTGGAGACTATACTGAACTCAAAATGGTGTTGTTCAGTGTTGCAGACACTGACTCTGTGACTCTAAATTGTCTACTCCTGGGGCCGCCATATGGGTCCTTATCACAAGTGGTATACCCAGAAGCCGAGTTGCTGAGTCGCAGATGCTGGAGATCACAAGCACTGGCTGATCAAATCTGGTCCAGATGTATCAGAAACATGCCATGTTTACAAACTAGGCAGAAATGCCATTCATCTCCTCCAATTTGAGAGGAAAGATGGCCATCATGGTTATGTGCCCTCAGATACCTAGATACCTAGCGAGGGTGTTAATGGCCATGCGAGGTCGGCAGTCCAGGTATAAACTCAATCTCTAGTATAGTTTAAATCAAACTACTTTTTAGTGGGAACATGGGTGATTTGCACCCTGCCCTGGGCTAGGGTATCAGGATCCCTGATACTGTTCATTGCGTGGATCCCCCTCTGCAGAATTGTGGAGGGGACCCTAAAATCATCACCACCTTTTACCCCTAGCAATGACCCTGTTTGCACCTATGGGTGCGCCTATATAAAATGCTTTAGAACAAACAACTTTTATTACAGACTTTTATGTTGATAATTCATGATACACTAGATTTATATGCAGCCATTTTGTATCAAGCGAGTTTGCTGTGTTGAGAGGGTAATGCCTATGATCTGGACATGTCTCAGAGTTATATTTGATTCTAAAAACACTGTAGAATTATTTCTTTTGCATTAAATCAGTACACTTGGAAAGTGACGCTCTGGCCTCCTAATTTAATGGAGTCAGTGCCTGGCAATCCCTTTGCCTCTCCAATAAAGAGGAAGAAAAAGAAAACATGGTAATTGAAAAATGCCATCAGTTTTGGGCTGCCCTCAACTAAAGATTTTTTCTAGTCGACTAGTAGTCATTTATTTAAGCCGTTAGTCGAATAATTACGTGTTTATATTAATAAAGCATAAATCATAATACTGAGCTTTTAATTGCATAATCACATAAAGCTTGTCACAGAGCACCGGCAAAGGTAATGATTATGAATGTGGCATGAAAAACCAGCGCGTTCTCCACACAAACACAGATATGTGGCTATATACACACTTATCTAGGTTAACGTTAGAGCGAGCAAAGTGGAAAGTGGGTATACTTGCATGTTTCAAGTAATAGGCTAAGCCATATTTGAGGTCGATGAGTGATGGGCGAATGTTTGGATTTCCTGCCGTTAACGAGCTGTCTGCCACAGGCTGCAGGACTTTGCCACTTCCTGTGGTTTTTTTTTTTTTTTTTTTTTTTGCGACTAAACAACTAATAACATTTTGGTCAACCAAGCCTCTTCTAATCGACTATTAGGGGGCAGCCCTACCCTTACGAAAAAGAAGTATAAAGTTCATTTTATGAAGTATAGGCTACTTAAGTAATGTTCAAGTATATTCTTAAGTATACTTTTTGTAGAAAGTATACTAATATCAATGTGTACTAGTAGTAAAATTGTAAGTGTACTACAAACACTGTACAAATTGTGAATAAAAAAGGAATGCAATAATTTACAAATCTCATATTTTATTCACAATAGAATATAAATAACTAATAAATAAATAGAAAGTGAGACATTTTGAAATGTCATGCCAAATATTGGCTCATTTTGGATTTCATGAGAGCTACACATTCCAAAAAAGTTGGGACAGGTAGCAATAAGAGGCCGGAAAAGTTAAATGTACATATAAGAAACAGCTGGAGGACCAATTTGCAACTTATTAGGTTAATTGGCAACATGATTGGGTATAAAAAGAGCCTCTCAGAGTGGCAGTGTCTCTCAGAAGTCAAGATGGGCAGAGGATCACCAATATCATCCAAAGATTCAGAGAATCTGGAACAATCTCTGTGTGTAAGGGTCAAGGCCGGAAAACCATACTGGATGCCCGTGATCTTCGGCCCTTAGACGGCACTGCATCACATACAGGAATGCTACTGTAATGGAAATCACAACATGGGCTCAGGAATACTTCCAGAAAACATTGTCGGTGAACACAATCCACCGTGCCATTCGCTGTTGCCGGCTAAAACTCTATAGGTCAAAAAAGAAGCCATATCTAAACATGATCCAGAAACGCAGGCATTTTCTCTGGGCCAAGGCTCATTTAAAATGGACTGTGGCAAAGTGGAAAACTGTTCTGTGGTCAGACCAATCAAAATTTGAAGTTCTTTTTGGAAAACTGGGACGCCATGTCATCCCGACTAAAGAGGACAAGGACAACCCAAGTTGTTCTCAGCGCTCAGTTCAGAAGCCTGCATCTCTGATGGTATGGGGTTGCATGAGTGCGTGTGGCATGGGCAGCTTACACATCTGGAAAGGCACCATCAATGCTGAAAGGTATATCCAAGTTCTAGAACAACATATGCTCCCATCCGTCGTCTCTTTCAGGGAAGACCTTGCATTTTCCAACATGCCAATGCCAGACCACATACTGCATCAATTACAACATCATGGCTGTGTAGAAGGAGGATCCGGGTACTGAAATGGCCAGCCTGCAGTCCAAATCTTTCACCCATAGAAAACATTTGGCGCATCATAAAGAGGAAGATGTGACAAAGAAGACCTAAGACAGTTGAGCAACTAGAAGCCTGTATTAGACAAGAATGGGACAACATTCCTATTACTAAACTTGAGCAACTTGTCTCCTCAGTCCCCAGACGTTTGCAGACTGTTATAAAAAGAAGAGGGGATGCCACACAGTGGTAAACATGGCCTTGTCGTAACTTTTCTGAGATGTATTGATGCCATGAAATTTAAAATCAACTTATTTTTCCCTTAAAATGATATATTTTCTCAGTTTAAACATTTGACATGTCATCTAT
Source organism: Paracanthobrama guichenoti (assembly GCA_018749465.1). Taxonomy (NCBI): domain Eukaryota; kingdom Metazoa; phylum Chordata; class Actinopteri; order Cypriniformes; family Gobionidae; genus Paracanthobrama; species Paracanthobrama guichenoti. The sequence goes on along the minus strand of JAGHMJ010005088.1, from coordinate 66,565 downwards.
GTTGTATTCTGAATAAAATATTGAAATTTGAAACTTCCACATTGCATTCTGATTTTATTCACAATTTGTACAGTGTCCCAACTTTTTGGGAATCTGGTTTGTATTTGTATTGGCCCATTTTGAGTATGTAAAAATATACATTTAAGTGTACTATAAGTATAACAGTAGTAAACTTTAAGTGCACAACTAGGTTTCTCATTTGTACTGCATCTGTACTACAAGTGAACTTATAAGTACACTAGTAGTTTACTATTGTAATGCAAGTAGGTAAATTTTTTTAGCTTATGAAAGTACACTTTGACGTATATACTCTCTGTAAACTACTAGTTTAGTAGTTTGATGCTGGAAGTTTGTAAGTTTTCTTTAAGTGAACATAACATTATACTTATAGTTTACCATTTATATATTATTTTTGCACTTTCAGTATACTACTATGTTCAAATATAGATATTATTTTTATACTTAAAAATACATTTAACTGTACTTTCATTTTAAAAACATTTTATTATAGCTTAAACAGTAAAGTAGATTTGAAGTAAATTTCTATGTACACTACCAGTGGAATAGCCTACACAAAAATTCAGATACTCAGAAATAGGAACATGTCATTTTTTTAATCAATATTCTTATCAATAGTTTCAAACAATGTAAGTTTAATAAGACTGTATGTAAAACTATGTAATGTTCTCAATAAACTCAATCAAAAGATTAAACACAACTACAAGCCAAGTATACTTTGAATACTTAATTATACTTTTAAGTATATCTCAATTAAAAGATTGAGTACAAGTACTGTAGAGCCCAAATATACTTTTCTGTCAGTATAAGTCAAGCATACTTAAGTGATTTCTGAGAAGTATATAAAAGTAGACTGAAAGTATGCTTTCTTATTTTTAGTTTAATACTAATAGAACACTTGAATAAACTTATTTTCCGTAAGGGCTACATCAGTTGAGACAAGCCGACATGTGGCAAAAGGGAAACAAACATAATGGAAAAACAAAGATCAAACCAGAGTCTTGAAGCTGAATATATCAATGCATGTCCACAAGCTTGAAAAGTAACATATAGGCATATTATTATTATTATTATTATTATTATTATTATTATTATTATTATTATTATTATTATTATTAAAATCAATCAATCACAAGCTGAAATGTAATGAAAATTAAATGGAGAAATGTTTTTCCTGACCATGGATTAAGTATCAGTCAGCCATTAACTAACTTTAAGTGTCCTCCAATTTCAGAATAAAGTATCAGTTTACAACCCTCAGATTATCATCATGATTTCATTTAATCAGATTTAATTTAGTCATTATTCAGACTGCATCCTTTTATGTGTACGTCAACAGTAATGATTTGATTGGTAAATTAGAAACACTCTACTCTCAAATCCATGTGTTTATTTGGTTTGTCAACCCAGTTCAGCCATGCTGAAGTAGTCAGCAACCGGCCAGCACAGGATCTTGAGCCATTATACCGGGTGTTTGTATTTATGAGAGCCATCCAGTAGACACCCATGGGGTGTCAGTAAAGGACAAGAGAAGTCCCTTTCAGTACAGACAGCTTCTATTGGCTTTAAAGGTTATTGCTCACCCAATTGGTCTCAGTCTGGCAGTGTCACTTGCATTATGACTTCATCACCCTGGGAAAAGAGGATGAGAAGAAAGAAAAACAGTTGCTAGCCATCCGTCAATGTCCGTCTCAAATTACCGCTCGACCAATCACTGCTAAAGATCAATAGGGAGCCAGTCGGGGAGGAGCGTGAGATGTAGCCAGCGGGGGATAGTAGAATAACTGATCAATACAGGAGGATGGATTTTGTCATCTTGGAAATGCACTGTCAGAGAGAGAGTGCTTCACTATGACAGTTCAACCAATATTAGAGACGGCCTGAAAGACTCTGATGGTGTACCACAATTTTAGAAGAGAAGTCCCAAGAAAGTCTCTATAAGTCACTATTTATTGTCATCTGTTTATCCAAACTTAAAGGGATAGATTACACAAAAGTAAAGATGGTTTATTGTTCTTTTGTGTTTCGCAAAAGAAAGACAACCATGCATGTTGGAAATTACAATGATGACAGAATTTTCATTTTTGGGTGAAGAAGACAACTTGAACAGTCAAGTCAATTCAAATTCATAAAAAAAAAAATAAAAAAAAAATAAAAAAAATAAAGTTCAAAATGTCTTGAAATTTGTCTGGAATAAGTGTGCTGTGTGGCCAAGAGCCCTGGCCTCTGTGAAGTGTAATATTGCATGATCAGAGCAGCTCAAATTGAAAACAAGACCTCCATGACCGTCTGATTACTTTTACACAAAACTTTATTCCTCCTGCTGTTTCTTTGTTAGTTCTTTTCATTCATATATTCATTCTGGGGTTTTATTTTGTCGAGGAAAGGTGACTTGTCCTAAGGCATCTGATTATTTTTGAAAATTTCAGTGATTTAAAGTGTAACATTTCCAGACTCCAAGGTCAAAGCCGTGTTCTCCCCTCCTCCTCTTTCCTTTCCCTTCGCCCTCCCAGCCAATCGATTGTTTCTAAAGAGCTCAAACGGCATGTGTCCACCCTGGAGTCTTTCAGCAGCGCAGGCGAAGGGAAAACGCTGGTGGGGACGCAGGCGGAAGAGAAAATGCTCTCCCACTTTTTCCTGAGTAGGAACGCTGGCAGCGTGACCTCGGAGTCAGGGTGAGCGGGTGTATTGGCACGGGTACAAGACCGCTAGGCCCCTGTGCAAAACTGCCCTGGCTCGCACCATGCGCTCTGCCCCCACTTGTGCTTTGCCAGCTGCCAAGTTGAAAAGTTTTTCAGAGATGGATGTAAATTTTTGGAGCTCTGTTTATTAAAGCCTGATTACAAGATTGGATGCGGTCTAACTGACTCTTTCATGTTTTGACAACGCAGAGTGTTTGTTAAAAACACAAGGCCATGCAACAGGTCAAACAACCGACGCTCTGCAACCTTACAAATTCACCAAAGCATACAGTGGTCAAAATGCATAATGCAAGATGAGACAACATACGGAGCAGTTAAATGCAAGCGGTCATTGGCCAAGGCTATGGTTACCCCTCACCCTTTGATAACTTGTGCTAGATCAGCTCCTTATTAGCATATTTGGCCTCAATTCGCAGCTCAATAAAAGCTAGAGATGACTAGGTGTTGACCTCGTTCCATGCCTGAGCACTGGTGCTGTTTGACGGAAGCGGAGAGGAAGAACTAGTGCTAGGTTCGAGTAGAGGCCCAGAAAGAACACCTGCTGAGCAGGTAAAGAAGTTGAACTGCTACTCTCTGATCCACGGCAGCAGCACAGCCTCCCTTATTCTCTCTTTCATACACCTTGCCGCCACTGTCCTCGCTTCTCCAGCCCCACAGGGGGTCAGCCGTGTAAGGAACATAAAAGGCCAATTTAATTTAGCACGTCCGCAGCTCCCAAGTATTTTAATTCAGACAGCTATGACTGAGGAGTTAATATTTCACTTGTCAGAAGGCAGGTCGAGGCCACTGAATCATTGTAATTCTCATTAAGAGGCTCTCCCCCAGCAGCACCCTAATTCAAAATAATGAAAGTAAAGACTGAGAGCGATTCTAATGCCAGTTGAGTCCTATCTTTTAATATTCCCCCCTTGATGGATTAGAGAACCGGGAAATTCATCTTGGATCATGGGACCTAATTCAATAAGGGATCATTCCAGGAGTATTGCATTTTATAATAATGTCATTTAAAGTGTCGTCTTCCATTGCGGCTGTCCCATATGTATGCTTATATAATGGTGCCAGAGGGATAAACTTTTACAGCGGGAACCACTCTCCTACCATTGTGCGCTGTCAATCGCTCTCTCTCTCTCTCTCACGCACTCACTCTTTCTCTCTATTTCTTCAGTCTTCCTGTTTTCCTTGTCCAACCACATTTAAGTACAATGTTCATTTTTATTTATTTATATGTCATTAATGTTTGAATCTCAGGAAGTAGAGCCACTGTACAAAATGCATGCTGTACACTACAACATTTAATCCATTATTATAAAATAAGTAGGATTTCTGTGGAAACACAACTGTTGAATGGCATCACACACAGCTTTGTAGTCGAGACCAGCTCATCTGAGTCCACATGCTTCAAAGTCCATGACAAGATAGTCAGAGCCTTGTCAGGGAGCATGTGGATTCAGTCTTGACTGGGACTCTGTCCTTTGGTGGTCTACATCACTGGTACCACATTATATTTTGATGGTCTACTTTAGACATTCTACTAACTATAAGTAACTTTAACTTTAAGTCAACTTATTCTATTAACCCAAACTCTAACACCTAACAGTCTATTACAGTCTACTAATACTCTAATGAGAGTTAGTTGAAATGTAGTTGCTAAGTTAGTTAGTTAGTAGAATGTGTAACCACTGAATATACATAACTGTTCTAATATTAAAATCCATGTGAAACCGAAGTTGAGACTGAATTTACTTTTTCTATCTTGTGACTTATTTCCAAGTGAAACAAAGTATTGAATAGAGGGCAGGGCTTGATTTTAGAGCCTGTCCTGTGACATGTTGCATGAAGCCAGTTTCAGTTAAGTTTGGGAATAGTTGGCTTTCTTTTGAGCTCTTTGTGAACAATATATAAATGATTATTTAAATTCAATCAATACACATGCATTAATATAGTCAGATATTTTCTTTCAGCTACTTTCTAAAAATCTCACTGCAGCAGCAGTGTTTATTCCTGCCTTGTAAATGCATTTAAAATATTACATTTTTCATAACAATCTCTTAATCTTCAGTAGATAAATGAATTTCACAATAAACTGATGCTCTCCATGTTCCATGTGATTGGATGCTGCACAAGTCACACTTTCAGTTCAGTTTCAGAGTTGACAGACAATGTTTATACCTGCTGAACCAGGGCTCTATATCATGAAGCTGGTTTAGCTGGCTAACCAGATATGTTTAAGCTTAGTTTGTGCTAATCCTGGATTTTAGGTACCATTAAATGGTTCATCTCCATAGTAACTTACGCTCCATGGCTAACCAGCTCCATGGCTATCCAGGGCAGAGGTTATGTTCTCAAACTGAAATTCCAACTGAGATCTCAAACTGAAACCAATCAGCTGCGAGCACAGTGACACACCTGCAATAAAGTCACTCCCCCTGTTTCTATTCCAAATTAAAGATCACTACATAGCAAATGGTTTTTAAAGACTAAAGCGTCTGGCTTTTAACAATGCTTGTTTACAATAATAATAATAATAATTTTGATTTAGATATAATTTATGTAATTATTATACCCTTAACCAATTACACATGTATCATTTTAGCTAATCGATCATTAATAGGCACTTAGTTAAAATTAATATAAATAGCCTATATAAAGGTCATACAAATAAGCTTTAAAATCAATAAATAATGCTATAAAAATTTGTCTTCTTTTATAGACAGCTCTTTTTCTTCTTGCGCTGTAAATTTGTTCAAATTATTAATATTTTTCAATCATGTAATGTGCAGAAGAGAGAAATGAATCTCGCTGCTTCTCTCGCGAGAAGTGAATCTCAGTTCCACTGATCCACAGCGTGTGCTTGGCTGTTCACTACTTATGTGACAGCTAAACTCCTAAACTCAGGATCAGAGAGTTGACAGAGAAAGCTGATGATTGGTTTGGTTTTGTCAACTCAAAACTAATCCTGTAACCCTGAGTTTGTTCAACTAGCTTCATGTAACAGGCCTTTGGATGGGAGTGGTTAAAAATGGTCTGCCCAAGATTAACTTGCACTGCTTAATTTTTCACCTCAACATGGATTTTCAACTCTCACATTTTAAAGTACACATCAAATAAAAATGGACATAACACACATTATTACATGTATATCTGATAGCAGCTCTTTGCCTAAATGGCAAATCAGAAAGGATGACTGTCTGTCAAACATTTTGGAGTGTGACCTGTTAAAAGATCCCCCTGTACTCATTAAGATAAGATGTAGCGTTTTTAAGGCCCTCTCCAAAATGACAAAGGACTCCTCTTGTGTCTGCGCCACCTCGCTCTTGTACTCATCCCACGACAGTGTGACTCCCAGGGTTCCTCTCCTTCTATCTCTTCATGTTTTATCGCTCCCGTCCTCCACTGGTGGAATCAGCACTCACATTCCTCTGTCACATGATGTTTTGGTGTTGGGTTTTCATGCAGTCAGGGGCTGATCCAGGATCAGACGTGACCCCTTCTGACTTCACTGAGTGCAAAGGCAAAAACTGATGTGAGATCGGCATGTCTTCTTAAATAATATGACTCTGCAGAGACCTGCTCACTTTCTTCACGTAAGCACAGTTTTGACTGCTGTCTCAAATAGTGTGATGATTGACAGCACTGTGAGCACAGTGCTAAATTGTTTAAAGAGTCTTAAAGTGAACCAAAAAGCTTCAATGTTTTAACGAGAGAGAGAGAGAGAGAGAGAGAGAGAGAGAGAGAGAGAGAGAGAGAGAGAGAGAGAGAGAGAGAGAGAGAGAGAGAGAATAATAAGTAAAGATTACAGGTGATATATATACGGAATCTGTGGGCATGCTTGTAAAATTCAGTTTTGTATTCAGAACCAGATACATTTCCATCACACACACACACACACACCACACCAGCCTTACACACATGGACGCTAATGCATGGCTATTTAATTAAATGTTGCCAGATCACTGGGCCAAATAGGTAATCCAATAGCTCTGTAGGAGCCGTGTTAAATCCTGTTCCATCAAAGCCTGCTTGCCCCTGACAGCCCCTGTGATGTTTCCCTGGAACATCATGTCTACTTAGGCTGTCTCTTTAAAGACTGTGACATAATTTTATATTGAGTAACAATCTATTCATCTGCATTATCCGCAAACCACAAGCGCATGTTCTTGACCTGAGCTATTTATATATATATATATATATATATATATATATATATATATATATATATATATATATATATATATATATATATATATATATATATATATATATATATATATATATATATATATATATATATATATATATATTCTTCTGTCTGCTCAGGTTTATAATACCATAACCCATTAGAGTGAGTCCATTTAGGTTCTGTTTAACTTTAAGTAAATCAGGAATTTACTCTGAGCAAGATGACTAGGTTAACACTGCTGATAAGATTCAAATGATAAATAATCTAAACTTGAATATAATCTCACTCTACACATTTGAGTGTCTGAACACTTTGATGCCAAATACACACTCTAAAGTTTTGCTCTCAAACTCTGCTTGAACGTTTAGAGAGAGAGAAAAAAGTGTTTTTTTCTTTGGGGTGTGATTTCTCTGGTGTACGTCTTGCCCTGGTGAAGAAATGGCACACATGGGTTTATAGGTTAGGCTTTAGGTCAAGCCTCATGTTAAAGCTGAATTTGGAACTGAAGCATTAGGTTTTCCTGGAGGAAAGTGGATCCGGTTTTATGAATTGCCATACTTAGCCAGCTGTTTTGAGACACACTCTGTTAATTTCTGTATACAATACTGACTTCAACAAAGCGGTAGAGTTCATACTGAGATTTGTGTAATTCAAGACTCTTAGTATAAATATCACATGACGTGAGTGTATGGTTATTGTCATAGCACATTGTTTCAAAGAATATTCCTTCTTGATGAAAATATATTCAAGTCAAATAAACAAAATAGAAAATTATGTATGGTTAATTTACAACTTCAACTGGAAAGAATAAACTTACAGTATTACTATCACAAGGGTAAATGCGCTTTTACTTCTTACGTGATTTTCACTTTGCAAGGATGAAATGCCTCATAAGAGTTTTGTCCTCCTTTCAGGGCCAGTTAATTGTTGTTATTCAGTTGTGTTATTGCCAGCTGCAACAGGAATTACATGGAAAATAAATAAATGCTCATAGTCCATAAAAGATTTGCTGGTCCGTCTGCACTACCTAAACAGGATGCTGAACAACAATTCCTCATTTTGTTTGACTTCATTTGGTATTGTGAAGCCTTCTTCCTAACAGAAATGATATTAAATTGCTGCAAGTGTTGCCATTTTTCCCAGCACTTTATTTGGTCAGTCCCATTGTTTTCATCTGCATCACATTTGAAATTATAGCCTACACACACACACACACACACACACACACACAAAAATGGGTCTTTGGTTAAGAAGTGCTTCATATAGACTCACTCTGCTCATAGGGTAAATCTGAGTGATAGGCTGCTTTAATTGGTCTATTTGAGCAAGTTTTAGGCAGGTTTCTGTCTCACTTTCACTCCATTTCACACCTTTGAAGTCTCTCTTTCATCTTCTTGCTCTCCCCTGATGTTGCTTGTCTTTTGTCTGATGATGTGCACACATTTCTCTTTCGCAGCACTTAATATATAACAAAGGCAAACCTTTAGAGAGCTACCTTATCTTTGTGTTCTCTCGTGCCCTTCACCTCCTTTCATGACTGCTTCGGAGTTTGATTCAACATTCATTGACATTTTCTCAAACACACTACCTCTCTCTGTCTCTCTTACGGGCTCAGAGACATATTTAATATGTCATCTTCGGTGGAGATGGTGAACTTGCATGCTTCGGATTTCGCAATAACACAACTTAAGTGTAGATATGGTGGCTCTGTAATGGGTAGAAGCACTGTTGCTCTGCTCAGCTGTATGATAAAAGCCTAAAGCCTGTTCGGAGATGACTGTTCAGCATTAACTGTCTGTACAGTGGTAAATTTAGCAACAGGTCATGAAGCTCAGATATACACCATAGACAGCTCAAGGGATGAGCCAGACTCTCAAAATGCTGCTTTACTTGTCTTATCGTCAATGCAGGGTTAACTGCTTGAAGTTTACAGGGGTTCAAATGGCTCTCAGTATCATTTCTAGGCCACAAAGTGCTGGGATACAGTTGTGTGAACCTCCCACTCCGGTGAGTCACACTTTAGCATTTTAAAGATCATTGCAGAACAGAGAGAGGCAAGGAAAGAGATGAAGAATTGAGCAAGAGGGAGGAATGTGGAGCCAGCACAGAAAAACATGGAGCCAGTATGGCTCTGTGCTGGTGTGAAGCCTGTTGACTGAAGAGAGTGTGGGGGGAAAAAAAAGATTGCTCTCTCCATCATTAATCTAAAAAGTACTTCAGTGTTCCCGTCCTGTTGTCTCCTTGAGTACTTGTAGATTGATAAGACTTAACACTGAGAGATAGAGAAAAAAAGAAAGAACGTGAAATGTAAATAAAATAAATCAAGTTCATTGTATATGACATTATATCGTTGAGTCGAAGAATTTTTGAATTCCTAAAATATTGATAAAAGACACACTGTAAAATATTGTAAATTACGTCAATTTGCTGCAATGGTGAGCTATTGTAAAAATATATAAATTCACAATAATATATATACTTTTTAGAGTACTGGAAAACAGTTTACTTTTTATTATTTTTATATTATGTAAATTCACAGTAATGTTCAGTAATTTCACAGCACTGTAAAAAAAGCTGCCTTATATTTTTAAGTACAATCAAATTGGCTGGGCAAGAAACTTAAAAATAAAGTTTAAAATGACAACTTATTTTGAGTTGAAGTAATGTAAAACATATGTTGTCATGACTTGTTGATCATGTGATTTAATGTGGATAATTAGGCTGTGACTAAATTACAGTAATGTCTTGTATTTTTAACAGATTTACCGTAATAGTGTCTTCCACAGGCACTTTGCAGCATGAATAAATGATGCTGTTGTGTTTTTTTTACAGCTTGCTGGTTTGTTGCTGCTGTTTTTGTATCTTGTGTAATGTTCTGGGTTTCTTAATATGAAAATTAATTGTTTATTGTCACCATTGTCATGTTTTGTATGCTGAGTGCTAATGTCTGGTTTTCAAGACTGCTATAGCAAAAATAAATAAATAAATGATTGCATTGCATATTTTAAAGCATATTTGGTATAGCTCTTATTGTGGATGCTTGATAATCAAAATTGAATAGCATCATATTGTTCTCCAAATGTATCACTATCAGCACATGGATTGATTTTAAAAACTTGTGCACAGGTTGGAAGAGACTTTACAACTGTACTGGATCCCCAACCAAACTGAACACTATCACCCTGGTTAAACAATTATTGTTAATAAAACAACAGAATTAAATAGAGCAAAATCTCTATTGGCAGCAACACACAACACATTCAAGTAGTTATTATGTGTGTGTCCCATGCGCTTGCGCCCTGCTCTAACAATTGAGCAAGTGGAAAAGCCACGTTAAACTGTTCCTGTGTGCCTAAACATACCAAATTAAAATATTCATGTAGTGGCTAATGGGTTTTCCCCCATTGTGGGATCAGCAAGGAAACGTGCTTATTTGTATTTTATTTTATTTTATAAAGTAATCTATCGTGTTATGGGAGAAAACGACCTAGTCTGCATTGATTTCCCACAATTCTAAACATCGCGTTTTATGTTTTAAACAGCCCTTGATTTGAAGCTGTATAGATTCACATCTTTAACATCTCTCTGGAGAATCTGAAGTTCAGTGTCGGCGTCCCATTTGCCACTTCGCGCATTTGACATGCCCTTGATGGAAATCAACTTTCAAGGCCGGGCAGCAGCTCGCATATCATAATTGAATAACATATTGTAATTTCAGAATTTGGGTTGTTATTGTCATATTTACTGTGCAATTTGTTATAGTGCTTTTTGTGGTTTCTAATTTAATTCATTTGATCTTCAAATCACTTTTCTAGTTCAAGTTCAAGGTCATAAGCCTATAGTTTACCATGGTGACTCTTACTTAGTCCACTAAGAAAACTGCTGTGCGTTTTAGAAGAAAAGAGAAGAAAAATGATACCCGATGCTCAGTGTCCAAAAACGCGGGTAAATGTATCCGCTTTGGAGCGAAGCGCTAATTCTTAATACCCACCTTTCGCCCTCTGTACATCGATCCGCATTCACAGGTTTGTCTGAACTCGGCAGTACCAGGAATCAATAATTCAATAGCGCTGGCGTCCGAGTCCAACCCCCGAGCTGGATACACAAGCCCTCTTTATACCACGCGTTTGGTAAAGCATGTATTAATTAATAGGCCAAAACAGTGCACTTTGTATCCAGACAGTAACCTGACCAGACAGGTTATTCGCGATAAGAGATGGCGTTTGGTATTTATCAAACTCTCAAGAGAAGCGCTTTAGATCTCTATAGGCGGGTTGATGTACTCTATACACTGCGAGTGATGGAGGTACAGTCCATTTTACACGTCAAAATGTTATTAGTATTATTATTATTTAATTATTTATCACCATTAGTTTGGCTTTGGAAATAAACAAAATTTAAAAAAATAATAAAAATTTGGTTACACTTTATTTTAAGGTGTCATTGTTACAGTGTAATTAAGTACTAATATTAATTAGCCTACATGCACTTACTATATATAGGGTTAGGGTAGGATTAGGGTTTGGTTTAGGGTTAGTTGCATTATATGTCACATATGTAACAAGGAGACTGTAAAAGAAAGTGTTACAAATATTTTATATAAAAATATGTATTCCTTTAAATCATTTTGCTTTCCTTTGTTCTTTTTTTTTTTTTTTTTTTTTTTTTTTTTTTTTCTAAAGTGTTATTTTGACTTTTCCACTGTAGGAACAGGTCAGCTGTTTCACATCCAGAGCTGAGAGAGATCCGTGGGATTTTATGACAAATGTTTTCCACCAAAGTGTAAAATGTGCATTTACATAATCATATACAGGCTAATTGATTTTTGACAACATTTTAAAATAATGTTCATTAATAATATAAGGCTTAACATACACAACAGAATCATCCAAACAAAACAGAAACGGGTCGATTTTTTTTTTTTTTTTTTTTTTAATTATTTACAATTTATAATTTCAGAGGCACCGCAGCGTCAGACCAAATCTAAAAGAATAAAGTGCAAACGTCTGCTTTAAAGGCTGCGCATATACGATGACACAGATGCTACAGTTTTTGACATTTATTTTTTTGAATCGAAAACACGGTGTTTAGGTGAGCTCACGTTTCACAGTCATGATAAAATCAGAGATATCATTAAAAAAAAATTAAAAAAAAATGAGTGCCCGCAGTCGATGCTTTTATAACCCTTATAAAACATGAACAGTACATTTAGAGATTCACATGGTTGTACACACTGAGAAAGAGATGAAGGCACAAGAACGAGAAGAAAGAGTGCTCCCACAATGCCTTGATGAAGCATAAAACAACCAAAATCATTTTTGTTGGTATTAACAGGTATTTTACATGTGCCCGTACCATATCAATATTAATGTAGCACCTGAATTTGATTTATACACCGAGAATAAAAGCCTGATGTGTGTTCATGTAATTGGGCATCAATGCAATTGAAATTAGTCGGAACCCCTCCATTGAATAATTACCTGATATTTCATAATATTCACAATACAGTCAGTAATTATTAATAAGTAAAGAAATGATCGTCGTTTCATTGAATGCTCATTTATTTTGTTTCAGAAACCAAAGAGCATAAACTTGAACTGAAATCGTGTCATTATCCGTGAGGACAGAAACGCATGTTCAACACTGGAGTTTTCATGTTTGGCAACAAAAGTGATTTCTGTAAATATTTCACAAATATCCACAGAGAAACTTTGTTTCAAATAAAACGAGGCCAGCCTCTTTATTTTCATTATTTACTAATAACGTAGTATTAAAGCAGAAATGTTGGCGTTGTCACACAAACAGCCGAACAGTCGTCCCAGCTGCTTTATATCATTATATTCAGATTCAGCTTCTTGTCTTCTGCAAAAGTTCACTAAAAGTTCGACTTGTTTTCTTTTCTTGTAGTATAGTTCAACATTGTGTAGTTGCGCGCATCCCTTCATCCGTGAAAAGATCCGCGTAAAGTTGTCCACTTCACAGTTTGTGTTCTCATAAATAGCCTCTCCTTGGTTTGTCCCTCGCTTGTCCTTCATAGGAAAACATAAATAATGTGTTTTTCTGTTGTTCACTTCAACAAGCCACCGTTGCGCGCGATGGTCTGTATGTGGCGTCACAGTCCCAGCGCCGCGGCGTGTTTTTTCGCCTTCAGTCTCAGATCGGCGATGCTTGAGTTTTTGTTGGTGGTTTTCGCGGCCGCTGCCGCCGCCACCACAGAAGCTGCAGACGCGGATTCCGCCGCGAGCGTCGCCAGCGGCAGCCCGAACGGCGGTGCGGGAAACATCATGTATGGCGCGTGCGCCGCCAGGTGCGAGTGCAGGTGATGGTGCGCGTGGGCCACGGCGCTGTCCAGCTGCAGCTGCGCCTGCACCTGAAAGGAGAAGGGCGGCACGTTGCAATGACTATCCTATGGACGCACGGGTGGGAAGAGAGGGGGAGAAACACATTAACTTGAGAGAGACTATATGCAGAGCTGTACTGGGCACTGGATCAATTGCATGTATTTATAATATATTTTTTTTATGCATTCGGACACCTGTACTCCGTTGTGTTGCTAACTATATGCTCCCCTGATTATGATTCAAATCCATAAAGCAAACAGACAAATTCACAAATCTCATCTCATCTTTATGGAATAACAGGCCTGTATTTATAGTATAGCCTATTCTTCGCCTCTCTTATGCTGACAACAGAGCAATAACAAAGAGAGAGCTTTGAGTGTGCAGTGCGCCATAGGAATTGTACAAAGTCTGCAGGACGGCCCTGTGTGCGTTGGGCTGTTCGGGGTAACTTGCCTGCTGGAATGGCATGCGCAGAGCTCCCACGTTGACATATGGAGCGACACGACACGCTTCAAACTGACTCGCCGCTCCGATGAGAACCCCTGAAAAACAGTGACATCGAGTTTTAGTTACACGCCATTTTAGCTAGGCCTTAAAAACGAGGGACTGCGCGAATTACTAGATTTTATATTTCACAGTAAACACACAACGCAGCCTATATCACAGTAAAAGGTATAGCCTTCTATAAAAATTAAAAAAAAATTGATATAGAATAAAAGTAGACTATATTAAAATAAATGTAGGCTACTAATTTAGTAGCACTTTATTTGACAGTGTCCTTGTGTTATGTTACATGTACTTACCATATAATAACAGTAAATCATGCATAATTACGTGCAAACAAACCCCAATCCTTCCCTAACCCTATAGTAAGTAAATGTTGCTCATTAATATTACTCACTTAAATAGGCTATATAATTACACTGCAACAATGACACTTTAAAATAAAGTGTAAAAACGCAACAGAACAACACAGAAACCAAATTAAACCGGCTAATAGCAATTGCTCATTTATTTGTGTATTGTGTATAAATTCAACGCACCTTTATGTAACTGGTTTTCCTGCTTTCTGCATTTGGCCCGTCGGTTCTGAAACCAAACCTGAAAGCAGAAGACATTGATTGACAGCTGTTGGTGAGGGCACGTGTAAATCCTCCCAAAACGACAACAGTCTCAGTAAAACTCTGTATCCCCGAGGACCTCTAAAATATTCATAATGCGTAACCGCACATTTTAATTATTATATCTTTATAACGAGCGGCGCGGCCAACAAACCACACAACAAACATGTTTGTTCAAATGTTAAACAAACGGAAAAGAAACCGAATCTTGCAATGTAATGCATTTGAAATAGTGCCATAATATATCGTCTTTCTCCGATGGTTTGATCTGTCCAGGGATTAGAAGAGTCCCAGAAGAAGCGAACTGATCCTCTGATAGCAAATACCCAGCATGGGACGATATGCCTGGACTACAGGGGTGGGCTAAAATTGGGACATTAATTGCCTATATCCGAAAGAAAGTTTGTGTTACATTTTTTGTTGCTGTTGCCATATATGTCATGCGCATCCGAGATTATGGCATGCATCTGTTTTGAATCGCGCACAGTTCCATTGCACTGTTTATTCGTTTTGATTCGTCTGTAACAACGGAGCAATCGACACGGCATTTGCATGATATTTCTGCTGTAAGTGAAAGTGAAACACGATTATAATGATCTGGCCAGGACATTATAACTTCATCCGTTAAAATGGCAGTGTAGCCTTTGAGCCAGTGGTGTGGCCTTGTCTGTGAATACTGAATATGAAAAGAGCATCAGATCTTTATTTGGGTAAAAATGATAGATAATTTATGTAAATCCGCAGGCCTTGCTTGGGACAATGCCTTTTTGGTAAGATCCCAAAGAGCGACGATGGTTTAACTTTTTCCAGGGAGGTCTTTTGAGCCCATTTTTAAAAGAACCAATGTATTCAAAGAGTGAATTTTATATCCCCACCCAAGGAATGAATAGATAAAAGAGAATGAAATAAGATATTGTTTTTTTCTTCTGCTCCTGATCAATCACAGCAGAGCCAATGTCTATGTTGAATGTCATTATTCGGCTCAGTCGCTCGTCTCTTGTTACACATATATTGAGCCTTATTATGTTTCTGTGCAGATGGTCTTCCCCATCCTAAAAAGCACACTACAGATGTTGCCTGCAGGGCCAATGCGCGCAAATCAGGGAATCATTTCTACTCATTGTTTTGCATTGCTCGTTTATTTAAGCGGATTAATATCACTTTTATTTCCAACAATTCCATCCCACCATTTGACACATATATGCTGATATATAATTTTATTTGAGCTATATATATGTAAACATGAACTACAATATCGCCACAAGAAGTGTCCATGTATCATTTTAAAAACGACTAGGCTATTTATAGGCCTATAGCTCTCATTTCAAATAGCCTACATTTACATTTTTATCTATAAATGGTTAAATCGTTAAAAAAAATCTACATTACAGTGTAGTGTTAAAGTTGCCATACATAGTTTAATTCCTGTGTAATAGCCTAGGCTAAGGGCATAGGTGCAAAACAAATACATTATATAGGCCCACGCTATATATTACGTGCAAAATAATGATCTGTCAGTGAATATGTAATTCACTGACAGATCATTATTTTGCACTTAGTAATAGCATTTCGCCTGTTCCGTTTAACATTAGCACACGTCACATAAACAGCAGATGAAGCGTCTGACCTGCACCCTGGCCTCCGACAGCCCGAGTCTCTGGCTCAGCTCCTCTCTCATGAAGGCGTCCGGATAGTGCGTCTCATCGAACAGTCTCTCCAGCTCATTCAGCTGCTCAAGGGTAAAGTTAGTCCGACTCCTTCTCTGCTTGATTTTAGTCTGTGTCTCATCCTCCAGCGGCTTACAATCCTCTTTGCGTTCTTTCATATCCGTGTTACCTGAAAACAGAGCAGAGCACAGAAATGAACGCTGGGTCCAGTGATGTGAAGTGAGGGCAGTAAATGCGCCCGTGCACTGATGTCGGTCACGGATGTTTTGTCCTACACAGAGCTCTTTAATTATTTACGCACTATACATATGCATGGAGATTCGCTCTCTGTGCCGGATGCTTATGACAGGAATATTATCAAATTGCACGTTAAATTAACAACCTGGCAAAACGGGTCAATGTTACGAAATGAAATCAACAATTAACGTAGCTGAATGAAAATCCCTGCTGTCAAAATAACATTTAACCAAAATCCAAAACAACAATTTGCTGTTAGGAGGAAAAAGAACGGTCTAATCGAAATGATCCGCGATTCATATTATTATTATTATTATTATTATTATTATTATTATTATTATTACGATGATTAGTATTACTATTAATATTGTGGCTGTGTGTTCTCGTCGTATTAAATGAATGAATTAGCTATAGGCCTTCAGTCTCATAGCCAACATGAAATGCGTGGTGATTTATAATACACGGGCACATTCTTTGTTTGTTTTCTACACTCATTTTGTTTTCTATATCTTACAGAAGCTTGCATTTATCTTGTATCAGTCTAGATAGTTATCGAATGAATACTCTGTAATTCTTTCAAGCCTCTAGCTACAAAGTATTACAAACAATATTTACGAGATTAAAATATAGGCCTGCTATGCAATAAAATACAGCTTTCTCACTTTTATCACTTGAGAACTTTTGTTTGTTTTGTTTTCAGGCTGACCCAGTCAGATTATAACAGCCTGTCAAATTATGATGCGATTATCATGTTGCGTGTAGTTTGCACGAAATTAATGCAACTTTAATATATATATATATATATATATATATATATATATATATATATATATATATATATATAGGGTATAAGTTATAAGACTTAAAATATAGGCCTGTGGAAAATAAATACATCATTTTAACGAATGCCACACAAGAGAAATGTTAGAAAAGCACTCACCGTCTGTAAGTTTGGGACTGCTCGAGTCTCTGCTTCTCTCTGACGCGAGCATGTCCGCTTCCCTGGCCGGCGACGAGCGCACGGCGCTCCGCGTAATGCTGTTCACCTCCTCGCGAACCGGTTCCGCAGACAGGGTCTCCCTATTTCTCACCGATCCGGTCTCCAGCACCTCCCGGTACGTGATCACTTCCTTCTTTTCCTTGACTTTCTGATCAAAAGATTTGGAGACAAACGCGGTAAGTTCTTCCATCACTGCGCCCAAGAAGAAGAAAAAACACAATCTTCCCTTTAGATCCTCAGCAGTCTACCATATATAAGACATCAACAGTGCTCTCTTTCTATCGGCCTAAATGCGAGATGATGTGATGAGATCTTTGACCATTCCTCTTGTTGCGGAGTGTACAGACTTGCTGCCGATTCACTATTGAAGTCACACTATTTATACTTAGCGAAGCGTCTCTGCCCCTTGATCCGCGCGCGTTACCTTCCCTCACCGCGAGCCCCCTTCCCATAGAGGCGGGGTGGGCTGGGGTGGGGGGGACCTTATCTGTCCTTCAGATCCACATCACCCTTCCATGCCTGCTATTGGCTAAGATTGACAAGAGGAGCAAATTAATGTCATTAAGCTAGACTGGTTAGAGTTTGGAAACACCAGGCGTGATGATGATGAGGATGATGGTCGAAAGCTCTGCTGGGGTGAGGCCAAAAACTACTGGACATATTATTCGGCAACTCTTTGATCTGAGCTGGGAAATGAGACCGTGCTATAGAGTAGCGAGAAGAGCAAAAGACAAATACGCACTTTGTGATCATGGAAGTGACGCAGAATTGCATTTGGCCCACAATTCTTCATCAAAATGTAATTTTCACAGAAAACAGCTGCAGGATAATTATTTAACCTTCTTTTATTCAATTGATAATTAATGTAATAGTATTAGAGAGTGAAAGTTGTCTTCCATAATTAATGTATTTTTAGTGATAGTTATAATTTAATGATAATATGAAGAACGAACACCTTGAATCGAAGAGAATCTAAATGACCAATTTAAACAATTACATATTCCTGGTATCTGGATATAGCCTACATATAGCAGCTTTATTAAAGTGCCTACAGTAATGCAAGCGCGAGCTGAATAACCTGAAACGTGCTGTTTTTACGTTTGTTGATTTGATTTTATTCAAACTGACTCCCCGCACGAAAGGAACAGGCTATTCACTATTAAAAACAAAAAACTTTTAATTAATATTTCAGCTCTCAAAGGACAACTCAGTTTCCAACGATGACTTGCAAAACAGTCTTCTATGCTGTTTTATTGCAATTTAATTGCACAAAATGTGTAAAAATTATTGCATATTTGCATAATATGGTTGTAGCCGTGTAAGTTAATAAGTGTCTAGCTATTTTGGGATCAAGAGCGAACAAAAAGTAGGCTAGATTAAATAAAGCGGTAAATGATAGTCTATAGAAAACTATACTCCTTTTTTTGGTAAATCGCATCACCTTCTCATCACATCACCTTTGATAATTACCTCACAATTAAATATTTATCTTCATCTTAGGCTACTTCATATGTATGTGACTGTTCTTCAAGCATCCACGCATTCAATATTATTTGAAACGCAGCAAAAGTTATTATTCTGTTTTAGTTGACCAAGTTAAGCATTTCACCCTCATACACGAAGATAATAATAATAATAATAATAATAATAATAATAATAATAATAATAATAATAATAATAATCTTCCTAAAATAATATATTTTTTTATTATTAGGCAAAATTAGCCTAAATGTTAAGTAACGCCACAGGCCTATTAGTAGGTGTTTGTACAGATATATCAAAAGTGTGCAGTTTTGAGGCAATTTAATCTGTAGTCGGCTTGAGTTTGATTAAACAAATAGCCTGCAACATTGTGATGATATCTTCACATCTTTGATTTGGTATGAGTGTTTGTTTCTTCAAAAGGGACTATTAAAAACCATTTAAAATCTATTCAGTTTGATTTTTTTTTTTTTTTTTTTAAGGAAGATAAGCGTTTAACATGTGAGACAACCCCACACACACACACACACACCTTAATTTGTCTATATAGACTAGCTATGTATATTTGTCTGTCTCAGTTGTAGCCCATTTTGTATTGAGCAAATGCGACAGAAAAGCTTTGCCCATAATACATTCCGACCAAAGATATAAAAAATTAACCTGATCACAAAATTTACGGTCTTTTTTCCTTTTTCTTCTTTTTCTTCATTTTCTTTTTTTTAAACACAACATTTCACTCAGCCTGTAATTTCTCAACAAACACACAATCCAAGTTTGAAGAATCAAAATAGGTCTTGTGATCATGTAGGCTATCTTATGAGAAATAATGTTGTATTTTACGCTTATCTTGCGCTACCCTGACAAGAAGGTGAAAGCGACTGACGATCATGTTTGATTGGTAATGCCTGCCGGCAGCGCACGCATCGATGTTCTCCAAACCAGTTACTTCAGTCTGTTCATCGGCTCATGGCGCTGCTCTGTGAGTTGATGTTATGACACAATAGGAGTGTGTATCGTTATCTAGGTAAGAGTATGAATGTAGATATAAACATTATTCCTTTTTACATATACAGGTCAAAATATATTAGCTGACGCGCTATTGGTTTGTTGCGTAACGTGTGTTAGAGAAAGCGCCTGTAAATATGAACGAAATCTGACACTTTCGGTATTGAAATCTTTAGCATGTAACGTTACACATACATGTAAAAGGGCGCAATATTCATATTCGCATTTCTAGAGGTAGCCTACCTTAAATGCTACCTGTCAGGATGCGTTTCTAACGCTAGCTTCGCGTAGTTTTAAGGTTATGTTTGGGATTTACGTTATGTTTTAACACATTACATTTTAACACTATATGGTACCACATACCGACAGTCTATGCAAATAAATAATCATATGTTTTATGTTTTGCCGCTTTTTTCAGATCGTGTTACAGTGTAGACTTCAAATAAGAGAAATTAAGAGTTAGATTAAATGACTGTACTTGAATTTGAATTCAGAATGGGGTCTTCACAGCTCTGTGAACTTAGTAAATGTACATTTCATCCTTATTAGACACATAACGATTTGCTTGAGCTACTGAATCACATTTAACAGCATGTAGTAGTGAAAAAAATAAATCCTTTCTAATATCTGACACATTTTTGTGTCCTACCATTTTTACTTTACATCTCCCCATTTAACTCAGTGACTGGAGCGAACATGGGCCGTCACTCCTCAGACAGTGAAGACAACAGTCGAAGCCGGAAGAAGAGGAGACAGAGACAGCGCTCTTCCTCCTCCAGCTCCTCTGGAAGCCGAGTGACCAACCGCAGCAAACCCTCCCGGAGACGAACTCGCTCCCGCTCCAGAGACCGAAACAGAGTCACAGACAGGAGGTAGACAATGAAAAATGAGATAAAAAAGTTTCTCCCTGTAATCTTTCATCAAAATGTAATAACTTGTTCTTCCTCTGAAGCAATTTTTTTGGTTCACCTGACATCACAAGCCCTCTTATATCTCCCACACCAAGCACCTGTCATATACAAGTTCTAAAATACTGGGAAAGAGTTATTCCCTTAGCATCCCAGTTTATGTCAATGGCAGTCGCTCGGCTGGCACACTGATCCCGGGAAGCGTGAGCACTCAGGAACAAGAAAAAATGTCCAATGTGACTGATAATACAGTAAAACTACTTGCTCCAGGCTAGTACATGAGATGTGAGGTGAAAAACAGCACATTACATTACATTACGGAATTTGCTCAGTTTGTGATCAAGTCATTTGGACCACAGTTGGATGGATGGATGGATGCAAAACATTCTTTTATTAAAGGCACAATATGTACAATTTTTGGATTAAAATATCCAAAAAACACTAGAACAATATATTTTGTTACATTATCCAGAAACAATTTTAACCAGGACACGGACCGTGTCTGTGCGTCGCCTATAATGACATCATACCCGCGTTATCCTCAATTTTCCGTTTTATTTTGTAGAAACCATGGAAACACCAAAGACGCTTTAATATATGATGTGTTTTATTAGACAGGTGAGCAACTGTTTGGATCATTCATGGAACGCATCATTGTTATAGCTCAACACATTTATTCTTATTGTTTACATCTGGTTTTCTTGATTTACCGCGAGTACCTTATTTTACCATGTCTAATATGGATCTAGCTCACTGCAGTGTGAACAAGTGTCTCATAGTCGCCGCCGAGCGAACGCACAGAGTAGCATTATAACATAACTTTCAACACACTCAAATGTATGTAATATGATAAAACAGTGCTGCGGCTACCCCACATACACATGATCAGAAGAAGCAGATGCACTTGTCTGCAGCAGAATAAAAGCTCCGCAAAATCAATCTTCAAGCTATGCCTTTGTTTTGAATAAGTGACCTCTAGCGGCAAAAAAATTCATATTGTGGCTTTAACATTCATACTATTTGCACTCTCACTGTAACTGAACATGGAGTCCCAAACAGACGTTACTTTATGCAGTCACTTAGCAGTCTGCCTGAGTTCAATTATTCATGACGCTTGCTCAGTCGCCATTATATGTGATGGGAAATAACTGCTCTCACAGAAAGAAGGATGTCTGTGGAGGTCAAGAGCTAAATAGAGTGCTGTTGATCAGCCTTTGTTTGCATTATCCGCACATGATACATCTGTAAATCTGTTTAGCTCTTTATAAGTGGCCTCATCTGTGTAATTATGCAGACGTTTTATGCCCTCATTAAACTCACCTGAAGAGTGTGAACTGCTGCGCTTTCAGCATTGCTCTTTGTGATCCTGGATTATCTGTTTGTCTGGCCACTGGCAGTGTGCGAGTGCTGGTTGAATTTCTTTTACATTTATTTTAGTCAGAAAGACGCTGTAAGTACACTGAACACTGTGGGTGTATTTCATATGGTTCTGAAAAACCTTTAGACAGGAAATTTCATGACTTATGAAAAAATTAATATGATGTACATTTTTTACACCTGGGATCAATGTGAGTGTACACCTCGATCCAATTTTAAACATATTTTCAAACCCAATCATCATAAATGATTAAATCATATGTGTTCATATCATTTAGTGTTTGAAGGGTTGAAGGGAATCTGCACTAAACTTTCCTTGTCATATAAAGGTAAAATCATCTGATATTTTTGGACTCATTGACGTTATACCAAGCTATATAATTAATCGACTGGCCACTAGAGACAGGCTCCAAAAGGCAGTCAATCCCATAGGCCCTCATGTTAAAATGCCCAAGTTTACAGCAGAATGTTTTTTTACTGCCTGGTGGTTTTGGTCTGTATAGCTACTATTGCTAGTATTGTGAGTTATATTGTGCCTTAAAGTTCTGCATAATTAGGGGCACTTGAGTGACAGGTGGATTGCTGATGCTGTCACTACTCCCTACTAGCCATTTGTCTGCTGTCAACCAGGCACCTCAGCTTCACCCACATCCCGCCTCTTTGCCCATTTTTTGGTTATCCAGGACTGACGTTTGGTGACGAGCTGCCAAGATGGCGAAAGCCGGCTCTGCCCACTTTGGGCTTCAAAAATGCTCTTCAGAAACCGGGTGACGTCACACACATGTCCGAGTCCACTTTTGCTAGTTTAATGACGGAAAAAACGGTCTGCACGAGGCGCATGGTCCAAAGCGGTTGCACCTAGTCTCTTAATGAGTCATGGGTGTGTTTTGGGCATAACGTGCAATAAACCAATCAGAGTCTCATCTCCCATTCTCTTGGGAGAAACCAGCTGCGCTTGCACCATGCCGGATTCGCTATTTACATGGTGAAATTTGAGAGCGGAAAGACTGAATGCTCATTTTATTTATTTATAGGAATCCTTTTATGTATAATGTAATAATGTGTGTGTAATATATAATAATGTGTGTGTGCTGCTACTGCACGTCCCTGTGTGTGTAATAATCAGAGTGTACGCGCGTTGTGCACCGCCTATAGACTCATATTACTAAGACGCCCTTTAAACAACACCAAAAATACTGCGCTATTGACTTTAGAGCAGGTTTGTGTTGGTCAATGGCGCAGTCGTTTTCAGTTCCTCAAAATAGCAACATGCCAACAATGTGCCTGAACACACCTGGTTTTCAGACCAGCAAGCCCATGGGTGAACAGATGGTGCGAGGGCATTTGTGATTTGAACAACGTGGAGCTGGACATGAAAATGATAACTGCGTCGGGCTGAAACTAGCAAAAAACACTTTATTTAAATATTTTTAGTAGTGGAAATTTTGCAATTGCTGAACGTCGAGTATGAAAGAACATTTATACATGTTAGCAAACCAAGCTCATGCTCCACTTGTCACCATGATAGTAGCCCCCCACCCCCAAAAAAAACTACCTCAGAAACTTCTAAATTAGCATAGCAAAGCATTAAACACTAGTAAACTTAACATTAATCGACCTTATACAACACTTTATATAATATATTTTTGCATTTACTCTCCCTTTTAACTGCCATGGCAATGCATGCTGGGAAGTAGGCCAGTTTCAGGTAAATTTAAGTTTGTCTAAACTTAAAAGAAACAATGAAACAATTCAGATTACTTCAAATGTGTCAGTTTCGTGAACTCAAAAGAAAAAGAAAGTTATAAGAAAGTTATAAAAAAATAAAAAAATAGTTTAATTTGAGTTTTCCTACTCAAACCAATTAATTATTTTGAGCTTTAGGGTTTACAGTGTACGCCCATTGTTTTATACAGTCAATGCTTTATACATGCCATACATACCTCTATGATTTTATTTTGTGTTGTATGCCTTTATTTTCAGCATGAGTTTGCATGTTGAACAAAATTTAAAAAAATATATTAATAAGCAGTTAAGCAGTTGTTTTAAAAAAAAAAAAGTTTTATTTTTATTAAGAAATAAAAGATGATGCCAAATTAAGTTTTCTGTTTGAGATTTTAATTTCTTCAATGGGGCTTTTTTCTTCACTATGATAAAAATGTCATAAAAATTACATGAATTTTAATTAAAAATAAACCATTCTAATCAAACAAAAGGTGTGTTGAGAAGTCATTGTATGCATGATTTTCTTTTTTATTGTTTTTCTGAATAAATGGATAGATTCTGTGGACATTGATCCATATGCTTTGAGATGCAACACATTTCTCGTGCTCTCTAAAGCAGCACAAACGTTAACTTTGTCCTCCAATGCCGACACAATCACAGCCTGATGCCTGAGCCACTGGCAGTTAAGCTTTAGAGGTATGCAGTCGGGTATCATCTGATGCAGAAATGCATAATAAATTGAATTATGGTTTTTAGATAAACATTTTATTTATTCATGATGTGGGGAATGGGCTCGCGCTTTTGATTTAGCATTTGAAAGGTCCTCTAAGAAGTCCTGGTATATCAGCTGGATTAGAGAATAGGGAAGTTGACAGAAGCTCATTGGAGAGAAAAAGGAGAGAGAAATAGAGTTCATTAGTTAAAATAATGCAGTTAGACTGGTCTATATATACGTGATGTCAGCCTAACTAAATAGTGCGGAGAGTCATACTGGCTGATGGGCAGAAGTTCAAGGCTCTGTACCAACCTAAAGACTTTAAACACTGTGGCTCTGCTGTGATTTTAAGGTTTGCTCTGTTTGTTTGCATGGGCCGGGATGATCTGTTTGTCCAAGGAATGGAGGGTGGGCCAGTGTTCATGAAACCTATTTCAAATTTCAAAACTAAACTCTGAAACATCTTATACTGACATCTATCTGACTGTCATGACACACTTTTTTGTTTGGGATTGGAAATATAGACAGCAGAGAATGTTGTGTGTTATTCAGACAGATGCAGTTTATTGCACTTCAGGCACTCTGTGGCTGCGTGTGTGTTTAATGGACTCTTGTTACTGATGTTCCAGGCACAGAAAGCGTTCCAACAGTAGCTCTTCCAGAGGGTCCGGTCACAGGAGGCGGGGCCGAAGCACAGACAGGGGGCGGAACCATAGGTCCCACAGATCTCAATCCCGCAGCCGAAATAGGAGGTAAGGATGAGCACACTGATTAATATAAATGGTTATGTTAAAGCTGCAGTCCGTAACTTTGGTTAAAAAAGATCCAAAATAAAATTTGAGGGAGTACATAACCAGCCAGTGTTCAAAACTATTTCCTTACCTTACCCGATTCACACCAGTAAGCTTGTAATAATGTGTTATCTGACTGGTACTGGTGGATTTCCACGGGAAATTCGAGCATGGCGCCTTTCGTCTTTGCGTCAATTACGTCACGTCTGTCTACATAAAGAAGGAAGGAGTCCGACTAGTGGTAGTATCACATGTGAGGATGCTGCAGGTGGCGGATCATTTACAGCCTTTTCTCACAGCAGCTGGAGTAATTAAATTTATCATTTTGATGGCGGGTTGTAATCCAGAAAGGCCCGAATGACAATCATCAGTGACAACTGGAGATTCACGCCAAAGATTAGACTGGACAGAAGTTAAAATCTACAGGTAACACTAATAAACACTAGATGCACACAGTCACGCAATGCTGATGCTGTTACCATTAACAATTTGAGAACAAAGTATAACGATGATAATCTGCACAGTTTGATGTGATGCGAGCTAAGCGATTGTTAGATTTAATCACTGTTGGTAGCGTGATTTATTGTAATGATTTTTTTCTCAGTCTGTCAGAATAAAAGTATCAGACATGTTACTTACTAGTTCAGATGATATTTTCTGGTGCAAATTATTATTTTGGTCATACTTCCAAGACATAGAGTCTGTGATTCTGAAGGACAGTATTCACACCAGTGCAGTGACACATACTCCTCAAAACATTAGATTAACCCGCGCTGAGGAGCCCGCACAACCCACGTAAAGATGATAATTCTGCAAATAACTGCAATTGTAGGTTTCAAACAGATATGGCCACAAAGAGGCAAAACTTACAGACTGCAGCTTTAATAATTGTTCCTTAACACTGGTGGAATTAAAGGTAGGGTTTTTTTATAAACACTTTTGTTATACTGGTTGAAACTCTCCTGATAGCAATCAATAATAGAAGCGATCCAAGTATTATGTAAACATGTAAATATATCTTCTGTGACCAAGTAGGCGATGTTGCCTGCACACTGAAAAAATGCAATCAGAAAAATGGCTTTGGAGACGCTGTAAAGGGATGTTCCCTGTGTGTGTAATAAGCAGAGTGTACGTGCGTTGTGCACCCGCCTATAGCAGGGGTCGGCTAGTATATTTGGCCACGGGCAAAAAAAAAAAAATTGCCAAAAATACAACTAGAATTGCCTGACATACTGTTACAGTGTCTTTTGTAACTGGTAGTGAGCTGTTACTCTGATAAAAAATTGGATAAATGAATAAAGCAGTAGAAACACATAACCTAAGTATCTTCATCCACCGTCTTGCTAAAACACACACATGTGGGAGATGCAGAATGGATAAAAATAACTCAAAAAATAAGAGGACTTGAATAAGCCCATTAATGGCATGTTTGAGTCATGCTCTTAACAAACTATGTTTTATTTCCTCTTTTCATATTGTGAATAATAAATGTGTATTTTAATTTGCTTGTTACACAATGGAGCCTAACTTATTGTAATAATTATTTGATGTAGCCTTCTTTTTACACTCAGAATGGTTCTCAGACCAGCACGCCCATGTGATGTGAAAATGATAACTGCGTCGGGCTGAAACAAGCAAAAATCATTTGCGTTGCGCCTGGCATCACATTGCGCCGGGTGTACGATAGGGCCCGAGGAGTGTTGTCAATATGTCAAAGAGACATATTTTTCCACCACGTTTCCAAAACTAATTTGTTTGACATTTCTAAGGCTAACGAACTTAGAGTGGTTAACATGCATGCGCTGCGCATTTGATGGAGAACAACTTCCAGCTTCCAGAAACTGAGAGCGTACAATGCAGGCTACGCACAAAAGCTTCTTCTGGAGCAGTTCCCACTTTGTCGGGACAATCTGTTGTTTGTGGATCACAACTTGTAAGTATGTCTTATTATTTATAGCTGTTTTTTTCTATCAACAGTTCCAATTATAAGTTTTATGTTGTTGGTACGATGTAAACAAAGAGCAGAGCTGTTTGCCTCTGCTAGCCAACATTAGTGTTAATGTAGTGTTTACTGTAGCTTTTGTAATACTGTTCACCGCCCCTTAGGAAAATTATCCATGGTTTTGTGATTGATTACTGTTTGTATTACCGAAAAATATCATGATTGTGGATAACATTGTGTCTAAAATGTATAAGAAAAAAACAACACAAAAAAAACATACCACTCTGAAAAGTCCTGTGAAATCCTTTCTGGTATCCAAATCCTCTTGTTCATTAACAGTGTCAAGGTCTGAATAAGGCTTGAATTGGTTTGAAATTGACGCCATCATTAATATTTACACCAGAGCAGTTATGGAGGAACAGGACATTTCCAGAACACGCGCTAAGTGCTGCCAGTCACAACACACTGGCCAGCTAACCAATCACAGCACGTTTCGTATTTCAGTAGGAGGAACTTCATCGAATCAGGAACTATACGGAGAGAGGAGCTGTAATAATGTAAAATATGTGAAAAATGCATGAAAACATATTCTAGTACACCCCACTTCGTAAAAGGGCATAATAGGACTTTAAACCTCTGCATGCAACTCTTTCTGCACTGTTTGTGCTGGGCCCATGAATCATGCTGCATTCATATTTATGATTTTCAACTGGTGGACAAATTTTTTTTTTTTTATATCTTCCGGGAATATCATACTTTTTTCATAAAATGTAAAATTTTCTTTACAAACCAAATGCAACTTTTTCATTTGCTAAAATCTATCTATCTATCATCATCATGAGCAGCAGCAGTGATTTTCCGCCCCCTCCTCCTCATTTGGACTCAAATGGTAACATGTGCTTGGCTAATTAGCGTATGACAGGTTGCCATTAAAGACCTTCTGTTCGCAGAGCCACTCACTCTCACAGCTGCTTGTACTGTGCACATAGATACTCACACTCATTACAGGGGTTATTAGTGTAGATTATTATTGTTTTTGTCTGTATTAATTAAGTACTGGCACAAGCACCCTTGGGTCAGTCCACATTTGCCTGCCCTTGCGCCTGTTTGGAGCTTGGAAGAAAAAGGGGGCACTTAGGTTGATGAATTAATGCAATTAAAAATATATTTATATATTTATACCGTTTATTTCATTTTTTTTATTTAAAAATCGACACTCGACACTCACAGGAATAAGAACTGTAGGCTTTTTGTTGCTATTTCATTAACATTGCAAATGTGTGTAAATGAAGGAGTGTTTTGTTAAACGCTTTAGAAGTGTAAAGATGGCTTTCATAATACATACAGGCTAAAGCCTTTGTTTACTTGTGTTTGGCTGTAAGAGATGGTGGAATCATTTAAATAAGTCTGGAAATTATTCATTCATATCTTAATTAGACTGACAGGGCTTATAGCATCTTGTCCACACTGTATTAAGGGTATTGTTAGTTGCAATTTCCTTTTAATCCAGTATTTTATGTTAACTCTTACACTGCGGGAATGAGATTATCTGACATGAAATTGCTAACTATTGAAAATAGTAGCTATTAATGTTTAAACATCTGGGCTGATAACTGTACTCGAGGAGAAGTTCTTAGCTATGACCTTGACTTCCTGCTGGAGGACTGTCCCTGTAATAAATGTAGCATAAGCTGACTCAGATAAATGCATTTGCTAAATGAAAAAAAAAAAAAAAAAAAGTTTTTTGAAGTTTAGGTGATAAAAAAATGCGAAAGCTTTTTCACAGGGTTTGGCATCCGAGTCTGTATGATGTCAGAGTTTGGTTTGTTTCGTTTGTGTGAAAGCTGTTTTCTGAACTTGCAGTGGAAACCAAGCAGTTGAGCCAGTGTCATAACAGCCTAAAATGTAATAGATTTATTAGTGTCTCAGGTTTCTTTTTAATGCAAGCTATGCGACCACATTGTTCACTGTTAACTATTGAGGTCATGTTTGGCATGATGCAGTTTGGAGTGCTCTATTTGAAAACAGACTGAAAAGGAACAAGAACATGGGACATATTTACAAGAATCAGCATATGATGGCACTGTACATGCAAAATGAGAAATGTGTTGAGTTTTGAAAATCAAATACAAAATGTTATGTTACACATTGGATAGATACTACAGGCATTATGAATTTTGTTGATTTAGTTCTAGGTAATGTAAGTGTATTTTCTTATGTGACAACATTTCTATTCAGCATCCTTCACCCAAGTTCAAGTTTTGTCATCACCCCTCATTTTGTTCTAAACCTGTATGAGTTTCTTTCTTCTGTTGGACACAAAAAAAGGTATTTTGAAAAATATAGGTTTGGAACAAATTGAGTAAATTATGACAAAAATTTCACCCAAAAGTTTATATTAAGGGTTGAAATATCTCAGTACTTAAAAGCCTTAAAACAAATGCATCTAATGTGCACTGTACTTTAAGTTACATTGTTTGCTACACACTTAACTGACTCTTTAAATGACATAGGGCCAGATTTACTAACAGCTTGTGCCAGTGCGAACCCTCTTTTGGTGTTAAAATACTACTGCCAGGATTTACTAAAGACACGCAGTGAAAAGTTGGCGCTGAAAAGGCATGAACAGTTATTTTTGTGGCTGACCTTATTGCATATGCATTTGTAGGAGTTTCCCTTTCAGACGCAGTATTTATGGGAGGAGAGTCTTTAAATGAATAATTCAAGGTGATTTACTAAGGTATGAGCTTGTCAATATACTGGTGTTTGTGCCATTATTTAATGCCTCAAAAAAAGCATGTCTTAAACCAGACGCTAACTATAAATTGTGTTGGTCATTATGTGAATGATCGGCTGAGTTTATGCTATTTAATTTGCGTGTCGTCAGTAGATCACGCGCTGAACTTTACACCATCAGCGCTTCTATGGAATTGCGCTCTCACGCTAATTTGCCCTGTTTAGTAAATCTGGCCCTAAATTGGAAGATCACATGTTGTGGAAATCAAGTCAGCATTTTTACAACCCTAATGAAATCACAATAGCAGGTTTTGAATGAATGACTAGCTGTATTACAAGCGACTTAAATAGGTTAAATGAAAGCCCTCTCGTTAGTAAGCCTGTTCATATTAGTTTTCTCTATATTATTTACTTTGAGCCATGTTATTGCATTTTATTTACCCCAGGTTCACCCTCATCTGTGAAAAGTGATGGAACGTGCCTAAAGCGTGCGATGGGCTAGACAGAGTGAAACGGGTTACCTGGGTCGGGCTTGCTATCTGTCACTGTCGAGTTAAAAAGGTTTGGGTCTAATAATGGCGTTTGGGATGAGGCAGACTGATAAATCAGGTGTGAATTGAGTGGACAGCTCTCTTTGATTGATACACTGACAGGATATGAGCAAGTGCCATACCAGATAGAGAATATGAGAACGGGAAAGAAAAGAAAAGAATAGAGCCTACAGAAAAAAAAGATCCAAGGAGTGGAGGATATTATTCAGAGAATGAGAACAATAACGGCGGCATGGAAATATTGCAGAGGAAAGAAGATTAGGGCAGTTCAGTTGGGCATATTACACTCCTTGGCCCCCATAAATAAATAAAAAAATAAACAAGTAATGCAAGAGAAATACATAAAGTTAGTGTGGATTCTGGTGTGGTGTTCACTACTCCGTTCTGCTATTTTCCAGAGTAGTCAGAAAATAAGAGCAGGTACCCATAGAGACTCGCAGTCTTTTCCCCTTGACATGTAAAACAGACGTGAGTAGCTGATAAACCATTAGACGTTAATATCTATTCCCTTTGATCAAGCTTGGCAGCTCATTCAGTCATGGGTACTACTGGGAACAAAATATTGTTGAATGCATTCCTCTTGCATTATACAATGGGCTGGTAACTGTAATTGACGCGTATGGGGAATTCACTAAACAGTTGCGCTACTTCTGCGCATGGCACGTTAGTGCAAATACTTGCATCTTATTCACTAATTACATGTGATCCAGTTTAGGTGGCGCAGTGCAGAAATTGCGCAGTGTCTTAAATACCTAAATGAAGTCATTGACGTTCCTTTGTGCACAAACACGCCTTATACTTAAATTGTTTCATTTATTTTTTTAAATTGCGGATCAAATGAAATCAGATGGTAAATAAACAGTATAAAAATATATAATTTGCAGGTGCTTTTATATAATCTACCCTATAAAACTATTTTTTTGTATTTTTTTATTGTAATCATTTCACAGTTACTCTCCAAATTAATGTAGCAACAACTTAAAGACAGTATGTTTTGTGTTTAATGGCATCTTTTTATGAATTAAGGTCAGTAAGATTGATACTAATGCTGATACTGATGTCTCTATGAAAATATATATTTTTAAAACATTAATGATAGACATTCAACATTACAGTATAATTGAAAGATATCAATTTCAACATTTATTAGGCTTTAAAAAAAAAAAAAACTTTTAATTTGTGAACTTAAAACAATCTTCACATAAACCCACAATAATAAATGTCATATTTACCTGTGGCCTTCCTACCGGTTATACAGAAATAGAATAAAGTAACACCTTTCCTAACTGCATAAATTATAAATTACATATAGATTAATCCTTATTAAAGCAAAAATTTTCTCTGTGACCTTTGTTTTCTTTGTTTCATGAACTTTAAGTTCATGTTAGATGTTATTTAACTTATTTAAGACTGCTCTTACCAGACAAAACGGGCATTTTGGCATAATTCTGTGTGTTATTGTTTGTTCTCTTTTGACTTGTTGTGCTTGAATGGTTTAAAAGCATTTGCATGAATAAGAGCATGATCATATAATGTAACGCTAACCAAAGGATGATAGAAAAACATTAGTTAATGTATTAACTAACATGCACTAACCATGAACAGTTCATTTGTTACTGTATTTGTTCATCTTTGTTAATGTTAGTTAACTGTTCATGGTTTGTTCATGTTAGTTCACAGTGCATTAACTAATGTTAACAAGATTTTAATGTATTAGTAAATGCTGAAATTAACATTAACAAAGATAATGAAATGCTTTATAAATGCAGTTCATTATTAGTTCATGTTAACTAATGAACCTTATTGTAAAGTGTTACCAATATTTTTGATACGTTAAACTGAAAAACTGTGGCTTTATTTGGAACTATTTTCATTGGCGAAAAAAAAAAAAATCAATCAATATGTGCTAAATCAATATCACATTTGCAGTCATGCTGATTTTTAGGTAAAAACGGCACTCTTGCTTGTGTGAAATTACTTACCTATATCATCTAATATAAATTATACAAAAATATGCATTTTGCTCCCATGTCTTGAATTTAGGGGTGTTCTCACACTTGGCAGATTTGGTTAGATTAAAAAGAACTGCAATTGCTCTTTTAGTGCGGTTCATTTGAATAAGTGTGAACGCTGCGATGCGAGAAACCCACCCCTGAAAAGGTGGGTCTCGGTCCACTTCTAAATGAACTCTGCAGCGTTTTGAATTAAATATGAACCAAAGACATCTAAACAAACCAAAAACAGGATATGATGTCACAAGATGTGACCCTAAAAAGGACAGAATGCTCAAGCATACCTGATTTTTCTCGTCATAGTCACGCACATGACATAGTCATTGTTGTTGCTGCGTCTTCTTGCAGCAGATCTTTATTTGTGCGTGTAACGGAGGAATTCCTGGTGCTGTTTTGACTCCTTTACACATTTTCTAGGTACTTAGTGAGTTTATAGCTGGTTAAAATACTGTCATATGTACGCGCATACAATGAATGCATTTAGCCCAGAACACAGCATTGTTTTGAATGTTCAATAAGTTCCGTCACAAAATATGTAATTTTTTTTCACTGATTACTGATCAATGGAAGCAGTATGGTCCGATGCCAATCACCAAAATAAATAATGCTCTTCTTAACAACAATGTATTTTGAATATAAAAACATGAGAGGAGAAAGTATCATGAATTGATAACGCTTTGTTTATTGGCATGCAACATATTCCATCCCCTCTTGGGGGAACATCTTAGAGCTTAACTGTAATATAGCCTTCCTGTGAAAAAAGAACATGCTTTTATCAACAGAAAGTATCAAATGTAAAACACTGCATAGTCTTCGCTGTATAAATTAAATATAGATTAATCCTACTAAATCTACTACAGAGCAGCACTGTCTTTTATTATTTAACATTGACACAGACGGCAGCAGGAATATTAGGCTGCTGTCACTTTAAAAGCTAATGCACAGATCCAATATACTGATACACGTGCAACTTATTTCCCAACTGTTTATGTTCAGTTAAGACACAACCGACTGTGCTTAAGTGAATACTTACCAAGCCAGGCATTTTGACACATTTCTGTGTGTATTTGACCATTTATGTGCAAAGCTCAAAGTTCACTTTGCTTGTTCCTGTTCCACTCCTTCTTGGAGCAAGTGCGCAGAAAGCCACTTGAGGAACAGCATCTCTTTCGTGGCTTAATGCAGATTTAATAACTTTTTTTATTAAATCAAGCATGTCCTGCAGTTTAGCAAGACTGTATTTTACGACAATCACTGATCTAGCTGACTTGGACGTTAAAGCTGCAGTACGTAACTTTTTTTGGGTAAAAAAATTATCCAAAATCAAATTTTGAGCAAATGGATAACCAGCCAGTGTTCAAAACTATTTCCTTACCTTTACCTTTAGACGTGTGTGTTGCGTTCTTTAACGGTCTGCCTGGAAACAAATGCCGTGACGCCAACCTCTCCTGGAGGAACGCTGTTGTGTTTACAACTGTGACAACGAGAGCTTACCAGGATCAACTAAATGCTGGATTTTCAAAAGTATGTGAAGTTCGTGGTTCCATTGTTGCAGTAAACTTTAAAAAACGTTCATGAATGAATAATTTGTAGTTGCACGGCGGTCTGTTATTGCAGGGACATCAACTTTACATTTTCACACCCTTAAACATGGCGCGGAACAAAACAAACTGTGATTGGTTGCATTACATCAGTCAGTCAAATGGCCTCTTGGTGCGGTCCTTGACCAATGAAAGCTGTGGAGTCCAGACCTTCTGCCGTCAGTCTGAAGGTCTGGCTACACGAGACTACCTTACCCGATTCACACCAGTAAGCTTGTAATAATGTGTTATCTGAGTGGTACTGGTGGATTTCCACGGGAAATTCGAGCATGGCGCCTTTCGTCTTTGCGTCAATTACGTCACGTCTGTCTACATAAAGAAGGAAGGAGTCCGACTAGTGGTAGTATCACATGTGAGGATGCTGCAGGTGGCGGATCATTTACAGCCTTTTCTCACAGCGGCTGGAGTAATTAAATTTATCATTTTGATGGCGGGTTGTAATCCAGAAAGGCCCGAATGACAATCATCAGTGACAACTGGAGATTCACGCCAAAGATTAGACTGGACAGAAGTTAAAATCTACAGGTAACACTAATAAACACTAGATGCACACAGTCACGCAATGCTGATGCTGTTACCATTAACAATTTGAGAACAAAGTATAACAATAATAATCTGCACAGTTTGATGTGATGCGAGCTAAGCGATTGTTAGATTTAATCACTGTTGGTAGCGTGATTTATTGTAATGATTTTTTTCTCAGTCTGTCAGAATAAAAGTATCAGACATGTTACTTACTAGTTCAGATGATATTTTCTGGTGCAAATTATTATTTTGGTCATACTTCCAAGACATAGAGTCTGTGATTCTGAAGGACAGTATTCACACCAGTGCAGTGACACATACTCCTCAAAACATTAGATAACCCACGTAAAGATGATCATTCCGCAAATAACTGCAATTGTAGGTTTCAAACAGAGATGGCCACAAAGAGGCAAAACGTACAGACTGCAACTTTAAGTTTGGGCTGTTAGGGAGGAATGAGAATACACCGCTATGAAGGAAAGAAATGCTCTCTCTGCTCTCCGCAAAGACATTGCAAGTGTATTGTCCTTTTTCAGACAGAAAATGTCATCCGATTGACTCTTCTGATCGGCCTTTATAGAGACCACCGGTCAAAAACTATATTAAGCTATTATCGGCATATAGCGATCAGCGCCCTGACCGCCCCAGTTAAATGGTTTAAAGGGTATTTTTTTTGTTTTTGTTTGTTTGTTTGCTGCATGGTTAAAGAAAAATATGCTGTATTTATTAAAATATGAACAATATTAGAAAAATATGCTGTATTTGTATATGTGCAACCGCACATGCCTACACAGACATATTTCGCAAAATGAAGCATGGAAAAGAAGTAGGCCTACTGTGCGGGACCATTTCGACAGAAAGAGCGACGAAGTTACTTGCAAAATATCCTACGTGGTATTAAAATACAGCAGTAGTACAAGCTCCTGACTGGTGGGAAGCAAATGAAAGGCGGCTGGCCGAGGCTGGCCACTCTAGCGAGGCGTTATCTCTGTATTCCTGGGGCATCAGTGCCATCTGAAGCTTTGTTTAAGGCTTTTTGTAGTGTGGTTTTGGTCAAGTTTACTAAAGTAAACATTGTCACGTATGCTCTTCTGGCCGCTGTTTCCTGATGGTTTATAGAACAGTTACTCCGAGTCGCCCTCTGTCGTTTCAAAGAACAGCACAACGGCTCGCGCACAGTCACAACTCTCCAAACAGAGAAGGCGCGCTCGCGCTGCGGAGCCAGACGAAAGTATAAACAAGTCTAACTGTCAACAGGCTGCGCTCCAGACTAACCCACTTAAAAAAAAAAAAAAAAAAAAACATACAAGGTGTGGATTTAGGTAGTCCTGCTATTTTTATTTGATGAAAAAAAAAACGGAAAAAACTATTCCGGTTCTTCAAAGCTTCAAATGGATTACTCTGAGTATTTTCGTTTCGTCATCTTCATTTGGTAATTATTTAAGTGAAAAGTATTTAGTGTAGGCCTATTTATTTTATGCTTCTTATTTATATTTTATTCTGTTTTTCTCTGTTGTCAGAAACACTGCAGGTGCGTGAAAATTTGATAAAACCCTGAAAAAAACACTCACCTGTCTGTAACTTTAGTAATCCTGAAGACCTTGATTAGCTTGTTCAGGTGTGTTTGATACCCACATTATCTTTTTGGAGCTAAACTCTGCAGGGCAGTGGCTCTCCAGGATCAACGTTCCCTACCCCTGCTCTAGAGGGATTAAAAGACTGACCCGAAAATTGGGACTGACCTCTTCTGTGCCAATGTTCAAAACTATTGACCAAATGGTTCTATGGACTGCCATAGACTTCCATTCAAGAACAATGGTAATAAAACTGATTTATTCAGTTTGGTTCTATTTTTAAAAAAAAAGCTAAGTGCAAGTCTAACTTTAGAAATACTTATAGAAAATTACAGCAGAGGCATATAGTTAACTTAAATGACTTTTGACACTTGTGAATATGAGGATTCAGGCATTAGACATGACTTGCATGCACCATATTATTCACTGTAGGTATTGATGTCTACTGAGCAATGTGGAAGTTTTCTTCATCAAGAAGATCTGTGATATTTCTGCATATGATAGCAGTGATCTTTGTTTGATATTCAGCTCCCTCCATAACATTTATTTTATTGTTGCTAAGTTTTTTATTTGAATGGTGAACATTGGTATTGCATGTACACTCACCTAAAGGATTATTAGGAACACCTGTTCAATTTCTCATTAATGCAATTATCTAATCAACCAATCACATGGCAGTTGCTTCAATGCATTTAGGGGTGTGGTCCTGGTCAAGACAATCTCCTGAACTCCAAATTGAATGTCAGAATGGGAAAGAAAGGTGATTTAAGCAATTTTGAGCGTGGCATGGTTGTTGGTGCCAGACGGGCCGGTCTGAGTATTTCACAATCTGCTCAGTTACTGGGATTTTCACGCACAACCATTTCTAGGGTTTACAAAGAATGGTGTGAAAAGGGAAAAGCATCCAGGATGCTGCAGTCCTGTGGGAGAAAATGCCTTGTTGATGCTAGAGGTCAGAGGAGAATGGGCCGACTGATTCAAGCTGATAGAAGAGCAACTTTGACTGAAATAACCACTCGTTACAACCGAGGTATGCAGCAAAGCATTTGTGAAGCCACAACACACACAACCTTGAGGCGGATGGGCTACAACAGCAGAAGACCCCACCGGGTACCACTCATCTCCACTACAAATAGGAAAAAGAGGCTACAATTTGCATGAGCTCACCAAAATTGGACAGTTGAAGACTGGAAAAATGTTGCCTGGTCTGATGAGTCTCGATTTCTGTTGAGACATTCAGATGGTAGAGTCAGAATTTGGCGTAAACAGAATGAGAACATGGATCCATCATGCCTTGTTACCACTGTGCAGGCTGGTGGTGGTGGTGTAATGGTGTGGGGATGTTTTCTTGGCACACTTTAGGCCCCTTAGTGCCAACTGGGCATCGTTTAAATGCCACGGCCTACCTGAGCATTGTTTCTGACCATGTCCATCCCTTTATGACCACCATGTACCCATTCTCTGATGGCTACTTCCAGCAGGATAATGCACCATGTCACAAAGCTCGAATCATTTCAAATTGGTTTCTTGAACATGACAATGAGTTCACTGTACTAAAATGGCCCCCACAGTCACCAGATCTCAACTCAATAGAGCATCTTTGGGATGTGGTGGAACGGGAGCTTCGTGCCCTGGATGTGCATCCCACAAATCTCCATCAACTGCAAGATGCTATCCTATCAATATGGGCCAACAGTTCTAAAGAATGCTTTCAGCACCTTGTTGAATCAATGCCACGTAGAATTAAGGCAGTTCTGAAGGCGAAAGGGGGTCAAACACAGTATTAGTATGGTGTTCCTAATAATCCTTTAGGTGAGTGTATTTTCCACAGTCGAAGCAGGAAATCAGCTAGATTTTGTTTTGTGTTTTCTCTGGGATCTCTCATGTGCTTTGCTCCTGGGGCTCACAGTGGGGGTTAACATCTCTCCATAACCCCTCCTAAATATGCTGGCGTAGCTCCAGAGAGGGACAGAACAATATATTTACATGTACATTAGCTGACTCAATGCAAACCTAAGCCTAACCTTCTTTTAGCATGCGAGTTCTGGCGTGGTTCACTGGTGTGTGTTCTGTGTTTCATCAAATCAACATGCTTCAGTATCCTCAATCTAAGAGACAGCTCTCCTCTCCTCAACCTTTCTTCTCTCCTTCTGTCCCGAGTGTGTGCTTTTTTTTATTATCTCCTCTAAAGGCTAGTCAAACGCTGCTGGCCTTTGTTGTCAGAAACTTTTATTTACCAAAGAGGGGCGTAAGTGAGTGACATGGCAGGGGTCTTTTATCCCTGGCTAGCCGCAAGCACAGCTCTCTCATGCTACCAGCAGCAACCCAGCAAACCCCCATCACCCCACCCCACCACTCCATCCACCGATTCCTTCAGCACATCCAGCTCCAGCCGTCTCCCCTGGGCAGACACAACCAGAGAGCTGTCTGTAAACACTGCCTTACACATGGACGCACCATTCACCTGTTTATTTTTAGCCATGCACATGCACAAACTGGATGTACAGATGTGGATGCACATTTTGGTAGTTTCTTTTAACCAATTTACCAGCATCTGTAGCTGGTTAAAATCGGTTAACCGACAAGCTATAAAAGCACAATAAAACGAATGATCCGACTGACGCGAGCGACAAAGGCTTTTTTGTCAATAAGTCTTCACTGGCTGAATTTGAAAAACAATAACAGATCATTCAGTGGTTTCTGTCATTTTACAGAGCAAAAAAAAAAAAGAAAAAAAAAACAATGTATTATGGTTTCCATACAAGTATTAAGCAACAAAGCTGTTTTCCATATTGATAAAAATAAGAATTTTTTTAAGCACCAAATCAGCATATTAGAATGATATCTGAAGGATCATGTGACACTGAAGTCACCCCAGAAATATAATTGTAAAATATATTAAAATAGAAAATTGTTTTTTAAAATTGTAATATTGTTTTTAATGATAAAATTTGATACATTTTTATTTTGATAAAAATAAATGCGTCCTTGGTGAGCATAAGAGACTCCTTTCAAAAACATTAAAACGTCTTACCAAACCCATACTTTGAAATAGATGGCTAGTGGAAAGTGATATAGGCATTAATTAGCCCTAAAAATGAATAAAACACTTGTTTTTGACCGAGCATATGTGGATATGTACGCACATACACTTGTACATATGACTGGATGCTATGAGCTGTAAATATGTAAAGAATAACATGATTTTAATTGAAATTTAATAAATGATGCATTAAAGAAAAGATCAAAAATTCCAACTGCAGCATCTACTCTCATAAATATGTGTCATAAATGAAAGTTTAAATGATAAAACATGTTAAGACGTATATGTTGTCCATCGTTGACAGCAATGATATCCCAAATTATTTTGAAAATTAAGGGAAGGTGTTGCATTTTTTTTTTTTTGTTGTTTCTTTGTTACAGTTTAAGTTGAAGCATGCAAAGTCTGAATCATGATTGATGCAAAGAGCTGCAGAGAACAGAAATATGTCATTAGATTCTGATATCCACATTATTCATGAAAGGGAATGCCCACCGATTGATTTCCATCCAAAATCAGGAGGAAACAAAAATACACAGACACACACACACACACACACACACACACACACACACACACACACACACACACACACACACACACACACACACACACACACACACACACACACACACACACACACACTCACACTCTCATGGAGCACACATGAGAGTGGTTTCTACACAGTAAGCTAAGCATCACTTGCTGAGTGAATTACAGTTTGTATCCAGGCATGTTTAAAGGGATAGTTCACCCAAAAATTTGAATTCTTTCATTATTTATTTTTTCTGTGAAACATAAAACAAAATACTTAAAAATAAAAAGTATTAGTTTTTATTTTTGTCCAAGCAACCAGCTGATCCAGCTGGTCAAACGCTGGTCAGAAACAGGTTCAACACTTGTTTCAGCAACAAACACAAAAACTAAAGTCGTCATTTGCAATTATTTTTCATTTGCAACAAAACATCGGTAAATAAAGTGTAGTGCAAAGCATATTTTTATTACTTAATGTATTAATTATTGCAGGATTGCATAATCAGTGTTTGTATTTCAGCATCTGTTTCTTTATTATGCTTGTGTTTTGCTGTATAAAAATTACATATTTTATAGCCAAACTAATGTTTGCGCCTTGTGTGAATAGCTAAATCCATTCATTCTGTTCCAAACCAAAAATTTTTTTGACGTTAAACCATGAGGCTGATGGAGGATCTGTGGAGAGAGACAGTGGTTAATGACGTTATTCAAACGTGCATCAGAGATGACGCGCTTTTCTCTTTTTGACACAAGTCTACCTCTTTCCACAGTTGCTCTCATCAGCTCTTTGCCTAGGTTTAAGTTTTACAGATCTTGCTATAAAAAACATCAACTGGGTCTGAGCCTAAATAAACCCAAATTAGACCAAAACATTGCACCCTGCAACTACACACATTTATAAACCAGTTTATAATTTTTTTTTTTTTAAAGTCTCAAAGAGGACAGGGCAACACTGCAAAGAGAATCAACTGTGGTTTAGTTACAATTGCATATCTTTGCTCACTAATATTGCTTTGGTCAAAGAGAGCTAACAACAAAAGGGTTAAACTCGTCACGTCGCGAGATGCCAAAACATTGGTATGATTCCCACTTACATCACTGCAATTTCGGGACTGACTCATTTTCTTGGAATGGCCATTTATGAGAGTCACTCCCACATTCTAAATGTGATTGTGATTGGAACTTGCCGTGTCTAGGTGGCCTTTCTGAGTTTTTGTAGAATGTAGTTGTCACACTGAACTGTGTGTGTAGAACAGGATTAAGCACTAAAGGGTGAAATGACAACTGAATTTAGCTGCTGATGTTGCCAAAATGTGTGTCCGTCAGAGTGAATTGTCAAATTCTTAATAATAACTAAAGCTATCGATGCCGCCACCCTGAGATTTCACAAAACTGTTACCCCCATAGTTAGAAGAACTCCTGTCGATGTATCATTATTTGTGAGAATTCATGAGTGCCTACAATGATTGTTAGCATAACCTTTGATGAAATGATTGTGTTCTATCCATCACGTGATCCTCCATTGAGAGCATTGTGTTGTGGGAATTAGAGACATGGCTGGCTGCTAATTCACCGTGAGCTCTGTTTATTTCATCCTATTCAAAGTTACGTGTGGTGGCTGCCGCCTTTTCAAGCCTCTGCTATTGGAAACTAATATAAAATGAACTGGCCTCTCTTTCCTACTATCCATCCCCCATTTAAGCCCTTCTTGAAGTTCTTCCAAATTGCGTTTTAAATGCCAATTAGGAGGTTGAATGTAGTAAAATAAAAGCCAGTGCTAGTCGAATGGCCTCACCTTCTGGCTGACCAGGCTTCTGAGAGCACATGCCGAATCTTTGGCTCCGAGCATGACTTTGAAAGAAAATATCCTGCCTAATGAACACATTAATTAGAACCATAACTATTTATAAGATGATAATTAGAAACGAAGCGAGGTAAACTGGGCTCTTCCTGCAATTAATGGTGGATTAATTACGGGCCATAATTAAGTGGCGTTTTGAAATGCATTAAGGTGAAGTACAGAGGCACGCAATGGCTTTGTGATCACTGGTATAATTATTCGCTGGCCGTTTGAGCCCTGCTCACTCTGAGCCCACTAATCAGCATCATTGCGTCGTTATATGTGCACTTAAAAAGACTCGCCACTGCAATAACTGCCTAATTATTTCTAATTGGCAGGCCCAAATGTAGTCTCTGCATTGATGGGATGAGTCGTTATTTAGCGATTGCTCCGAGAAGATCTACCCAAGGGCTGAAACGTATCGACACTTAGAAATGTATGACCTGTCTCTGTTTCTGAAGAGAAATGACAAGGCTTTAATTTATATATAATGCTGAAGAAGCCATCTAGCCCCAGAAAATGAAGGACCAGTCAGATAACCTATTAATAGAGAGCTAGTCTTATTCTAGATATCTTTTCTGCATCTCACCAGGCTTATAATCAAAGGAATTTTTTTACTTGTTTGTGCTTCTGTGATGAAACGGCGAATAATGGCGTTTGCATTGTTGTTGTTTTGTCTCAAGATGCACAGCAGTAATGTTTTTCTAAGGCACGTCTAAAAAAGGCTGCTTAAATGTCCTATAATTGAACTAAGGCCAAATCCTGGCGTAAGCTAAGCCCTGTCTGTGAAACCGGGCCTTGATATTCAACAATATTGTTGTTCTGATAGCACTGACACTATTGGTGAGAACTGAACTGAGCTGGATGATGACATCACTGTTTTCTGCAGAGATGCTTTATAGCCGAATTGAACTAATTTAATAATTAATGATCTTTACTGGAACTGAATCAACACTGAACTGACTTCAGCTGAACAATGACACTTTTTAATTTTTTTTAATTCATTTTTTTTAGAGCTGCTTTACAGCCGAATATTTATTTTCCAGTTGATCACTGTAAAGCTGCTTTGAAACAATCTGTATTGTAAAAATAAAGATGACTTGACTTTAAATAAATAATAAATACTTGATTTATTAGTTGACACATTAAAAGGAAGAAGGCTTGGTGAATTCTTTTTCCGGGCATCATTCGGGTTACATGCTAATTGGCAGTTGATAGAAAGAAAAAAAAAAGGTAAAAAAAGAAATGAAACAAAAGGAGAGCTCATTGAAGGCATTTTTAATATACTCCATTCATAAAGCTGTGAGTTCCTGTGTGGCTTTCAGCTGCATGCTTTAGCCAGGAGTTCAGGAGATCCACTGACCTGTAGAAGTGCTCATGTCTTTCTTCAAAGCCACGTATCTGCCATCACCCTCTCCTCTCAAAAGCACTTTAGCAAATTGTACTATAATCAAGTTCACAGTGAACCTGCACCTCTGACAAAAGTCTGGATATGGATCCAGTTTCATGCTCAATATTTAAGTGTAAGGAAGAAAGAGGGAACACAAAGAAAACTTGAAGCTGAATTATGTGCTTCTTGACTGAAACTGTGACACTTCTTGGAAAATAATGAAACACTTTCCTCTTTCCTGATACGTGCAAGACATTTTTCTAAAATGTCTAACAGAGAATCCCAGGGCCAAAACTATGGCTCCAAACCTCATAAGTCAACCCTTTCTAACCATTAAAAAAAAAAAAAACACACACACTCTAAATCTAACTGCTGTTACTTTTATTACTGTGCAACAGAACATAAACCAGTGACAAGCGTTTTTTTGTGTGTGTATCTATAAGAAGAATAACAATAAAAATGTGTGCAGCCCTTCCATACCTATTAATCAGTAAGGACTGGTATATGCATTGATGTCTTTCTTGTGAATTTAGTTTATTGCTAAAATACAGTTTCTCAGCACCCTAAACACACACCCTCTGTGTGACTGGCGGGCTAGTCAAGTTAAATCAGGTTTAATTTTATAGCCCTTCTTACAATATCCAAGCTTTACAGATTGGATAACTAATACTGTATTGTGATATGTATCAATACCCACCTCTACATTTCATCAGTTGAACCATAATTCTTTAGTTCATTAGTGTTTGGCACCTTGTCTTACATTTGAAAAGAAGTGAATAATGC
This sequence comes from Paracanthobrama guichenoti, assembly GCA_018749465.1. Classification (NCBI taxonomy): domain Eukaryota; kingdom Metazoa; phylum Chordata; class Actinopteri; order Cypriniformes; family Gobionidae; genus Paracanthobrama; species Paracanthobrama guichenoti. The sequence goes on along the minus strand of JAGHMJ010005088.1, from coordinate 22,768 downwards.
TTTAATAGTTCGTCGTCATGCATTACTGGATGAGTTTTTTTGTGTTCTAGTTGTAGTTGTAGCTGTAGCTGGGGTGAGAACGCTGTAATTTACACCGTTTTTACTACAGAACGCCGTATTTCGCAGCGTCTTTTTGTCTAAAACCCCGTAAATCCTGGCTTTTCTGGACACCTGGTGTTTGGTTAACTCTGTCTCAGCCATTGACTGAATTTTCCAGCTTTCTGTCTTTTCACTGTTATACGCTAGGGGGCGCTATGACACATCTTCTGAAAGAGTGCAGAATCTCCTGATCAAAACACAGACGAAGAATGTGCAGAAACAAGCAAAATCATATGTAAGCATATGCATATTTAAAATAATGCAATCACCAACATTAAACAGCATATATATCAAATCTGCCTAATGTTACTGAATGAAATGTGGACCCAGGACAAGCTATAGGACTGTGAAGCTTTAGGAGTGTTGATGGACTCGATCTACTCCATCTGTGTTTGATCATCTTCCTGAATCCGATCTGTCTGGATGTAGTCTTTCACAAAAACGTGATTTTCTTAGTTTTTCTTCTCAAAATGTTGTTTTTTTTCAAGCAGAGGATCTGTTCTTTGATATATTGCATGTTCATATATTCATACAAACAAATATTCTGGGGGCCATAACATTTTTGTGAAAATAATCAAAAACGCTGGGAGTAGCTGTCAACTTTTTTTTTACAAACGCAGGTTTAATGACAAAATATGACCCATTTGGCTTTCCATAGATGAGTAATTGTATTCCCTTTCACGTCGTCTTGCACTTGAATTTGAAATTAAATCGGCATTCATGAAATTAATTTTTAAGTTGGCATGTGACGATGCAGCAATGGCCCATCAACTGTCGGAGTGTCGTTCACATATGTTTATGTTCATGTTCTCACAACATTGCATTGTTAGAAAATGTCACCAGCCAACTGCCGATTATGTTTCCTATACTCGCCAATGCCATTTTTGCTGCATTTAGACATAAGAGAATTAGAGAGTTATGTAGTTATTGGGTTGTGAGCAGTGGCTATAGGAGGGTCTAAGACACACAGGTTGTCCTGTCCTAAATGTTTTGCTTGATTGTTTGTGAAATCTGATATGTGAGCATCTCTCTTTCATGGCCTCATTAGAGGTGGACTGAGCTGTGATTAGACACAACAGATGCATTGAGGTACAGCAGAGTATTCTTGCTTTGCCACCGGGATTCTGGGAGAGCTGATGTTATGTATATATGATCAAACACTCCTTTTCTGACGGTATTTTTGCTCTGAAAAGATTTAATTTACATGCATTCTGTGCCGGGATTGGTGGATTTTATGCAGGTGCTATTTCAGATGATCGTTCAGTGTTTGAATTAAGTGTGGTTTTTCTTTTAGTAGTGGAATGAGTGTCTGCTCTCTGTCACAGTGCTGTCTCTGTGCTGTAGTTTTATGGTCGGTCCACTTAGTCTCAATATTTATGCTTTTTCTTGTGCGAGTGCTTAAATTGAAACATAACCCTCCACATTTAAACAATAAAAGTCTTTAAGGACCGACCTTCAGATCTACCGTCACTTCATAAATACCTTATCATAAAAAGAACAGAAAACCATCATCTTACCCTTAGAGAACACCTACTAATTAAAAACACATGCTTCCAACATCATTTAGAAATTCACTCTTTTGCCCTCTCTTCAGAAGAACCTTTGTATGAAGTAAAGGAAAGTCATTACTAAGGATGTTTTTTTTGGTTTTTTTTTACTTTTCTGATTATTTATCAAAATGGAAAAATCTAATTATTTTTCTACATATCTGTAATGTACTTCAGAACATTGTTCAGAACATTGCATCAGAAGTGTGTCTTGGGCTGGCACAGTCGGTCTAATGGTTGTGTGTGTTGACAGTGGTGAGTTAGCACTTATTGACTTTCTGACCTTTTGCCTCTCGTTGACCTCTGCTTGCGGTGCCCTCTGTGCCACTAATAGGGATGTAATACATTCTCAGTGGTGCTAGTTAGATAGGAGCGTTTAGGATGTCACTGTTCTTGTCGAGTGATGGCACTCACATATGCTTTTCACAAATCATTTAAAAAATGAAAACTCCAACCCTTAACTTTTGAAACAAATGACTCTGTGTAGATCAGAGCATTCTCAAAGACCTTTGAACTCGACTGAATGACACAACCTTGCAAATGTGGGTGGCCCAAGTGTGAGCTGATTTATTTTCAGAAAAGACTGATCTACAAAATTTCTGTGAACTTTATTTTAGGGTCCTTGTTATACTTTACATGTAGTTACTATAGTAACAACTATAAATTATGCATAATTACATACAACTAACTAACCCTAAACCAAACCCTAATCTAACCATAGCCCTGGAATAAATACATATAATTAATTAATATTACTCAGTACTTGCACTGGAATGGATATATAAATTACAGATTAGATATCAGTTATTATTGCTTATCAAATTGGTGCTTACTAGTTTAAATCAGACACCCGTTAAAGGAATACTGCCCTATAAATGCAAAGCACCAATACTTCCCTTTATCTCAGTTTTTTTTAATCAAGCAGTCTTCAACAAAATACAAATGACCAAAATCTGTATGGTTGCTGTGGTATTAAAACAGTTAATTACAATACTATTAATTTCTCATTTTTAACTTTACGTGATAAATTGTGTATGTTAAAAGAGCTGCGAACATGCTCAGAAAGAAACAGCTTGGGAAATGTTCTCGTGAGCACTGGTAATTAGAGGAATCTCATAAATTACACTTGTGTGGCACTGCATTTAAAGAGCACTCAGAAATAAGACATCTTGAATTGTTAACATTTTTCATTACGTGGGCGCTTGGGAACAAGAAGGAACAGCTGTTTGGAGCTCCAGCGCCTGTAGGAAACCCACATTGCTTATTCAAGGTGAACTTCAGTGCTCTGGAATTAAAATACTGAGAACTTCTGTCACACTAATTAATCGGAAGCTGTTTGTTGGTTCTTTCTGTCAGTTGACTAGAAGTTGACTATCTATCTATCTATCTATCTATCTATCTATCTATCTATCTATCTATCTATCTATCTATCTATCTATCTATCTATATATATATATATATATATATATATATATATATATATATATATATATATAATATAATATAAATGAGTATTCGGTATAATTAGTGTACTACATTGTTACTACTTCTACAATGTAGAATTTGTTCCACAACAAAACTTAGAATGTGTTGTTATGGATCACTAAAGATGGCTCTGTGTCGGTGTAGACAAGGCCAAATCCATGAAAAAGAGCTGGGACTTGCAGCAAACAACAGATTCTGAAGCTGCAACATTTGCCTTGTTTGTAAATCATCAAACTGAGAAAAATGGCAGCACATTTTTTTGGTTGAGTATTGATTTGATTGGATATCAGTATCACATGGTCTTCTCTGCACCTGAGTATAGTTGAGGCAAACCTGTCTGTCATAGGCAGGGCGGATCATTTGTGCATTGTTTCATGAACTCATGCACCCTACAACTGTAGTTTGTGGTACTCTGCTTTAACTGGAGATGACACAGTTGCCATCTTTGTACATTTTCAAACTCAAGGTGTACAAACACCTTCTGACCTTCTCGCATATCCATTTTTGTTGTTGCTTTTTGCATCGTCTTCTACTGATTCTTGGAAGCAACTGTGAGTGTTGCCGTAGATGCCTGTTGTGCATTACATTTGTTATGTCTACTGTTATTCAATGCCATTCCACTTCCATTCCACAATAAACTTTCTATTCAGTAAGCTGTTCATTTTGTACAAGGAGATGCAGTTAGATTATATTCTTCAACTGTAGTTTCCCATGTAATTGACCGTTGGATGACGTTTCTAGTAGAAAGAAAATTATGAATTTTTTTCTTTTTGAATGTCATGAAACTCTAGATGGCACAGGCTAATAGGTCCTTAACTCAACCTGCTTGCAGTCACATTATTCTCTATAGGGCACAGCTGATTGGTTCCTGCTGTGTCAGCAGCCAATGAGCTTACGTGTTCAACCTTCAAATACTTGGTCAGCTTTTGCTGTAGCAGTTGCAATGCGCTTTCAGAAATCTCCACCTTCCCCAGCTCCAACTGGATAGATCTGCTACAATATTCATGTATGCTATATTGTAAAGCAGCAGCAGGTCTTGCTCCCAGCAGCATGTCGTGTATGTGTTGACAGCAGCAGTAACCAACAGCAGCAACAACCAACAGCAGCAGCAATAACAAACAGCAGCAGCAGCAGCAGCAGCAATAACAAACAGCAGCAGCAACAACAACAAACAGCAGCAGCAACAATAACCAGCAGCAGCAATAACCAACAGCAGAAACAATAGCAGCAACAATAACAGCAGTAGCAACAATAACCAACATCAGCAGCAACAATAACAGAAAGCAGCAGCAGCAAGAACAGCAGCAGCAGCAGCAACAACAGCGGCAGCAACAACAGCAACAACAGCAATAACAAACAGCAGAAGCTGCAGCAATAACAAACAGCAGCAGCAGCAGCAATAATCAACAGCAGCAGCAACAATAACCAAAAGCAGCAGCAGCAACAACAGCAGCAGCAGCAATAACCCACCAGCAGCAGCAACAATAACCAGCAGCAGCAGCAACAACAAACAGCAGCAGCAATAACCAACAGCAGCAGCAACAATAACCAACATCAGCAGCAACAATAACAGAAAGCAGCAGCAGCAAGAACAGCAGCAGCAGCAACAACAACAGCGGCAGCAACAACAGCAGCAGCAGCAGCAGCAATAACAAACAGCAGAAGCTGCAGCAATAACAAGCAGCAGCAGCAATAATCAACAGCAGCAGCAACAATAACCAAAAGCAACAGCAGCAGCAGCAATAACCACCAACAGCAGCAGCAATAACAAACAGCAGCAGCAATAACAACAGCGGCTGCAACAGCAGCAGCAGCAATAACTAACAGCAGCAGTAACAATAACCAACAGCAGCAGCAGCAGCAATAACAACAGCGGCAGCAACAACAACAGCAGCAGTAGCAATAACAAACAGCAGCAGCAGCAACAACAGCAGCAGCAGCAACAACAGCAGCAGCAATAACCACCACCAGCAGCAGCAACAATAACCAGCAGCAGCAGCAATAACAAACAGCAGCAGCAATAACCAACAGCAGCAGCAACAACAACAGCAGCAGCAGCAACAATAACCAGCAGCAGCAATAACCAACAGCAGAAACAATAGCAGCAACAATAACAGCAGTAGCAACAATAACCAACATCAGCAGCAACAATAACAGAAAGCAGCAGCAGCAAGAACAGCAGCAGCAATAACCAACAGCAGCAGCAACAACAACAGCGGCAGCAGCAGCAGCAGCAGCAATAACAAACAGCAGAAGCTGCAGCAATAACAAGCAGCAGCAGCAATAATCAACAGCAGCAGCAACAATAACCAAAAGCAGCAGCAGCAACAATAACCAAAAGCAGCAGCAGCAACAGCAGCAATAACCACCAACAGCAGCAACAATAACAAACAGCAGCAGCAGCAATAACAACAGTGGCTGCAGCAGCAGCAACAAGCAGCAGCAGCAATAACAAGCAGCAGCAGCAATAACAAACAGCAGCAGCAATAACAAGCAGCAGCACTAACAGCAGCAATAACTAACAGCAGCAACAATAACCAACAGCAGCAGCAGCAGCAGCAATAACAACAGCGGCAGCAACAACAACAGCAGCAGCAGCAATAACAAACAGCAGCAACAGCAACAATAGTAAACAGCAGCAGCAATAACCACCAGCAGCAATAACAAACAGCAGCAGCAACAGTAACCAAAAGCAGCAGCAGCAATAACAAACAGCGCAACAGAAGTATCACACAGACAAGTGGATCCGTACCTGACAGCAGCAGTAGCAGCAATAACTGCAGAAGCAGCAATAACAGCAGAAGCAGCAATAACAGCAGCAGTAGCAGTAGCAGCAATAACAGCAGCAGTAGCAATAACAGCAGAGGCAGCTACAATAACAGCAGAGGCAGCAACAATAACAGCAGAAGCAGTAGCAGCAATGACAGAAGAAGCAGTAGCAGCAATAACAGCAGCAACAATAACAGCAGAAGCAGTAGCAGCAATAACAGCAGCAACAATAACAGAAGAAGCAGCAGCAATAACAGCAGAAGCAGCAGCAACAACAATAGCAACAGCAGCAGTAAGGGTGCGGATCCACTTGTCTATGCGATACTATGCGCCACACTTCGCTTTATTCCTATGGGTGACGTCAAGCAACTTTAACTCGCCGCGCAAAAGCATCCGGGAAGGCAGCACTGCATTTGAATAAATGCTGCGTCAAAAAGCTGGCGATGCCTAGGGTTGGGCATCGTCGTTTTGATTTAAACGATTCTGATTCTGATTCTGATTCCCATTTCCGATTCTTACTTTCGATTTTGGTTCTTTTCGATTCCGATTCTTTCAGTAATGTTGTTGTTCACCACAATTAGCAATTTGGTCAAGGGCTTTGTTATTACACTACAATCACTTACCTGATTGTGACGAGGTAACGTTAATAACGTTGGTTAGCGCAGGGTTACCCGAGGAAGACGAGACCGTGAACCTGCACAGCACGTCAAACACGCTACACTCGTTAATTTGTACACCATGCAGGCGTAGGTGTTTAGTCATATTTGTAGTGCATCCTTCCGTGCAAGAAATTAGTTTGTCACATGTGTTGCACTGTGCTGACCAGGCTTTTTAAAAGTGAAATAAAGCCACACTTTTGAGCGCCGCTTACCATGCTTCATGGCTGCAACAGAACAAGCGGGCACGGCAAGCACTTCCGGAAATCCGGTGGCCACTATAGAAAGTGTTTTATATAGCTATAGTTAGCATTTGGAACTGATGATTGAAATTGAAAAACAAATTTTCGAAACAATTCCAGTGGCATCGTTATTTTTTAAACTGTTCTAAGTTGGGGGAAGTCTCTCGCGGGTATAAAACACAACATTCCCCGTTGGCTAAAAAGCACGCCCATAGCGATAAACTTCAGGAATGCCCATCAACGTACAAATGAGGGGAAGCATCGCAACACCATGCTTCAGTCATGTCACAAAAGTGGATCCGTATTAGCAGAAGCAGCAACAATAACAGCAGCAGTAGCAGCAATAACAGCAGAAGCAGCAATAACAGCAGAAGCAGTAGCAGCAATAGCAGTAGCAGCAATAACAGCAGAAGCAGTAGCAGCAATAGCAGTAGCAGCAATAACAGCAGAAGCAGTAGCAGCAATAACAGCAGCAACAATAACAGAAGTGGCAGCAATAACAGCAGAAGCAGTAGCAGCAGCAGAAGCAGTAGCAGCAATAACAGCAGCAACAATAACAGAAGTGGCAGCAAATAACAGCAGAAGCAGTAGCAGCAATAACAGCAGAAGCAGTAGTAGCAATAACAGCAGAAGCAGTAGCAGCAATAATAGCAGCAGCAATAACAGCAGCAACAATAACAGAAGCGGCAGCAATAACAGCAGAAGCAGTAGCAGCAATAACAGCAGCAACAATAACAGCAGCAGCAACAATAACAGCAGCAACAATAACAGAAGTGGCAGCAATAACAGCAGAAGCAGTAATAACAGCAGCAACAATAACAGCAGCAACAATAACAGAAGCGGCAGCAATAATAGCAGAAGCAGTAGCAGCAATAACAGCAGCAACAATAACAGCAGCAATAACAGCAGCAACAATAACAGCAGAAGCAGTAGCAGCAATAACTGCAGAAGCAGCAGCAATAACAGCAGAAGCAGTAGCAGCAATAACAGCAGCAACAATAACAGCAGAAGCAGTAGCAGCAATAACAGCAGAAGCAGCAGCAATAACAGCAGCAACAATAACAGAAGCGGCAGCAATAACAGCAGAAGCAGTAGCAGCAATAACAGCAGCAACAATAACAGCAGCAGCAACAATAACAGCAGCAACAATAACAGAAGTGGCAGCAATAACAGCAGAAGCAGTAATAACAGCAGCAACAATAACAGCAGCAACAATAACAGAAGCGGCAGCAATAATAGCAGAAGCAGTAGCAGCAATAACAGCAGCAACAATAACAGCAGCAATAACAGCAGCAACAATAACAGCAGAAGCAGTAGCAGCAATAACTGCAGAAGCAGCAGCAATAACAGCAGAAGCAGTAGCAGCAATAACAGCAGCAACAATAACAGCAGAAGCAGTAGCAGCAATAACAGCAGAAGCAGCAGCAATAACAGCAGTAGCAGTAGCAGCAATAATAGCAGCAACAATAACAGCAGTAGCAACAATAACCAACATCAGCAGCAACAATAACAGAAAGCAGCAGCAGCAAGAACAGCAGCAGCAATAACCAACAGCAGCAGCAACAACAACAGCGGCAGCAGCAACAGCAGCAGCAGCAATAACAAACAGCAGAAGCTGCAGCAATAACAAGCAGCAGCAGCAGCAATAATCAACAGCAGCAGCAACAATAACCAAAAGCAGCAGCAGCAACAATAACCAAAAGCAGCAGCAGCAACAGCAGCAATAACCACCAACAGCAGCAACAATAACAAACAGCAGCAGCAGCAATAACAACAGTGGCTGCAACAACAGCAGCAGCAGCAATAACAAACAGCAGCAGCAATAACTAACAGCAGCAGTAACAATAACCAACAGCAGCAGCAGCAGCAGCAGCAATAACAACAGCGGCAGCAACAACAACAGCAGCAGCAGCAATAACAAACAGCAGCAACAGCAACAATAGCAAACAGCAGCAGCAATAACCACCAGCAGCAATAACAAACAGCAGCAGCAACAGTAACCAAAAGCAGCAGCAGCAATAACAAACAGCGCAACAGAAGTATCACACAGACAAGTGGATCCGTACCTGACAGCAGCAGTAGCAGCAATAACTGCAGAAGCAGCAATAACAGCAGCAGTAGCAGTAGCAGCAATAACAGCAGCAGTAGCAATAACAGCAGAGGCAGCTACAATAACAGCAGAGGCAGCAACAATAACAGCAGAAGCAGTAGCAGCAATGACAGAAGAAGCAGTAGCAGCAATAACAGCAGCAACAATAACAGCAGAAGCAGTAGCAGCAATAACAGCAGCAACAATAACAGAAGAAGCAGCAGCAATAACAGCAGAAGCAGCAGCAACAACAATAGCAACAGCAGCAGTAAGGGTGCGGATCCACTTGTCTATGCGATACTATGCGCCACACTTCGCTTTATTCCTATGGGTGACGTCAAGCAACTTTAACTCGCCCGCAAAGCATCCCGGGAAGGCAGCACTGCATTTGAATAAATGCTGCACGTCAAAAAAGCTGGCCGATGCCTAGGGTTGGGCATCGTCGTTTTGATTTAAACGATTCTGATTCTGATTCTGATTCCCATTTCCGATTCTTACTTTCGATTTTGGTTCTTTTCGATTCCGATTCTTTCAGTAATGTTGTTGTTCACCACAATTAGCAATTTGGTCAAGGGCTTTGTTATTACACTACAATCACTTACCTGATTGTGACGAGGTAACGTTAATAACGTTGGTTAGCGCAGGGTTACCCGAGGAAGACGAGACAGTGAACCTGCACAGCACGTCAAACGCGCTACACTCGTTAATTTGTACACCATGCAGGCGTAGGTGTTTAGTCATATTTGTAGTGCATCCTTCCGTGCAAGAAATTAGTTTGTCACATGTGTTGCACTGTGCTGACCAGGCTTTTTAAAAGTGAAATAAAGCCACACTTTTGAGCGCCGCTTACCATGCTTCATGGCTGCAACAGAACAAGCGGGCACGGCAAGCACTTCCGGAAATCCGGTGGCCACTATAGAAAGTGTTTTATATAGCTATAGTTAGCATTTGGAACTGATGATTGAAATTGAAAAAATTTTTCGAAACAATTCCAGTGGCATCGTTATTTTTTAAACTGTTCTAAGTTGGGGGAAGTCTCTCGCGGGTATAAAACACAACATTCCCCGTTGGCTAAAAAGCACACCCATAGCGATAAACTTCAGGAATGCCCATCAACGTACAAATGAGGGGAAGCATCGCAACACCATGCTTCAGTCATGTCACAAAAGTGGATCCGTATTAGCAGAAGCAGCAACAATAACAGCAGCAGTAGCAGCAATAACAGCAGAAGCAGCAATAACAGCAGAAGCAGTAGCAGCAATAGCAGTAGCAGCAATAACAGCAGAAGCAGTAGCAGCAATAGCAGTAGCAGCAATAACAGCAGAAGCAGTAGCAGCAATAACAGCAGCAACAATAACAGAAGTGGCAGCAATAACAGCAGAAGCAGTAGCAGCAGCAGAAGCAGTAGCAGCAATAACAGCAGCAACAATAACAGAAGAAGTGGCAGCAATAACAGCAGAAGCAGTAGCAGCAATAACAGCAGAAGCAGTAGTAGCAATAACAGCAGAAGCAGTAGCAGCAATAATAGCAGCAGCAATAACAGCAGCAACAATAACAGAAGCGGCAGCAATAACAGCAGAAGCAGTAGCAGCAATAACAGCAGCAACAATAACAGCAGCAGCAACAATAACAGCAGCAACAATAACAGAAGTGGCAGCAATAACAGCAGAAGCAGTAATAACAGCAGCAACAATAACAGCAGCAGCAATAACAGCAGCAACAATAACAGAAGCGGCAGCAATAACAGCAGAAGCAGTAGCAGCAATAACAGCAGCAACAATAACAGCAGCAGTAGCAGCAATAACAGCAGCAACAATAACAGCAGAAGCAGTAGCAGCAATAACTGCAGAAGCAGCAGCAATAACAGCAGAAGCAGTAGCAGCAATAACAGCAGCAACAATAACAGCAGAAGCAGTAGCAGCAATAACAGCAGAAGCAGCAGCAATAACAGCAGTAGCAGTAGCAGCAATAACAGCAGCAACAATAACAGAGGAAGCGGCAGCAATAACAGCAGAAGCAGTAGCAGCAATAACAGCAGAAGCAGCAGCAATAACAGCAGAAGCAGTAGCAGCAATAACTGCAGAAGCAGCAATAACAGCAGAAGCAGTAGCAGCAATAACAGCAAAAGTAGCAGCAATAACAATAACAGCAACAATAACAACAGCAGCAGCGTAGCAGATATATTCCGCCAAGACCAAACATATTAACATTGTCATATCTATTATCATTCCAAACACTCTGAGTGTTGTCATAACAGAAATATCATTGTGATAATGTTTAGGTAAATAGGTGCAGTACGATAATTGTCTGATATGTTCCTTCCTTTATATAAATATTCATGAATTTCCTCCTTGTAGAATCACATGGAGCACGTTTACATGCACACCAGTAAGCTGATAACTCACAAATATCAGCTTATTGAAATAACCAGTTTTCCCTGTTTACATGCAAACCAGTAAACTGACAACGCAAGTAAACCGCGTTTACATGACTTTATTAATAAACCGGGTTATTTCCTTGTAGTGACGTCAAAAATAATCATTTTCATATCTGACTCAGTATTCCAAATGTTATGTCAGTTATAATGTTAAATAAAGCTTGCAAACGTGTCAGCGGGAAATTTATGGCTCATATTATTCTCTCATCCAGTTACAGATGCAGCGTTTTGACTGAACGCGTCTTCTACTTCTGCTGCATGGGATGAGAACACATTTTTATAATTTTCTGGGTCTTAAAAGAGTCTGCGTTTGTGAAATATGTCCTTTCTTTCATGCAAAATGCTCGCTCTGTCTGGATGTGTTTAAATGTGCTCTAAGTATGTGCTTTTTGTCACCTATAACACATGCACACTTCAAGCTGTCAGAAAGCAGGTTAATGCGTTTTACATGCCGTGCAAAAATCGGGGTAAGAGGCAAAAAACTACCTGTGTCGACCGGTTATGCTTAAGCCGTTTATGACCTTACTCCGTTAAAAGAAAACGGGTTACCGCGTTTTCGGCTTATTAAGCATAATCGGCTTAAGAACATGCATGTAAACGCACTCATGGTCATGTTTCTGAAGAAATCACAGATGATGTTGGTCAGGAGGTTGGAGAGTTGCTTTTTGTCTGGAGCCCTCTCATGATAGATTTCTGACATATACACACAAGTAATCGTTTTATTTTAATTAATGCATTTTATTTTATTTAAATTTGAATTCATTAAATTTATTGAACATTTTCTTGAACAAGTTTTTTGTCCAACCTAAGCAGGTCTTTATTATGAATTAGTGCTTACAGTGTGACTGTGTTACACCGTGGACTGAGAGTGGAATATGTGTGTGTGTGTGTATTTGGGAATGAACCAAAGAGAAGAGCAGAAGAGAGAAAGGGCCACGGCAGGAATAAATAATCATTTGGGCAGGTTAGGATTCCAGTGGTGTATCTTACGTCTGTTAGTTGCACTAGTGCTATCATTCGCCACCATTAATATCCAATTTCATATGAAGCAAGAAACCTTGTTTAGCAGGAATATAATATGGTGTGATAACAGCAGGACACCATCCTGCTCACATAATTACCCAAATGCAATGCTGGGAGGGATCAGATCCGTGGCTGGGCAGGGGGCATCGGCGATAAGCGCCCGGTGCGCTCCCACACACTGGTAATTACTTTATTGATAATTTGCAGGGAAAATTGCCTGAGCCAATCGTTGCTGCTAGATTTAATGGATTGGAGTGAAAAAAAAAAAAAAGGACCTTTCAAAAGAATTTTAAATATTTTTAGGCCATAGGGGAAGGCTTTTCCTCCGGCGATAATAGCTGAAAGTCATGTAAAATAGCCCTCTCTTGGCATGATGCTGTTGGACGCATGTGTGCTTGTGGCAGGGGATGTTTATCTGGCCATCCTGCATTAACACATTTACCCCCTCGCCTTAAATGAGGTCATAATTCTCTAAGGGTAAGGCCTTGGTAATGAAATTGACATTTAGCAGCCGCACCACAGTCTATTAACTACAATAAATTTAATTTGCAACAGGCCCAGAAGTGAGCTGGGCTGCAGAAAGAGATGAAAAAACAGCAAACCGACGGCCCTGGTGTTTATTACATGCGCTGGCCACAAGTACATTTGCTAAAATAAGACCTCTCGTGTTCTCTCGTGTAACTATAACTGCTTTTGCTCTGCTTGCTAAACGATCAGATAAAACAACATGAGAAATAGAAGCACAGCAGATTTAGTGTTTCCAGACTCACATTTTTCAAACAAGGATCTGCTTCTAGACCTTGTCTGTAATGTTGAGAATATTCTTAAAGCTGAAACAAGGTTGCCTACACCTTTCATAAAAAGATTTTGACAGCCTTCCCAATAGTTCACCCAAAAAATGTAATTCTGTCATCATTTACTCACCCTCATGTTGTCCCAAACCTGTTTTCTTCTGTGGATCGGTCGATCGATCAATCAATCAATTGGTTGATCAGTCAGTCAATACTGACAAAACTGTTTTCAACATTTGATAATATTAATCAAAATGTTTCTTTACTGGAGACTGGAGTATTGATGCTGAAAATGCAGCTTTGCATCACAGGAATAAATTACGTTTTAAAATATATTGAAACAGAAAACAATTATTTTTAAATTGTAGAAATATTTCACAATATAACAGATTTTACTGTATTTTGGATCAAATAAATGCAGCCTTGTTATACATTTGTATATTTGTATCGTGAGTGTATATTGTAATATGTGACTTCACATATGTGATATGTGAATTTGACTCCTGGATTGGCATGAATTGTCTAAGACTTAGAGACAATGGAGAACTTCAACCATCCTGTCGTCATTAGTCTGTTGGGCAAATGTAAAAATATGTTGTGAATATAGCAGTTTACTTGTCATCATATGATATTCATGTGATTTTTATAACCAGGTTACTTTGACTTTGATTTGGCTTTTGACCTAGTCATGTGACTTACATTATCCAATTTTGAGAAAGATCACTTCTGACCAAATTCAAATGTTTACCAGTTTCAGTATAAAAAATCATGTTTTCATGTCTCACACAGTAATTTATATGTATATGTTTGTTTGTTCCAGGTTTTAATTTATTTCTGTCTAGCTGTGAAAATAGTTCAAATTAAATATAGTTATAAAAGGGAAACAAAAATAAATTTTCATTACATGTCATGTACAGTGCTAATAAACAATGCATTGGAAATTACATAGTGATGGGAATTTTCATTACGTTGGGCATTTATAGTGGACAAATTAACTAGTGAAATGTGTGTTGTAGGAGAGTTTATTTTCTACAAACATTTGTACAGTAAAAGTACACAAATTGATTATTGAAAATAGAATCAGCTCAGTTTATTATCTACCATGTCCCATACTGTGTGTGTGTATTGGTGTGTTTGCGCGAGCATGTCTGTATGTCACAGTGTGGATGTATGGCTCTGGAGTCAGTTGCTCCGGTAAGTAAAATCCTTTAAATCTCTGGGCATTCTCTGGCCTGTCTGTAAGGATCAATACAGCATTTGTACAGTCATTTTGAGGTCCTCCCTAATGGCCACTTCATACAGCCAATAGGGTTTGGCACGAGTACTTCTAAGTGACACCAATGATCGATCATGAAAACCGTGATCAGTCATGATTGTGTGCAGTGAATTTTTACTGAATTTATTTATACTCATTAATAGGTTTACATGTGTGTCAAAAAGGGGCTGTTTTTTAACATTATTTACAGTATGGTATGTAGCATGATCCTAAAAATAGCCCATTTGTTCTTGACATCAATACCGGCTACTGAAGACAAACACTAGTTTGAGAACACAAGAGAAATGCCATTAAAAATCTGCTTGGGCAGGAAACCTTTAACGGGATATGTCATCTAAAATGAAAGTTGTCATTTACTCACCTTTGTGTCCTTCCAAACCTGTATGTCTGTATTTCTTCTGTGAAACACAAAAGAAGATCTTTTCCTTAAATCATGTTTATTTATTGCAGAAGGCAATGATCATCAGCATAAAAAATAATAATAAAAAGAAAAAGAAAAAAAAAAAAAAAATCCAAATGAAAGAAACTGCTTTAAATTTTTCAGGTACAGTAGGTATATCTAAAAGTAGCATTCAAGTAAAAAATGGAATAATCAAATGAAAAAATAAAATGCATATTCTTCACTGTATAAATAAAAAGTATTCTGCTTATAAAAGGCTGCTGTCACTTTAAGAAATCAAGCATTCTGCTTGCCGTAGTCAAGCTCCGCTATCAGCTAATTGGAAAGATTCCAACCCCGCCCGTATCAGCTGATCCGATTCCTATGCACTCAATTGGCAACTCTCAAACAGGGCGCCTTACTTAAGTGTAGCTTCAGCTCAATCTGCTGCTTGGCTGCTTCACAACCTACCTCCTCCCCAGCTCCTCCTTAAACTGTGTTTAACTTAATCATGTCATTCTGTTGTCATTGATGCATACTCTGTTCTAAATGAGGGATTTCTCTGCCCTCCCAGTTTAAAAATGGGAGGTTGTCCCCAGAATCTGCAGCTGTTCCCTGTCTTGGCTTTTCATGGAGCTCATGAAAAGGATGGGGAATTTAGTAAAATGTAAATTTTTGCAAAATATGCCAATAAAAAGTTGACAAAGTTTGTCTATGGTGTTTTTGACTTAAGTGGACCTGACTGAACTACAGTAATGCACAGATCCAGTATACTGATACACATACACGATTTCTTTCTCAGATGTTTACATTGACTGAAAACAAAATCAACCGTGTATGTGAACCTTGTGTGTTTTTGTCACTTTACACACAATAATACACAAAAGAGAAATAGGGCTGTCAAAATGGCTGAAAAGCTAAATTCGAAATTATTTCTTAAATATTAGCAAAATTCTAATTATATTCGAATTCTAAAGGCAATACTTAATGTTAGAGGGGAAAAGTACTGTATTGTTTCCTATGCCCACAAGAGGGCACAACAAGCAAATGTAAATCAAATCAAGCATCGCATCTTTTATTGAAATGAAATGACATTCACTTTTTAAAGTGCATTAACTTTTCAAACAGTTGTTATTAAATAAAATATAATTTCATTAATGAGCATGTACGGAAAATTAGGTAACAAAAGTGCATATAACTGCAAATGCATCAGTAACCTGAGAAAACACACTTCAACAGACAACGTAATGTGAACACAAAATAGCAAACTGACATTCAGAAACAAGACTGAGCGTTTTTTGCTATGGTATGGTCAAGTATGTGTTTGCCAGCTGCGCAATGATTTTTTGCCACTAAATGAGAGGATTTTCGTCAGCAGTAGCGTATCTTCTTTCATTTACATCCATCTCATGCGCCAAAGCCCTGATTGCCTCCTTCTGCACTGCTCTGTGTCTGACTGTATACGCCGTCGAACAGGTTGCCCATTTTCTCTCCTACTCCAAGTCCTCACTCTTTTTTCCCGCCTTTTTTTCAAACTAACAACACAGCCGCACCGCGCTGTACTGGATAAACAAACCACGTCACGTCGTCATCATGTCATGTGAAATTCTAATCTTTATTTGACAGCCCTAAAAGAGAATTTTGTTTAGTACATGCCTTGTGACGGCTGGCTTTCTGTGCATGCGCTTTAGGTGTGTGCACTCGTAAAACCATATATCAAACATTTAAAACTGGCAAGGCATGCAGCTCTCTTACACAGTTTGGAAGCGGTTGAAATTACAATAAACTAGTGTACGTTGTGAACAAATAATAGTGTATTATAGTGTTCTGCCAGATGAACAGTCAATTTGTATTGAAGCATCTGATGACCAAACTACATTGGAATGAAAGTAAAAAATTTTTGCTGAAAGTGAACCGTACTCAGACCACCTCCAAAGATGGTCTCGGTTGTAAGGGATCTGATATTGTTCGGAGTGTTCACATATGGGCCAAAAATCACGCGAACCACGCTCAGACCCCTGAAAAGGACCAAGTGTGAAAACACCCTAAGAGCTGCTGTTTTCTTTAAACATGAAGAGCAGAAAGTGTGAAGACAGCAGATCCTGCAAACATGTATACATATATATTGACTGTCAATGACTGCAGATATCAGACATGGTTGTCAAGCATTAATTTAAAGGGGTCATATAATGCCATTTTTGTACAAGTACAAGAAAATTCAAGGGAATATTCCCTTCGAAAACAAAACTCAGCCACTGCGTCTTCAGCGGTTCAGAATCGCTTAGACGCCATTCTGCTCCAGTGTATCAACAAATGCGGACTATGATGACAGCTCGCTCAAGGCGGGTCTGTGTTGAAACGCTGCTGTCAATTAACAATCGTGGGAGGGGCGTCCGACCGTTTGACGTCACACGGTCAGACGGCCAGTTCACCTCCACCTCCATCACCCTGAGTGTGGGAGCTCCACAGGGCTGTGTCCTGAGTCCCCTGCTCTACTCTCTCTACACACATGACTGTTTGTCCACACACAGCTCCACCTCTATCATCAAATTTGCTGATGATACTGTTGTCCTGGGCCTCATTTCCAACAACAATGAGACGGCATACTTGGACGAGGTGGAGCATCTAACATCATGGTGCCAGGACAACTGTCTCTCTCTGAATGTTGGCAAGACCAAAGAAATGATTGTGGACTTCAGGAAGAGACAGCAACGGACATACTCCCCTCTCATGATCAGCGGGTCACCAGTAGAGAGAGTGAGCAGCTTCAAGTACCTGGGTGTAAACATCTCCGAGGACCTGACCTGGACTGCTCACATTCAGACACAGCTGAAAAAAGCCAGGCAAAGACTGTACCACCTGCGCCAGCTGAGGAAATTCAGGGTTTCACCAGCTATCCTGAAAACTTTCTATTTAGGGGCGATAGAAAGTGTATTAACTGCATCACAGCGTGGTATGGGAACAGCACCAGTCATGACTGCAAAGCCCTGCAAAGAGTCGTGCACTTATCCGAGCGTATCTCAGGGTCAGCTCTCCCATCTCTGCAGGACGTCTACACCAAACGCTGCAAAGGTAGAGCTACTAAGATCATCAAGGACTCTAATCACCCTGCAAACCCTCATTTCACGCTGCTGCCATCTGGTAGCGCTTCCAAGCCTGATGGCCAAAACTGAGAGACTCAGAAGGAGCTTCTTCCCCCCAGGCCATCAGACTCCTGAACTCAGTCACTTAACAGCACGTGACCATCGATATACTGACATTGCACTGCACTTTCTGTTCTCGTTGTTACTGTGTAACAACCTGTTATAAACCTGTTTGCACATTATACTTCTCTGTACATTTGTTAACCACATATTTATAAGTCTACAGTTTATATATATATATATATATATATATATATATATATATATATATATATATATATATATATATATATATATATATATATATATATATATATATATATATACATACATACATACATACATACATACATACATACATATATATATATATATATATATATATATATATATTATACATACACTCACCTAAAGGATTATTAGGAACACCTGTTCAATTTCTCATTAATGTGATTATCTAATCAACCAATCACATGGCAAAATGCTTCAATGCATTTAGGGGTGTGGTCCTGGTCAAGACAATCTCCTGAACTCCAAACTGAATGTCAGAATGGGAAAGGTGATTTAAGCAATCTTGAGCGTGGCATGGTTGTTGGTGCCAGACGGGCTGGTCTGAGTATTTCACAATCTGCTCAGTTACTGGGATTTTCATGCACCACCATTTCTATGGTTTACAAAGAATGGTGAAAAGGGAAAAACATCCAGTATGCGGCAGTCCTGTGGGCGAAAATGCCTTGTTGATGCTAGAGGTCAGAGGAGAATGGGCTGACTGATTCAAGCTGATAGAAGAGCAACTTTGACTGAAATAACCACTCGTTACAACCGAGGTATGCAGCAAAGCATTTGTGAAGCCAAAACACGCACAACCTTGAGGCGGATGGGCTACAACAGCAGAAGACCCCACCGGGTACCACTCATCTCCACTACAAATAGGAAAAAGAGGCTACAATTTGCACGAGCTCACCAAAATTGGACAGTTGAAGACTGGAAAAATGTTGCCTGGTCTGATGAGTCTCGATTTCTGTTGAGACTTTCAGATGGTAGAGTCAGAATTTGGCGTAAACAGAATGAGAACATGGATCCATCATCCCTTGTTACCACTGTGCAGGCTGGTGGTGGTGGTGTAATGGTGTGGGGGATGTTTTCTTGGCACACTTTAGGCCCCTTAGTGCCAATTGGGCATCGTTTAAATGCCACGGCCTACCTGAGCATTGTTTCTGACCATGTCCATCCCTTTATGACCACCATGTACCCATTCTCTGATGGCTACTTCCAGCAGGATAATGCACCATGTCACAAAGCTCGAATCATTTCAAATTGGTTTCTTGAACATGACAATGAGTTCACTGTACTAAAATGACCCCCACAGTCACCAGATCTCCACCCAATAGAGCAAGATTCAAGATTCAAGAGATTCAAGAGTTTTATTTGTCACATACACAGTTATATACAGAATATACAACCGGCAGTGAAATGTAAACAGGTCCGCTCCATGGACAGTGCAAATTCACAGTTAAAAACACAAGGAGGAAATTATATAGAAATAGGATAAAAAAAGTACTATCTATATATATATATATATATATATATATATATATATATATATGTCTATATCTGTAGAATTATAAATAATCAAGTCAAGAGAAAAAAAAAAAGTAAAAATAAGGATAAAGTGGAATAAAATAAGTGAGGTAAACTGTACAGTGAGTAAACTGTAGACTTATACATATGTGGTTAACAAATGTATAAAGAGTATAATGTGCAAACAGGTTTATAACAGGTTGTTACACAGTAACAACGAGAACAGAAAGTGCAGTGCAGTGACAGTGTATCGATGTTTATCCTGAAGTGAAGTCACGTGACATTAAGTTCAGGAGTCTGATGGCCTGGGGGAAGAAGCTCCTCCTGAGTCTCTCAGTTTTGGCCATCAGGCTTCGGAAGCGCTTACCAGATGGCAGCAGCGTGAAATGAGGGTTTGCAGGGTGATTAGAGTCCTTGATGATCTTGGTAGCTCTACCTTTGCAGCGTTTGGTGTAGACGTCCTGCAGAGACGGAGAGCTGACCCTGAGATACGCCGGATAAGCGCACGACTCTTTGCAGGGCTTTGCGGTCATGACTGGTGCTGTTCCCATACCACGCTGTGATGCACTGAGTTAAAACACTTTCTATCGCCTAAATAGAAAGTTTTCAGGATAGCTGGTGAAACCCTGAATTTCCTCAGCTGGCGCAGGTGGTACAGTCTTTGCCTGGCTTTTTTCACCTGTGTCTGAATGTGAGCAGTCCAGGTCAGGTCCTCGGAGATGTTTACTCCCAGGTACTTGAAGCTGCTCACTCTCTCTACTGGTGACCCGCTGATCATGAGGGGAGTATGTCCGTTGCTGTCTCTTCCTGAAGTCCACAATCATTTCTTTGGTCTTGCCAACATTCAGAGAGAGACAGTTGTCCTGGCACCATGATGTTAGATGCTCCACCTCGTCCAAGTATGCCGCCTCATTGTTGTTGGAAATGAGGCCCAGGACAACAGTATCATCAGCAAATTTGATGATAGAGGTGGAGCTGTGTGTGGACAAACAGTCATGTGTGTAGAGAGAGTAGAGCAGGGGACTCAGGACACAGCCCTGTGGAGCTCCCACACTCAGGGTGATGGAGGAGGAGGTGGACTGGCCTATTCTCACCACCTGAGGCCTGCCAGTGAGGAAGTCCTCAATCCAGTGGCAGAGAGAAGGATTCAGGCCGAGATCCAGGAGTTTGGAGGTTAGCTTGGTGGGAACTATGGTGTTAAAGGCTGAGCTATAGTCAATAAATAGCAGCCTTACGTAGTTTCCACTTTTGCTGTCGATGTGAGTGAGGGAGGAGTGGAGGACATGAGAGATGGCATCTTCAGTCGATCTATTGGGACGATAGGCAAACTGAAGAGGGTCCAAAGTGCCAGGAATGAAGGCGCAAATGGTGTTTTTAATGAGTCTCTCAAAGACCTTCATGACTATAGACGTGAGAGCCACTGGACGATAGTCATTTAGGCAAGAGGGTTTACTGTTCTTAGGGACAGGGATGATGGTGGATTTTTTGAAGGAGGTGGGGACCACAGATGTAGCGAGGGACTCATTAAAGATAGATGTAAACAACCCGGCGAGCTGATCAGCACAGGACCGCAGAACACGACCTGAAATACCATCTGGCCCGGCAGCTTTCCTGACGTCCACACACTTGAGTGCTCTCCGAACTTCATCCTCTGAGACAGAGATCACGTGGTTGTTGCTGCTCTGAGTAATTTCCTCTAACGCGCCACTTGGCGGAGTCGCGTTGCCGCGGTTACAGTCAACGCGAGCGTAGAAAGAGTTTAACTCGTTCACGAGCAACAGGTCAGCGTTCACCTCTGCAGAGGATTTAGATCCAAGGGAGCAGATGGACCTCAGACCTTGCCACATGCGCCGCGAGTCGTTGAGTTGGAAATGAGACTCCACTCGGTCTTTATATCGGAGCTTTGCGGCTTTAACTGCACGCCGCAGAGCATAACAGGACGTTCTGTATTCAGTCATATTCCCTGAATGGAGACCGGCGTTGTAAGCAGCAGTGCGTGCGTTCACTGCCGCATGGATTGAATTGTCCACCCACGGTTTCTGATTTGAGAAGGACGTTATTGTTATTGTTTGCGTGGCTTGCTCTGTAAGCGTGTCGATGAAGCAAAGCGCCACATCTGTGAACTCCCTGACGTCAGCTGAACTCGCTCGGAATGTACCCATTCTCTGATGGCTACTTCCAGCAGGATAATGCACCATGTCACAAAGCTCGAATCATTTCAAATTGGTTTCTTGAACATGACATGAGTTCACTGTACTAAAATGGCCCCCACAGTCACCAGATCTCAACCCAATAGAGCATCTTTGGGTTGTGGTGGAACAGCAGCTTCGTGCCCTGGATGTGCATCCCACAAATCTCCATCAA
The DNA here is from genome assembly GCA_018749465.1 of Paracanthobrama guichenoti. Taxonomy (NCBI): domain Eukaryota; kingdom Metazoa; phylum Chordata; class Actinopteri; order Cypriniformes; family Gobionidae; genus Paracanthobrama; species Paracanthobrama guichenoti. The sequence continues at coordinate 887 of JAGHMJ010005088.1, read as the reverse complement.
CTGCAAGATGCTATCCTATCAATATGGGCCAACATTTCTAAAGAATGCTTTCAGCACCTTGTTGAATCAATGCCACATAGAATTAAGGCAGTTCTGAAGGCGAAAGGGGGTCAAACACAGTATTAGTATGGTGTTCCTAATAATCCTTTAGGTGAGTGTGTGTGTGTGTGTGTGTGTGTATATGTATATGTGTATATATATATATATATATATATATATATATATATATATATATATATATATATATATATATATATATATATATATATATATATATATATATAGTACTTTTTATTCCATTTCTTTATAATTTCCTCCTTGTGTTTTTAACTGTGAATTTGCACTGTCCATGGATCGGACCTGTTTACATTTCACTGCCAGTTGTATATTCTGTATATAACTGTGTATGTGACAAATAAAACTCTTGAATCTTGGCTCGATTTGAGACGGGAAAACATATAAGGAGATAAAAAAATAAAAAAACAAAAAAAAACACTGGATGGATTTTTATCATTATAGGATGGTTGTGTACAGGCACTGCCAACACACATTTCCATACAATCAACTTGTAAAAGTGCATGTACCATTATATGACCCCTTACATAGTTGTACATACATAGTTGTAAGTAGCCCACCCAAACATTTTCCACAATCCAGCCCTGATTGTAAGAGATGAATGGCATAATTACTTGTGGAATTTTTTTCTGCAACTTTCATGCAGCATTCATGTTGAGTTAGAGATTTAATCAAACTTGATTAATGTCACAATGGTGGCATAATCTTTTGGCCAGACCAACCTGGATGTTTAACAACAAAGCTAACCACTACATATGGCTGGTTTTGCTTTTTTCATTTATTTGATATGCATTTCCAGCTTATATGTATTT
>JAGHMJ010005034.1:0-48369 GCA_018749465.1 Paracanthobrama guichenoti | reverse complement strand
TGTTACTCAGGTGCTGTGAGAGCAAATCGACTCCACAGAATAGTTTAGGCCACCTTCTGAGAATATAGGTCCTCAGTATGTATACACGTTTGACAAGATGGCTGCGTCTTCATGTAACCCTGTGTTTTAGTACACCAGACTATACATCACAATGTAAATAGGAAAATGTTGCTAATATATTTGTCACTTTTTGAGCAGTAGGCTAGCTGGAGCCTTCAGTACTATTATCCAGTCTTTGTGCTAAGCTAGGCTAGCGGGGGAAAGGCCAGACAGCAGCATATGAGGATGCACGGAGATGAAAATGGTATGTATGGACTTATCTAACTCTGGGATACGGTGAATAAGCAAAGTCCCAAAGCTGTAGCTGTTCCTGGCAAACACATGTAATTTACTTGTATACTCCAGACCAGGATGTCTTATACTTCACTGTCGTTGATATTCTGTATATAATCAGTATGTGACAACAAAACTCTGAATCTTTTGAATTCTTCATCTTCCAATTACAAATGACGTACAACAGCTGTATGTCCTGGTACAGCTGTATAATATTTTTGTTATAATGCCTTTGTAGATGCATCAATGTAGCTATGCCTTGAGAACGGAATCCTCTGTGTTTAGCGACCGCTGTATCATTGAGAAGAATGTCAACATGGACATCGTAATGATAGCGTGGATACTCCGGAGACCAGGATGTCTTCATCTTCCCACTGAAACACAGGTCACACAGCTGTATAATATTTCTGTTATACGTCTTTTGTAGATGCATCATTGTCACTGTTTCTTGACTAAGAAGTCTGGAGTAGCCGGGCTAAAGAAAAGAGAGATTGGACGAAAGGTTAGGTGAGTCCTAACTAATCTCACATCTCCTAACTAAAGGCGGGTTTACTTCACTTTCAGCGTCTTTAAACTCTGGGAACTGCCCGACTAAGAGGAGTCACTCATTCAAGTCACCAAAGCCGACTAATCACATGTTTATATTCATTTAGTTATTTACCTGAATATTAAACCACACACTTTGATCTTGAAAGAGTGAGGGAAATTAAAGAAGAAAGCAATGTGCTTCACAACTGATGTCTCTAAGATATGTCAATTATATCTTGTTTAGGACTGCAACAACTAATCGATAAAATCCATAATAATCTAAAAGGAAAATCATCGATAACGATTCTCATTAATCGATTAGTCTGGTCTGTACTCTACACGCAAAGCTTCCACCAGTCGCGCCAAATTACAGCACTGAAAAATGCATTTATGGACAAAATGTGCGTCTAGAAATAGTGGAGTGGAAACAGAGTGAGCTGATGCGGGAAAGGTACATGATCAAAGCGTCCAAAACATGAGAACTGTTTATTTTAAGCTTCATGAATGAATGCATTAGCGTGGCGTTTAACACACCCCTGTCATGTGCCTTGACAAATGTGTGTATGCTCTGCGTCCTCAGCGCAAAACGCGTTCATCCTACAGGTTATATGCACTGATCTATATAGAGAACAGCATTTATATCCTCATCTGTAAATGCTACTAATTCACGCGAGTATTTCCATTTTTGCATTAAAGCGCGTCCTGACAGTCTGTGTAAATTCAAACTTCACTGAAGCGGCGCTAGCGTCAAACAGACAGCATGATTCCTCTGTCTGCTAACACTGAATTTGTGTTCTTGTTTAATATCATTTTTAACGTAGGGATTAAACTCCTTTTTTTTGCACATAATGTAGGCTTTAGCACAGATATACACTTTACGGAAATTGACCATGGTTCTATTAGATCGTAAAACCATGTTTTTATTATAATAAAACCATGCTTTTGTACGCATTGATTACCATTTATAACCACAAAAAATACCATATAGTTAATCTATGGATTTGAAGCAAAAACTATAGTTAATTTGTGGTTTTACCACTGAATAACTACAACCCTGTTATTATTATTGTGTTGTTTTGTTCAGTGTGTAAAACCATGGCTAATTTATGTAATGGTAGATATATTCTTACTATGTGTGTGTTCATAGCACTCAGCTGACATGTTTGTTTGAAGGACAGCATTGGACAGGATGTGGAATAGTGCTTCGTCAAGTAAAATAAAAGAAAAAATTGCCTTTTATCCACGATTATTCGAAGAAATATTCGATTACCAAAATAATCGTTAGTTTGCAGCCCTATTCTTGTTTTATCAAGGTTTATCAATTACCAAATTAGAAGTACGAATAAAACGCCTCTTAGAGAATTTCATGAAGAATAAAGTTGAATCAACTTACCAACTCCACCAGCCTGTCAGGCGGGCACTTCGGACAAATTTGATGAGCACCTAAAAATGAAGAAAATGTTTTGCAAACGAAGTAAACTGATCCATTTTAGTTTGTGTTCATAGTAATCTACAATCTGTACATCAAAACTGTAAAAGCTGATGTTTATGTCAGGACTGAAAGAAAACGCGAGGCAGAGGTGTGGAGTACAGAAGAAGCAACATACTGGTTTGTCATCCGTATCGATATCCAAAATGAACCTTGCTGTTGCGACTGGACTGCATTTCCTTTCCCACGTCATAAAGAGAGTGAAATGATTCACAGAAACACACAACAGCATGTTAATATCCAGCATGAGACTGAAGTCCAGCAGCAGCTGCTTGTGCCTGAACACACCTGAGCAGATCAGGTGAGGAGTTCAAAACTAACAGCAGAAACATCAGAAGCGGACATGAATCAGAGCGGGAATAACTGGACACTCACGCCTGTCGGCTCAAGAGGACACACTTTGGTTTTGGGCGTTTGGGTGGGTTTCACAGCTGTCAAACATCTCTGGATGCAAGCATACGGGCCACCAGTAGACGTCCGGGATCAACGGTGAGAGGGATCCCTGCATGATGACCCCACTGGCAGCTGCGCTATAGGCCAGATCTACTAGCCAAAACTTCTACTTTGCCAGAGTTTTTTTAAACCAGGCATGATCTAAAATGGCATCTAAGGGGATCTGTGACTGCTTGTCACAAAGTTTCCTGAGGAGATCCTGGGATTCTAGTAAAAGTTCACACAAGAGAACCGATTAGTCAAGTTTATAGTTATTGACACTCAAGAAACAGATTTTGAGAAGGTAATGAACATTTATTCATTGTTAAACATTCAGTGTCAATCCCCTGTGTTTTACACTGTGCTTCATCACGGTTTGACACTAATCATTTTACTGTCACTTGAGTCAGAGTTTTATGTGTTTTCCATTTTGTTTATCTTGTTATTGGTCTCACCTTTGGACCTTTGGAATGATATTTTCCAAAAGGAACGATGAATCTTTTGACCAGTTGGAACTACCAGCATCGCAGCACATGTGGTCAGTCAGTTGCTCCGACCAATGAACTCTGTAGTTAAAACAGATTCATCTTCTCCTGTGGAGCAACACATGTTCAGTGTTCAGTAAACCATCATCAATCATCAAAATTACATCAACAGTGAAGGGTGTTCAGAGAAAGCCAACTCACGCCTTCCTTCAGTGATCAGTGAAACCTCTGAAGTCCATCAGCTTCACCTGCAGGGAATGTGGGTGGATGAGAACGTTGTCCATCTTCGCATTTCAGTATAAACTCCACAATCCATGCAGTGCTTCAGAATAGCAATGAGCTGCCGAATGATGAGTCTTGCTTATTCTCTGTGAGTGCACATATGTTGTTTTCGTGAGAACCCATGTAAAGACATGTAGTGACGTGGATACTCCAGGACCAGGATGTCTTCATCTTCCATCACAAACAGGTCGTATAGCTTTATAATATTAATACTATATGTCTTCTGTAGACGTATTATTTTAGCTGCGTCTTGATTCAAGAAGTCTGAGTAGCCGGGCTAAAGAAAGAGATTGACGTAAAGGTTAGGTGAGTCCTAACTAATCTCACATCTCCTAACTAAATGCCGGGTTACTTCACTTTCAGCCTCTTAAACTCTAGGGCTGCCCTGACTAAAGAGGAGTCACTCATTCAAGCCACCAGTCGACTAATCACATGTTTATATTCATTTAGTTACTTACCTGGGAATATTAAACCACACACTTTGATCTTAAAGAGTGAGGAAATTAAAGAAGAAAGCAATGTGAACTACAACTGATGTCTCTAAGATATGTCAATTATATCTTGTTTAGGGCTGCAACAACTAATCGATAAAATCCATAATAATCTAAAAGGAAAATCATCGATAAGCATTTCTCTATTAATCGATTAGTCGGGTCTGTACTCTACGCAAAGCTTCCACCAGTCGCATATCAATTACAGCACTGAATAATGCATTTATGGACAAAATGTGCTGCCTAGAAATAGTGGAGTGGAAACAGAGTGAGCTGATGGTGGAAAGGCACATGATCAAAGCGTCCAAAACATGAGAACTGTTTATTTTTGAAGTCAAGTGAATGCATTAGCGTGAGCGCTATACACCCCTGTCATGTGCCTATGACAAATGTGTGTGCATTGATAGTCTGTGTCCTCAGCGCAAAAACGTTCATCCCACAGGTTATATGCGTATCATTGATCTATATAGAGAACAGCATTTATATCCTCATCTGTAAATGCTACTAATTCACGCGAGTATTTCCATTTTGCATTAAAGCGCATCTGACAGTCTGTGTAAATTCAAACTTCACTGAACTATAGCAACATATCACAAACAGACGACATATTCCTCTTGTCTGCTAACACTGAATTTGTGTTCTTGTTTAATATCATTTTAACGAGGATTTAAACTCCTTTTTGCACACATAATGTAGGCTTTAGCACAGATATACACTTACGGAAATTGAACTCATGGTTCTATTAATCGTAAACCATGTTTTTATTATAATAAAACCATGCTTTTGCCGCATTGATTACCATTTATAACCACAAAAATACCACTATAGTTAATCATGGATTTGAAGCAAAAACTATGGTTAATTTGTGGTTACCACTGAATAACTACTAATAACCCATGTTATTATTATTATTTGTTTGTTTTGTTCAGTGTAAAACCATGGCTAATTTATGTAATGGTAGTAGATATATTCCCACTATGTGTGTGTTCATAGCACTCAGCTGACATGTTTGTTTGAAAGGACAGCATTGGACAGGATGTAGGGAATAGTGCTCGGTCAATAAAAGAAAAAGAAAATTGCCTTTTATCCGATTATTCAAAGAAATATTCGATTACCAAAATAATCGTTAGTTAGCAGCCCTATTCTATGTTTATCAAGGTTTATCAATTACCAAATTAGAAGTGAATAAAACGCTCTTAGAGAATTTCATGAAGAATAAAGTTGTCAACTTACCAACTCCACCAGCCTGTCAGACGGGCACTTCTCGGACAAATTTGATGAGCACCTAAAAATGAAGAAAATGTTTTGCAAACGCAATATTTAAACTGGATCCATTTTAGTTTGTGTTCTATAATCTACAATCTGTACATCAAAAACTGTAAAAGCTGATGTTTATGTCAGGGACTGAAAGAGAAACGAGAGGCAGAGAGTGTGAGTACAGAAAGAGCAACATACTGGTTTGTCATCCGAGCATCGATATCCTAAATGAACCTTGCTGTTATGACTGAACCTGCATTTCTCTTCCACGACATAAAGAGAGTGAAATGATTCTGAAACACACAACAGCATGTTAATATCCAGCATGAGACTGAAGTCCAGCAGCAGCTGCTTGTGCCTGGGAACACACCTGAGCAGATCAGGTGAGGAGTTCAAACTAACAGCAGAAACATCAGAAAACGGACATGAATCAGACCGGGAATAACTGACACTCACCGCCTGTCGGCTCAAGAGGACACACTTTGGTTTTAAACGCTTGGGTGGTTTCAGAGGCACATCAAACATCTCTGGATCCAAGCACGGACTTTACTCATTGGCAGTGTTTTTCTGAAACAAATATTGATTAGAAACATGTTTTATTAGCACAGATTACAGCTGATGATTCACTAGTAAACTCGTCCTAATGTGGAGCTGCTTTATGCTGCTAGTTCATGTGAATTATCAGCAGGTTTGGCATTGAAGTTCAGGTTCCTGAAGATCAGAACATCAGAACCGGACATGAATCAGAGCTGAATAACTGAGACTCACCAGCTGTTTCGACTCAACTGTACATGTGTGTGGAAAGTCTCGCTCAAAAGCACACACTTTGGTTTCACAAAGGTTCAAACTCTCTCCAGCTCTTCCTTTAGTGTGGTGTTCTGCAAACAACAAATACTGATTAGAAACGTGTTTAGTTAGCACAGATTACAGCTGATGATTCACTAGAAAACATTTGAAACGCACGACGCTTGAGTGCAGAAATGAAATACACTTTACTGTGCAAAATATCAATCCAGCCAACGGTGGTGCATTTCATATACTTTCATATATTTGAACTATAAACATATCATATTTGAACTATAAACATAACATATTTGAACTATAAACATATATTTGAACTATAAACATATATTTTGAACTATAAACATATCATATTTGAACTATAAACATATCATATTTTTTGAACTATAAAACTATAAACATATCATATTTGAACTATAAACATATCATATTTGAACTATATAAACATATATTTGAACTATAAACATATATTTGAACTATAAACATATCATATTTGAACTATAAACATATCATATTTGAACTATAAACATATCATATTTGAACTATAAACATATATAATATTTGAACTATAAACATATAATATTTGAACTATAAACATATATTTGAATCTATAAACATATCATATTTGAACTATAAACACATCATATATTTGATCTATAAACTATAAACATATCATATTTGAACTATAAACATATTTGAACTATAAACATATTTGAACTATAAACATATCATATTTGAACTATAAACATATCATATTTGAACTATAAACATATCATATTTGAACTATAAACATATCATATATTTGATCTATAAACATATCATATTTGAACATCATATTTGGAACTATAAACATATCATATTTGAACTATAAACATATATTTGAACTATAAACATATATTTGAACTATAAACATATATATTGAACTATAAACATATCATATTTGAACTATAAACATATATTTTGAACTATAAACATATCATATTTGATATAAACATAAACACATCATATTTGAACTATAAACATATTTGAACTATAAACATATTTGAACTATAAACATATCATATTTGAAACTATAAACATAACATATTTGAACTATAAACATATCATATTTGAACTATAAACATATCATATTTGAACTATAAACTATAAACATATCATATTTGAACTATAAACATATATTTGAACTATAAACATATATTTGAACTATAAACATATATTTGAACTATAAACATATCATATTTGAACTATAAACATATCATATTTGAACTATAAACATATCATATTTGAACTATAAACATATAATATTTGAACTATAAACATATAATATTTGAACTATAAACATATATATTTGAACTATAAACATATCATATTTGAACTATAAACACATCATATTTGATCTATAAACACATCATATTTGAACTATAAACATATTTGAACTATAAACATATTTGAACTATAAACATATCATATTTGAACTATAAACATATCATATTTGAACTATAAACATATCATATTTGAACTATAAACATATCATATTTGATCTATAAACATATTTGAACTATAAACATATCATATTTGAACTATAAACATATATTTGAACTATAAACATATATTTGAACTATAAACATATATTTTGAACTATAAACATCATATTTGAACTATAAACATCATATTTGAACTATAAACATATTTGAACTATAAACATATCATATTTGATCTATAAACTACATCATATATTTGAACTATAAACATATTTGAACTATAAACATATTTGAACTATAAACATATCATATTTGAACTATAAACATATCATATTTGAACTATAAACATAACTATAAACATATCATATTTGAACTATAAACATATTTGAACTATAAACATATCATATTTGAACTATAAACATATCATATTTGAACTATAAACATATCAAACATTAGATCTTGATGAGGCCGTTTTTGAGCGCAAGCAGTCCGAACACAATCTTCTCTTTATTCATCTTATGCTGCTACACAGAAGAGCTCTCATTTATTTCTGTGCACATGTCAGGTGGAGGTCGTGAGTTACCTGTGGTGTTGTCCTCCCACGCGACTCTCGGGGTCCGCGGGGTTCAGACGCCGCTGTTGAGCTGCTGCTGCCGGGCTTTCTCACAGCGCCACCTCGCGGCGGAGCCTCGAACTCCTCAGCGCTGCTGCAGCTCTCCAGATCCACGGGTCTGTGTGCAGACATGATGTGTCTCAAAGTAAAGGATGACTCAGTTTATATCAATATAAATAACGCTGGCGAGTTAGACTGACACTGTATGGTGACAGATTGTGAATCTCGAGCTGTGTGAACACTTGTAACACTTCGAACACTCCGCCTGTGACGTCACAAGCTCAAGCGCAACACTTACAAACACATTTCAAAAAATCACATTTTTCAAAGTGTCACCATTTACTGTATGATGAGCAGATTGAACCAGATGCTTTTATTCTCCGCTGTAAAACAAACACACTACCCTGCAAATGCTAACATTATAGTGAATTGTGTTTTTATGGCCAAAACCCACTGCAGTCGTTTATTAATCAGCATTTATTCACTCTCACACACTGAGCCAATACATTTTGAGCATTACCGATTGTAAAGTGTTTCCAAGTCATGAGTACAGAAAACTGAACACATTAAGTCATACATTAAACAATATAATCAAATAACGAATTACCGATGACTACAATGTTTTATTGTTTTTATTGAAAAAGTGCGTTATGGGTATAGTTTAATAATTACTTTAAATATTATTAACAACATTTTTAAGAACATTTATTTTGAACATTTCAAGAACCTTAAAATGTCAATGATATTTTAAAGGTGCTGGGTGTAAGTTTTGGTTGTCCTAAAGCACAAAAATACCATAATATGCTTGAACATGCAGGTAAACAACTAAAATATTTTTTGATTTGATTTGTTTCATTTGACATTTTATGATTTAATTAATTAATTAATTATTAGCTTTCATGAACTCACAAACCCCTGCAGTTCCCTTCACACCACAGTTTGACATAAAATGTAATGCCCTTCATATTGTGGAATATCTTTTCTTCACTTTGTATTTTTATATCAGTGTGGTATCAATAAGATTGTCTTATTCAAATCAATATGATACATGAGTTAGGTCAAAAGTAATCAAAAAGTAGTCCAAATATATTACCTACATTTGTGTAAGGTAACAGATTAACTACAATTAAATTTACAATTTAACTACAATCATGTAATTTGCAATCTGTAACAGACTACAATTTTTAAGTCATCTCCCAGCACTGGCTAGAGATGTGTCCCAATACTAGACATGTACATTTGTAACTTAACAGCTGATCATACGTTTAGTTGTGATTTAATTTAGATCGTTGATTTCTTAGTACCTCTTAATTTCAAATACTGCGTTCCTCCATGGGACCCGGAGTCGCTCAGAGGATAATGCTCGCGATTAATTACATTACCTCACGGGCGCAAATTAGTCAGTTCTGATATTACAGAGGACTGCAGAGTGAACTATTTTACCTTTAAGTGAGTCACACATGCTTACTCATAACAGAAAGTGTAATTTTAGCAATAGTCACGAGAGCTGCAACTTGTTAATAACAGTGACAGTCAGAAATCAGATTGCCCCTCATGCTTAGCGCCACTACTAGAAAAATGATTTCAGAAAGATACAGAGTAAATCAAGATTAACATTTATTTTGGCCAGACAGAACTTAAATAACATAATGAAACATGAATCCATGGTACACAACTGTTATGTCCTTGGACGTATCTTTCATTGGTGTTCTTAAATTGCTTTTATTACTTTGTATAATGACCTGTGTGGGCGTGGTGATATGCCTGATATCTGTGTTATGCTTTGTGTCCTGAGTCTCTCTCTCTCTGAACATTGGTGAATTGTTGTTGGTGAACATTGGTGAACTGAACTTAAGGTTCTACTGGTTTACTCTTTCACCTACTGCAGAGGTCTTCCAGAAGTGTAGGAAGAAGGATTTGCTTTTGATTGCAGATTTCTTTAATGTAGATGTCCCAAGGAGAAAGAAAGCAGCTAATTATGGATTTACTGTTTGAGCAGCTCGTGCACAATTGTATTTTACCAGAGGTTGAAGAACAACCTGCAGTTATGAAAAAGCCGTGACTGAAGAGGTTGTTTCTGGTTTTGATACCATCGAAAGTACTAACTTTGATCCGGCCGTAGCCATCCGTCTTAAATAATTAGATCTCGACATAAAGCAACAGGAAAATGAGAATTTACGCTTAAAACTCAGAGTGGTAGAGGCAGAAGGTGATAGAGAGGTTAAACTCCGCACCTTGACATTGAGATCTGAGGAGGTGTAGACGCAAAGCCTATTCCTCCTCCGCGCTTTGGACCTCCCTCTACTTCTGGTTCTTCCCCCTCGCCTACTCCTGCTACCTCGAATGTAGAAAGAGATGCTCAAGGGTTTGATGTTAGTAAATACATCAAACTTGTGCCTCCTTTCCGCGAGTCAGAGGTTGATGCATACTTTGTTGCCTTCGTAACGCATCGCAGGTAAACTTTAAATGGTCGACTGATATGTGGGCGCTGTTACTACAGTGTAGTTTAACAGACAAGGTTCAAGAAATCTGTGCGTCATTATCCATCGAACAGTCCTCGATTATGACATTGTCAAATCCACTGTTCTTCGTGTATGCATTGAGCTTGTTCCGAAGCGTATCGCCAAAGTTCAGAGGACATTCAAAGTCAGAAAGACAGACTTATGTAGAGTTTTCCAGAGAGAAAAGAGTATTGTTTGAGAAGTGGTGTCTGTCCAGTAAGGTTACTACTTTTGAACAGGTGCAGAGTTAATTTTACTGGAGGATTTTAAAAGTTGTCTCCCGGAGGGTATCGCTGTTCACTTACACTTACATGAGCACAAAGTAACAGCGTTGTCAGATGCTGCTGTATTAGCAGACGAATTTGTTTTGACGCACCACAATGTATTTCCATTTAACAGGTTGTCAAACACTCTGCCTACTAGCAAGAGTACTGCGCGAGGCTTTTCACGTGTGCCAAAACAAGTAGGACAGGGATGTGTGAGACCTGTTGAGGCCAAAGTGGAGGCGATCCTACAGCCCCTACCCCAGCAATAAACGTGGAGTTACGCGATTTCTTGAATGGCAGGCTACTACTGCTGGTTCTGCAGGAACTTTCCGCAGTAGTTTCCCCACTCACTGATCTTTTAAGTAGCAAGCGAATGTTCGTCCTGGGACAGTGACTGTTCACTAGCTTTTTGAGGCAGCGAAAGATCTGTTGTGTAATGCTCCTGTGCTCGCTGCCTTTCTGGCCCAGATGTGAAATTCAAATCAACGCTTGATGCAGTGGTCTTTAATTATACAAGAGTATAATCTTGATATTCATCATCTAAGAGGGTCTGAAAAAAATGTGATCGCTGATGCTCTGTCCAGGGCCATTAAGGCTAAAACTTAAACACAAATATTCCCCACTGCATTATTATACATTATATTCAACATTATATATAGTAGTTTAATGTAATAATGTCACTGAAACTCAGTAAACTTTATTCTTTCCCCTCACACATTCTCCGTGCTCGCATTCTCCTGCCTCTCTCGCTTATTAATGCACTATACATACAAGAATAAACCATCTAAAATGCTTTGAATTATCATACTACCACAACTAAATGTGATCTGATGATTTAAATGGTGTTTATGCGCTCACTTTCAGGTTGTTGTGCCAGTCCATCATAGCCCATAGGGTCTTTGGCTATGTGGTGACGGCCTTCATCCTTTGAACTGCCTCACTGTGGCTCTGAGAGACCTGCAATACTTCAGGATAGTCTGGAAAGACTGAGGCCATAGACCTTTGATTCGGTTGTTTAACCTATTGTTTTAGTTATTGATGATTTTAGCCGCTAATATACACTCCTTTAAAGAACAACTGCCCGGAGCGCTTTCTTTGGCCTTGTATTTCTGACAGCCATGCAACCAATGTTCATGCAACCATTGTTCCTCTAATTTCTTTTTCTCGCTGAGCAAAACTTCTCTATTGATGGACATTTTGGTCACCTGAGCAAAATCCTTCTTTATAGCAGACCTGTACAGCATTCAGAAACACACACACAAAAAGTGATTTCATCATGCAGTTATAACTTTTAACTTTAACGTGCCATTTCTATTTTATTTAACCCTGATGTAACTTAGTGATATATTAAATCTTTTTTTAAAGCAGTTAATTCAGAAGTCACTAAATTAAGCAACTTTTTAATTTGACTGAGATGTTCACATGAGATGTTCATATAACCCCTGTATGTTCAAGGGGTAAACATGTGAACTCTTTTATAGTTATCTAAACATCCCTGAAATGCTGAAACCACACACACATCTGTTTAAACTGAACGTGTGTTACTGAGGTGTTGTGAGTTTGCAATTTATTCCTGTGATTCAAAGCTGAATTTTTTAGTTCATATCTAGTCCTGAGTCACATGATCCTTCAGAAACCATTCCAATATAATGATTTGCCATTATTATTTATCAATGTTTTTTACCATGTATACAGCAAATTCATCCAAGGCCCGAACGGAGCTTCGCCATGGCCCACAGTGACAGGACGGCACACGGTAGAAAATCGACCGCTTCTCCTCCAGATAGAGATGGCATGTCACTCAGGGTGGCCTTACCACCCTCTCCTGGCTGGACCTGAGGAAGAAACCGATGGCTCATCAGGGAAAAGTAACTGACCCCAAAGACACTATGAGAACACATATGAGAATGTTATCATCATGCAAAGTCTTACTGATATGGAGAGAGTCTCATTCTTGTGGTCGAAGGTCATCTTCCCATCTTCCCTGAGAGCAGCATGGAGCTGAAGTAGTACTTACAGCGTACAGATACCTGGAAACACAACATCCTCATTAAAATGCACAAGCCCTTTGATATGTCCCACTGCAACTTGCTGTTTTAATAGGAAAAACACATGTAAATGAGAAACCTTCACTTGATGATGGTTAAACTTAAATCACATGCATGCCAAACCATGTGGCCTGGTCTGTATAGATCCGTTTAACCCCTACAAATCAGTCAGTAATGAAGACAAGAGTGAAACTTACATTCTCATTTCAGCGTAGACTGAAGTGTCTGGTGTTCAAGATCTTGGATAACTGGTTGATGAAAGCCTCCAGTCCCTTTACCTGTCGGGCTATGTTACTGAAGTTTTCCTCCGCTTCATGGTACTGCCTAGAAGTTTCAATGACCAACAACTTCAGCATTGTAACATCATAACAAATAAACCACACATGCATGTGGATGCACTTCACAAATATGCATGCAAAATAAAAAGTACTGTGGCAGCAGCACATTTTCAGATAATACCATGGACATCTGAATGAATGCCATATTCATATGCCATCTTATTTGGACATGGGTAGAATGATCTGATATGTTGAGAAAATAGTTTCATATTAGGATTAGTTCATTTTAAGATTTGAGAGGAAATGTGTTTAAATGTCCTGCAAATGATGCCACAATGCAACAGATCTTAACGGTTTTACAAATAGGCTTCCGCTTTCTTCATGTCAAATATGATTTCTTATTTTTTTTTTTTTGATTATAAGGTGAAACATCATCTGGTCACATTCTTTGACATGTTTTGTGGGACTGTGCATGTGTGCCTGACGATAGGGTCTCCGTGTCCTTGTTGGTCCTGTTGTGTCTGGAGGCGGCTGATTTCACTGTCCAAACTCTTAGCCGTTTCTCACACATCCAATCGCTTTCGGGCAGATTTCTGAGGCCTTTGATATAGAAGCCTGTTGAAATTCCAGGAGAAGCCGGATTCAGTCAAACAAACGCTAATCTTTCCATATCTAAAGAATCAGTGTGTAGCGCGAGATCTAGCCCCAGGGGAAATGGTGCGGGATTTATGCATGCGTCTAATCGTGTTACGATCAAACATGCATAAATCGGCACAGAGGGGAATTTGGGTATTAACAGTTGATTATAACGGATTATAACAATTATTAATATCTAGGGCTTGATTCAACTTTTTAGAATTTTCTTTGATTCTAGAATTGAGTTCAAAGGACGGATAATTGTCCACCAACTATCCTCCCTTTTAATAACTCTTAGACAAGGCTTCTCTGGCCAGAAGAAGTATCTTTCTTTTAATTTGTAACAGGGTTGGTTCAACGTAAAGGGACCTATGGGTGAGCAACTCAGGCACAATCACGTGTGAATATATATATTTTAATAAATCAACAAACAATAAACAAACATACACAAATTAACTGAAAGCAGGAAGGAGAGAGAGAGAGAGAGAGAGAGAGAGAGAGAGAGAGAAAGGAAAAGGTGGTATTACTACTGACACAACCTATTGAGCACAAGCAAGAAATCAGTCCAACTTATTGGTATAAGCTCAAGACTTTATAACGACAGTAAAGAGATACTTGCATAGGTTTACTTCGTGGCTGATCGCGATTCGTGCATGCGTGTGGGGAATTCCGCGATCCGTCCGTGTTTTGAATTTGCAGGCGGATCCGCTGGAATCGCGGGTAGTTCAAATTCGGTTCCTTTGTGTGGTAATGTCCTTTGGAAAATGGCGCTGGCAATCCAAAATCCGCGTTTAATAGGCAAAGGGTGAAAAGCAAGCGAGCGGAAAAGCACGCGAGAGAGACTGAGACAGTGAGAGAGAGCGAGTCACGAGAACAAGAGCGGCAAGAAGAGAGCCAGAAAAACGAAAGAGAACAAGGAGAGCTTGTAGGCCTTTCTTAAAGGGCCATCACGGGGCACGCCTCTTTTGTCGGAACAGCCAATCAGAGCGAAGGAACTCAGAAGCGGGAAATCTCCCTTTGTCTTCGGGTCTCGCCTCATTAACATGTTTATGGCTTTCTTAGGTATGCAGACTTTGGGGTTTTGGCATAAAAGAAAGAGTTTGATGCATCATAGTACCACACAACGCACATAGCCGGTCTACAAATTGCAGACAAAGATTTCTGAGACCAAGCACGGGAGTTTAACTTATGAATTAAAGGAATGGTGAGGATTGACGTCATTCTTCCTTAAGCATTCACTGGCTATAAGTTTCTAACCTATCAAACACATCTAAAATGGAAAATAACTAAGTTAAAAGTCATATAGCCCCCCTTTGGGTGTTTTATGGTGTTCTTTGGAATGCAGCTGAGAGTGGTTTGTGTTCTTTAGAGCCGTTAACCTGTCAGTCTGTAGACTTCACGGCGCCGGGTCCTGTTGACTCATTTCGCACAATCAAAGTATTGGTCTGTTCGATCATTTATGAGCACCGTCCATACTCTACAAACGCTTTATTTTTCTGCATGTTATGCGCAGGGCTCTGTGATGTACGGGAATAACTGTTTCAATGTGCATGTGTGACCTGTTGAAATGCATCAGTGAATTAGGCTATTAAATGTAGTTTCAAACATTTTATTTTTAAATAAAAATACCAATTTGGTGATTACTGACAAAGTAAATACATCCACGTATTAGAAAGCTAGGCTATATCATTCAGAGCCACCTTAAAATCCACATTTAATGGCACAATGCACACCTCCTGTAATCGTCTAAAATACTGGCTAGTACTGTACAGTAAAATGTATATTTTTACTATGTATATTATCATGTTATAAAAATACAACAACTGATTTTACTGTCCCCAACCCACCTACACCCTAATAATAGAGATCTGCTCTCACTCAAAAGCACCTCTTTAAATTGCTAGCATGAGTGTTACATTACTGTACTAGCCTGGTATACATCACTGATTTATTATTGGCTTCTTTTGGCAGTATCGTGAAAGAAGCTGTCAGACTAATACAGCCCAAATCAACCCCAAGACAGAGCAGATATGTGTAGCAGTACATGGCATCTCATTTCTTAAAAGTACATCATTCTCTGTGTCTTTGTTTTCTTGCTCTCTTTTGCTCTTCTCACTTTTAGACCTCAGCCAATGCTGACGTCAGGCTGTGCTTGGCGCGTATTTCTTTCCTGTCACTCATCTTGTTAGTGTCAAGTCACTTTTTCTGTTTTAGTTTAGCTGCCCCCTCCGACATGATGGTGGATTTTAGACGCACCTGGCAGAGCTCAGTTGAGTTGGAAAATCAGCTCTACAGGAAGCACTATTTTAGGCTCCAGTTAGAACAGCTGGTTTGGCTTGACTGGAGATCACAAACTCCCCACTTTAATAAATGTTTCAGTCAATTTCAGAAATCAGATTCAGAGGATCAAAACTGGCTATTACATAAAACAGAACAAAGAGGATGGCACCAGAACACCAATGATATACAAAGAAAACAAAAATAAACCGTACATGACCGCTTCATCTTTTATGCTGACCATTTCAAATATTGTGTTTTTGTTTATTGTAGGTGGTGTCTATGGGTTTGTATGTCGGAGAGCAGGCATACTTAGTGCAGCAGGTGGAACATCTTGGATGGTTTCCTGGTGTTCGTGTCACTGATTGACATTGTTGTGTCAGTGGCGGGCGGGGCTAAGATCCTGGGAGTGCTCAGGGTTTTCAGGCTTCGCGCACACTGCATCCCCTCAGGTACAGCATTTGTGGTGTTGTCCAACGTATGCTTTGTTTATTATTCTGCAGATGCTAAATGGTATTTTTACCCTTCTGACAGGATGATCAATCGAGCTCCTGGCATAAAAAACAGACTGTGGCGACCTTAACCGCTGCTCTGGAGCTTTTGGGGACTTGATTCGCTTTTCCTGTGCCTACTATGTGTTCTTTGGCATGCTGGGAGTCCAGGTAAAGAACAAGGGCTCTCACTGAAACATCACCGTAGTCACCTGATACCTTAGTTTTTTTTAATGTTTACACACATTACAGGTCAAAAGTTTGTAGTCAGTAAGATTTAAAGGCATATTGCAGGTTAGAGACTCCAGTGAGTCAATGTATAGAAAAATAATGTAGGAACTAGATTTTCTTTCAAATATACTCATAAATACGCTAATAAGGCTTTTTGGAGTCGTTTTTAGAGAAAAACTTTACTTCAGTGATCTAACAAATGTGACATAACGGGAGGAGTGCAGTGAATTTCAACGATAGGAAAACAATGGGTCGCAATGACAGTTCCTGACGCTGAGGGAGTTATAAATGTCTATTAATACTCATATGGCAGACCACGGCCATACAGTTATGACACACAATTAGACACAGGCCAGGATTAGACAGAACAATGATTAGAGGAGACAAATTGAGTTGTGTGAGGAGAAACAGTGGATAACAGGTGTCTAACGTTAGGTGAGAGACCAGTGTTAGCTCATAGATATATACACGCTAGCTAACGACATGAACACTGTGCTCAGATTATTATCATTGTAGGAGCCATATGTACTATCTTATTTAATTATATTTTTGTGTTCATTTAAAATCAGTTTGGTGTGATATTGTTAATATTGTTTATTTCTCTGAGTGTGTGTGCCCTCTATAGGTGGGAGGGGAAAAAAGAGGTTAAAATGAAAGGACACCCCCGACAGGAAGGGGGCGCTGGTGCAAGAGCATACAGTCTTTTGACCGTGCACATGGAAGCCAACACATGCTCAAGTTGTTTCAGTTGTTTTATGTTACAATTTATCTTTATTTTGATACAATAAACTTCAGTTACGATTTCAAACCTCAATGGACTTCTCCAGATCTGTTAATGGTACATTGCACGTGTCAGAACCTCTGCATCAACACCTCCCACAGTGGACAGAAACAGGGATCAAATATAGGACCGTTTGAAACTTGTTTTTATCACTACAAAATGTCAAAAGACTTGCTTTGAGAATGGAATATGTTAGAGCGACTGAGGATTCATCTGGAATTTGCACAGAACTGTTTGAGACCGCATGGTATTGGAAACAAAGAACAAAGAAAACATCTCAAAGAGGTATGTGCTTATGGAAACAATGAACTTTGACAAGCTGATGCTGAATTAAATTTTAATGTTATTGGAAAGATTTTCAAGTTTGATGCTGCAAACAGTGAACTAATTTCATGAAAGAAATCAAGTGTCTTGATCCGTGCCATTTTAAAGAAAAATCAAAAGAAATTTGAATCGTTGAAGGTCTTGTTTCTTGTCCAAGATGGATGAGTTTGATCTGGAACAAAACACCAAGCTCAGCTCAAAGGGACTGGAGTGAGGTTGCTGTTCGTTTGAAAGCCTCAAGAGCAGGCAAGATGGCACATCTTACAAGGCATAATGAATATTGTTAATTCCTGAATGAATGATGCTGAATATCTGGAAGAAGTAAAGGGAAACATGTTGAAGTTCAATGAAATGCTTGATGAATTCAACTCTCTTCAAGAATCGTATGCGCAAATGTTAAGTTGTGATGATAAAGTTGAAGACTTGAAAAGCTGGTATGAGCCAAGAATGAAGCAAGTTGATGTATTTGTTTCTACTGTAGAGAAGTGGATTTCTACTGTTCAAAACCCTGACTCTCAAACTATAACTCAAGCTTCTCCTGTTTTAAAAGTAATTGGTCAACTAAATGAAGACGATAACATCTCAGTGGTTTCATCTGTGCGTAGCAGTAGATCTAGCAGATCAAATTCAACCAGATCAAGTATGTCAACGCCTGCTTCAGCGCATATCTGTGCAGAGGCAGAGGGGCAGCTTTACTTGCCAAAGCTAATGCGCTGCAACAAAGCATGCTCTAGAAAAGAAAGACGAAGAACTTCTAAAAATAAAAGAGATGTGGAAGTTCAATCGGAAATTGCAGCCAGTACAGCAAAAATTGAATATCTCAAAAATGCTGAAACCTCTCTAACAAATGAAAATGCTGTCAACAAAGATGTCATGAATGATTATTGTGAGGAGATGTTGAACAAAATTCCATCCGATGCAACATACGCACAAGATGTGCGCCAAGAGAGACTGTTCATGTACAACTCCCACAGCACCAAGTAGGACTGCAAGATATTCTCAGAACAGTAATGAGTTACGGCAGCACACCACCATGAACACTGATTCTAAAACCTCAGTACAAATCTCCCGCACAACACAATCAAGCTCTCAAGAAAATAGAGAATCACCTCTATCTAATGTCATTCAAGGGGCTGATGAATTCAATTCAGGACCCCTAACAATTTGCATATCGGTCTAAATGCTCGACCGATGACGCCATCGCCACCACCGTCCATTCAGCACTCACTCACCTGGAAAATAAAGACACTTATGTCAGAATGCTGTTCATAGACTTTAGTTCAGCATTCAATACAATCATCCTCTACAGCTCACTCAAAACTGTCACAGCTGGGACTCAGCACATCGATGTGCAACTGGTTGCTGGACTTCCTGACGGGAAGACCTCAGGCAGTTCGGTCGGCAGTAACCCATCCAGCTCCATCATCATGAACACTGGAGCCCTCAGGATGTGTTGAGCCCTCCTTTTTCACTCTGCTGACACATGACTGCACACCCATACACAACAGCAATCTCTTCATCAAGTTTGCGGACGATTACCTAATCGTAGTTGGTCTCATTAGCAACGATGATGAGACAAACTTCAGGAGCGAGGTGAGCCGCCTGGCTAGGTGTGGTGTGGCGACAACAATCTCTCTCTGAACGTGGAGAAGATGAAGGAGATTGTTGTTGACTTCAGGAGAATGCACACCCAGCACGCTCCTTCTGACCATCAACGGTGTGACCGTGGAAAGGGTGAGGAGCACCAAATTTCTGGGTGTGCATATCACAGAGGACCTCTCCTGGACCGCCAACACCACAGCATATAGGATTTCATGTGCTTATATTGAGAAGGCACTCTTTTGGCCGTCAATCAAATCAGAAGATCCAAAGGCTTTACAGGCTTTCGATTGTTTCTCAGAAGCTGCTGCAATGGTATGGAAGACTTGGACTTCATGGAAGAACTGGACACAGTCTCCAATATGAGGACTATTGCCTCAAGCTCCCATACAAACTCAGAGAAAGGTGGCGTACAAGGGGCATTTGAGTTACAAGAGCGAAGAAGTAACAACAAAAGGTGAAAATGGTAGATCTTGTTAACTTTATTGAAAAACAAGCTAACATTGTTTCAGATCCAGTATTTGGTGATATTCAAGACTCAACCCCAAGTAAAGGAAAGCAAAAGGTCTTAGTAAAACCTACACCCAAAGACATTTTTGCTACCAATGTGAGTTTGCCACAAACTGAATCTAGGATTCACAGCCAGCATTGTGTCTCTACTGTTTCAATAGACATGAGTTGATGTCATGCTTGCAGTTTGAAAAAGCAGCCACATAGAGAGAAAAGATAAACTTCATAAAGCAGAATGGTATCTGTTTTAGATGTCCAACCAAAGGTGGACACATGAGCAAAGACTGCACAAAGCATGTTAACTGCACCATATGCAACAAACAGCATCCAAGCGTGTTACATCATCAAGGATTGACTCAAAACAACTGAAGAAAACACCTGTGAGTAGTATGCAGGTATCCCTTCAAGATGATACGCATGCTGGACACAGAAACACACAAAGTTGCACAGAATGTTTGTTATCGATCGCACTCTGTACAGGTTAAAAGTTCAAAGGGAAGTAAGATTGTTCAGATCTATGCCTTTCTTGATCCTGGTAGCTCCAAGCTTCTGCACAGAGGATCTGATGGGGAAACTCAACATTTCTGGAAGAAAAAACAACATTCTTCTCCGAACAATGAGCCAAGATAAGTCTGTACCCTCTTATGTCGTCAGTGGGTTGGAAGTTTCTTCACTGGAAGAAAATAACTTCATCCTGCATTGCCCAAAGTCTATACACAGAAGAACATGCCCGTTGACACCTGTAACATTCCTACAAGGAAGGACTGTCTTGAGTCAAGTCAAATTTCCTAGATTCCAGCCAAGGTTGAGTTGTTGATTGGAAGCAATACTCCCAAAGCCATTGGGAAGTCCTTAACAGTCAAGGGGAAGGCCCATATGCAGTTAAGACCCTACTGGGGTGGGTTATCAATGGTCCTTTACAAGACAAAGGTAAAACAAACAGGAACAGTTGTGATAGTGTTGTTGTTAACAAGATTTCTGTTTCAAGTCTGAAAGAAATGTTGATTCAAAACAATACAACCATGATTTTAATGAGCGATCAAGAGAAGACAAGGTTGAAATGTCTGTAGAAGACAAAAGATTCATCAAAATGGCAGAAGAATCAAAGTTGAAAGATGGACATTACACTCTTTGTTTGCCTTTCAGGAAGGATAACACTGTGTTGCCTAACAATTATCAAGTGGCAGAACTAAGGCTTCAAAGTTTGAAAAGAAAGTTCAAAAAGAACTAAAAATTCGAACTGATTACACTGAATTTCTATCAGAAGTCATAAATAAAGGTTACGCTGAAGTGGTGCCGCAGCAAGAGCTGAAAAGACCAGATGGAAAGTTGTGGTACATCCCACATCATGGCGTATACCATCCCCAGAAACAGACCATAAGAGTAGTCTTTGACTGTGGTGCTACCTATCAAGGTAAATCACTCAACTCAGAACTTCTTTCAGGGTCCGGATTTGACCAGCACACTTTTCAATGTCCTCACCAGATTTCGCCAAGAGCCTATAGCGGTTATGACAGACATCAAAGCAATGTTCCATCAAGTCAAAGTGTCAAGATCAGATGTTGACTTTTACGATTCCTCTGGTGGTTGTGGGAGGTGATGTTAGCCAGCCTGCTGTAGAACATCGGATGACGGTACATCTATTTGGAGCGGTTTTGAAAGAATTGAAAATAATCAAAGATATTTGATTTTTTTTTTTTTTTTTTTTTTTTTTTAAATGAACAAAGACATTTGCTTTACTGTTTTCAACCCCATCTCTCTCCAGAAGGGCCATTTGGAATTCCTAAAGACAAAGAAATGCTGAAGGCATGTAGGCCAAATGTGTGTCACACCTGTAACAATCCGTGGGGAAGTTTGGTCTGATTGGTCAGTTTGAATGTCTCACATTAGGTTTCAGTCACATGGTCAAGGAATAGATAAAAAGAAGATTGTAACTGTTGCTCTGTCTTTTATTCTCTGGCTCTTTTATTCTCTGGCTCTCTCTTCTCTTTGGCTCTTCTCTTTCTTTTGCTCTCTTCTCTTTCTTTGTCTCTCTCTCCCCTCTCTCTCTCTATCTCTCTCACTATCTCTCTCAGGCAACATTCATGCTGGGTATGATTAATGTTATAAGTTTTCATCATCTCATACATTTATTTTGTAACCGGTTTGTGTAACCATAACTAGATTTTGTCATTAAATTCTTTCAATTACAAATGATGTGCTAACTAGTTTTGATTTGGTATTGACTTTGAAGTGTTACCTATTGCAATACAATATAGTCACATTATAGCAACGCTCTCCCACATATTTAGCTATTGTCACTGCGCTTATTTCCGTCGTTGGTATAAGCTGCAGTGTGGTAAAATTAGACGAGAAATGTACAGTTTTCTATCATCTTGCTGATAAAGTTTCTTTAGTCATTCGGCAACCCTGCAGTCAGAACTCACTGTAGGCGATCCACCCTTACAGATGGTGCCAAACCCGGATCCCTTGCAGTGAATCTTCTGAAATTCATCAGAATGAGGACATTTTTTCACAACTGATTGTGAATGGATTAAAGCTGACCTTTGACCAAGGAATTGGTAAGTCTGTTTTCATTGTTTATGAATTGCATAAAACAGAAATTAGAAGGTTTTAAATAGCTTAATAGTCCCATTACTGTACAATCCGAGAATATTCAGATTATCTCCTCGGGGGTGGAAGGGAAAATTTCTGATAACAGTGACTTATTGTTTGCTTTATGGAGGAAAAGTTGAGCCTACCTTGTCCAAACTTCAAGACAGAGTATATTGGAATTAAAAGTTCAGATGATGAAATGATTCGATGGTGGGATATAATTGGCAAACACCAAAAGAAATCAAAACATGGTAAATAATTGAGGCTTTAAACTTCATAAGTTTTAAAAGGCTATATAATGTGATACCATTTCTATTATCAAGTCTAGATGAGAAATGTAAAGAAGTGCATTCTAAAAATGCAGAAGCAGAAAAGTCTGAGGCAAAGATTCATATCTTCAAGCACAGCTAGATAAATCACTAGCTGAGCAGTCCGCCCTGACTGAAAAATGTCAAAATCACAAGGAGACCATTGCAGATCTCAAGGCTAAGCTAAATGCTAAAAGTTAATGTCTCCCAAAACGCTTTAACAAGTGATGGGACTAAAAAGATGTTCACTTCTTAGATGAGCTGACTTGCTCTAATGAATCTGAAACGCTTAGTTCAGAAAATGCATGTGCAACTCAAGAAAGTGTGCCTATTTCAGTTCTTAAGGTGATGCAGTACCATAATAGCACAGAGTCATGTACCAGTACGCATGGTGTGCAAGCATTAGAGAGTCATGAAAATCCTCAAACTCCAGAGAGAACATAGCATTCAATCCAATGGCAAAGAGAACAGGTTTTGCAGTTCCTGTAGGAAAATAGGCTATTCAGAGGAGAGATGCTGGTCACTGGGTAAAGGTCGACTTCCGCCTTATTTTCAGGAAAATAGAAATCACTTTCTAAGGCAAAGATCAGCGCTCATTTGCAGGTAAAACTCTTAGTGAGTTAACTGTGCAGTGTGCAAGTTGCCTTCAGCTGTTAACCTCACTGGTTAGTGGACTAGCAGCCTCATAGCAGTGAGTTTAAATAGTTAAACATTTAAATTGCAATGATCCTGTTTGCCTTTTCAAATTTGTAATTGTACTAAAGACATTGTACGCATTGAACACGCATTATAGTTGTTTGTGTTAATATATACACAGACTAGTTAAGTTTATTCTGTAAAACACATGATTGCTTTACTGTAAGTGTTGTATGAAACACTTAGGATAAAGGTTGTTGATGATGCTTTGCATTCTAGGCCATGTATCTTGTGAAAATTGAATAACTTTTAATACTGGAATTGTTTAGCCATTTCCAGTTTCATGTGTTTATGTTGAATTTGTTTGTCTCCTGAGTGGAAAAACTCTGCTATTTTCCATATAGCTGCAGTAAAACCATGCACAGGAGCACAGAATTGCCATGTGGCTACAGTGTAATTTACAACTGCATTAACCATGAAAATGCTTTCATCACAGTACGATTTGTAAACTCTGACCGTTGCAGACCACACCTCACTCACATTCTCATGCTGGCTTCCTGTTACAACAGGACCAAATTTGCATCACAATTGTAAACCCTCCTTACCGTGTTTGGGGCATGATTTACACATAGCCACAGCTAAATGCAACCACATAGATTTGATCTTCACAGACAAAGTCAAATCTACATCAGCCTCACAAAATGTATTCTATTTTATTTAAGTCTTTACATCTAGACTGTATTATAACTGTAGAATTTCTCCCAGATATTGTTTTTGTTTTTCTTCAGATTTACTAAATCAGTTAGTTATTATGTCTCACCAAGTTAAATATCAAAATTTACGTGAATTTACATATTTCTCATTCTTACTTAAGTGCAAACATTTATTTTATCACATTATGTAGCGTATGGACGGTGCTCATAAATGATCAACGGACCAATACTTTTTGATTAGTTATAATGACTCAAACAAGACCGCGCCGTGAAGTCTACTGACCGACAGGTTAATGGTGCTAAAGGACACAAACCATGCCGTGCAGCCCACGAGGCACCGCCATAAATAACAGCCCCCACCTCACACATACCAAAGGACATCCTAATAGATTATATGACTTTAACTTAGTTATTTTCATTTTAGGTGTGTTGTGTTCCCTGTATGTATGCATGCTTTTTTGTTATAACCATTTTAGATGTGTTTGATAGGTTAGAAACTTATAGCCAGTGAATGCTTATGAAGAATGACGTCAATCCTCGCCGTTCCTTTAATTCTTAAAGTTAAACTCCCCATGCTTGGTCTCAAATCTTTGTCTCAGCAATTTGTAGGCCGGCTAGGTGCGTTGTGTGGTACTATGATGCATCAGGACTCTTTCTGTTAGGCCAAACCTCAAAGTCTGCATAACAAAACCCCCAAGTCTGCTTATCTAAGAGAGCCATAAACATGTTAATGAGGCGAGACTCAAAGACAAAGGAAAATTTCCTCAAGCTTCTGAGTTCCTTCGCTCTGATTGGCTGTTCCGACAAAAGAGGCGTACCCGCCATGGCCCTTTTAAGGGAGGTCTACAAACGCTTTCTTCGCTCTCTTCTCCTTGCTCTTCTTCACTTTGCCATCTCTTCTTCTTGCCCTCTTCGCTCTCGCTCTTCGCCCCGCTTCCCGCTTTCTTCGCCATCTTCCAACGTGGATCTCATCACACAAAGGAACTAAAGTTGAATTTCCCGCGGACTCCAGCGACACACCCTGCAAGATTCAAACACGGACCAGATCATGGAATTCCCACACCGCACAAACTCCGCGATCATGAAACATATGCAAGTATCCTTTAAGCTGTCGTTATAAAGTCTTGAGCTTATACCAATAAGTTGGACTGATTTCTTTGCTTGTGCTCATAGGTTGTGTCTGTAATAACACAGTTTCTTGTTCCTCTCTCTCTCTCTCTCTCTCTCCTTCTTTTTCAGTTAATTTGTGTATGTTTGTTTATTGTTTGTTGATTTATTAAAATATATATATTCGCACGTGATTGCGCTTTGAGTTGCTCATACATAGGTCCCTTTTATCGTTGAACCTAATTCTGTTACAAATTAAAAAGAAAGATATTTCTTCCCGGCCAGAGAAACGTGTTTAAGAGTTATTAAAAGGAAGGTATTTGGTGGACAATTATCCGTCCCTTTGAACTCAATTTGTGAAGAATCAAAGAAATTTCTAAAAGTTGAATCAAGCTCCTAGATATTAATAATTGTTATAATCCGTTATAATCAACTGTTAATATCCAAATTCCTCTCTGTGATCTGTGTGCATATTTGATCGTAACAACGATTAAAACGATGCATAAATCCCGCACCATTTCCCCTCAGCCTCATATCGCTACAATTATAACAATGCATTTGATTTTGAACTTATTTGATTTCTGAGTCTTTGTAGTTTGTCCATTTGACTTGCAACAATGTTTTTGGACATCTATGGAATTGAATTTCTGTATTTAGTTACACTGAATATTTTGCTGATACTCTTCATGAAAAGGGGGATTTAAGCCAACAATGATTGTTGTTTTGTTATAATGCAATTTATTTTTAATGTTTCAGAAACAATGGCGCTTTAGAGATCTTTCTTTTATTCTCAGCCTTGACCACTTTATTAAGTACATCGATTTAATGGCTTATTGCCAGAGACTATTTAATCTGACCATATCAAACTTCTGACCAATGACAAATATCATGTATGCTTTTGTTCTTTGTTGTGCTATATGTTCTTTTTAATCACAGGATCCCTGCTGCACAAGTTCACATCCTGTGTCCTCAGAAATAGGGACAAGCGTTTGGCTCTAACCTTCAGTGACTGTTCTCGAGGTGTGAAGTATCTGGATGGACGTTTTGCATATCAATGATTGGTAACACCATTTGATGGAGCCTTCTCTCATGGCAGGACTGAGATGAGAACAAAGACTGAAGACTGACCAGCTGCTTTGCAACAAGTATGGACGAGAAGTCTCGAAAGATGACATCTACACACAACAGAAGCACATGTCTTTGTGGACTGTGCCACCTTAGACTCAATGATTGTGATTGCTTTACTGTTTTCAAACCCCATCTCTCTCCAGAAGGGCCATTTGGAATTCCTAAAGACAAAGAAATGCTGAAGGTCTGTAGGCCAAATGTGTGTCACACCTGTAACACCGTGGGGAAGTTTGGTCTGATTGGTCAGTTTGAATGTCTCACATTAGGGTTTCTCAGTCACATGGTCAAGGAATAGATAAAAGAAGATTGTAACTGTTGCTCTGTCTTTATTCTCTGGCTCTCTCTTCTGGGGGCCTTCTCTTTGGCTCCCTTCTTTCTTTGCACTCTTCTCTTCTTTTGTCTCTCTCTCCCCTCTCTCTCTCTATCTCATTGTATCATGCTGGGTACGATTAATGGTATACGTTTTCATCATCTCATACATTTATTTTGTAACTGTTTTAAGTGTAACCATAACTAGATTTTGTCATTAAATTTCTTTCAATTACAAATGATGTGCTAACTAGTTTTGATTTGAGTATTGACTTTGAAGTGTTACCTATTGCAATACAATATAGTCACATTATAGCAACGCTCTCCCAACATTTAGCTATTGTCACCGCGCTTTATTTCCGTCGCTGGTATAAGCTGCAGTGGGTGGTAAAGACGAAATGTACAGTTTTCTATCATCTTGCTGATAACGCTTCTTTAGTCATTCGCAACCCTGCAGTCAGAACCACTGTAGGCGATCCACCCTTACAGCTCTCATCCCACAGTTGTGCTAACTTTGCTCTGAGGCAACTGCCAAAGATAACAAAGACTGTTTTCGACCTGAGGTAACAGGAACTGTTGAAAATAACTTTTATGTGGATGCCGACTGCTTGAAATCACTACCAACAGAGCATGAGGCAGTAAAGATGGTGAAAGATCTAACATCTCTGTCAAACAGGAGGATTCCATCTTTACAAAGTGGGTGAGTAATGAGTCGTACATTGTTCTTGCACAGATTCCAAAAGAAGACAGAGTTCAAAATGTAAAGAAATTGATCTTGACAGGAAAAGCTTCCCACTGAAAGAGTTCTAGGATTGCTGTGGTGTGGGGAAAATGATGTGTCAAGTTCTGAAGGAAATATTAGTTTTAAAATGTCTGATTCTGTGTTGGAAGTGTTCATTTCTAATAGTAGTTTAAAATGTTTCAATTTACCTTGGACGTGTTCTTGAATGTTCAAACACAAAGTTACTGTTTCTAATTCTGTAATAAATAGTTTCTTTTTCAAAACAAAAGAACAATGCACCCAGGTGAAAGGTCCAAGACTGATACTGTTGACGCTATCTGTTTACCAGAAAAGTTACAGATAGAAAAGGGATGGGGGCTGAGGGGTTCTGTTTTTTGTGTGCAGACTGATGATTAGTGTATGGAGTAACCTGAGATGATGGAATCAACCTGATAACACTGATTAATATGATGCAAACTAATGAGGAAACCTGCCTGAAACAACGGTCACGAGTTGAGGAGAGGACTCGAGTGAGGACCCAAAGACAAGAATATAAATATTGTGTTTAGATGCTTGTGAGACATTCTGGACTGCCCAGGTGTCAGCTATTGACTTTGTGGTCCTGTAATCCTGAGCTCAGAGCTTTCTGATTCTCCATTAAGTCGACTTCATTTATTTACTTAGTAGTTCTTTCTTTTGATTGGGCAAATCAACGGACTGGGGAAAGGATTTATTTCCGACAATTTGAGAGGGCACCAGATTTCCACAAATTTTCATAGAGAGCGAGAGATCTAGGTGACACCAAGGCTCAACTTTCATGCAGAACATCTTAACAGGTAAGCAGATGCCTTTTTTCATAAAAATCTGCAAATTGGACAATCTAAATTAATGAGTTGAGTGTTGAGTTGGGTTGAGTTCATTTTTTGAGAGAATCATAAAGCTGAAAAGTCAAATGAGGTATTTGACTGTTAGGGAACAGGGTTAAAAAAAACGTCAAATGAGGTATTTGACTGTTAAGAACTAGTTAGAAAACGTCAAATGAGGTATTTGACTGTTAAGAACTTTCAGGTTAGAAACGTCAAATGAGTGTATTTGACTGTTAGGGAACAGGTTAAAAACGTCAAATTAGGTATTTGACTGTTAAGAACCAGGGTTAGAAAGCGGGCCAAATGATATTTGACTGTTAAGAACCAGGTTAGAAAAGTCAAATGAGTGTATTTGACTGTTAAGAAACAAGTCGTCATCTTGTAGGTGATACTGTTAGAAATCATTGAATTGTTTGAATTGTATGAAATATTGTAATGAATTGACAAAATAACCTGAAAATTGTAATTGGAATAACAGGTAAATAAAAATAAAGGATAATCAATAAAAGCATAAAATATGGGGACGATAGAGACAGCTGGGAGAGGATTTGTGAGTTGGTGTTGGCCCAGACAGAACCAAAAGACAGAAAGAAAGAGAAAAGGAAATAAGAAAAATTGGGAGATGTTGGCAAATTACAGAAGGTGGGATGAAGATACTAAGGATAAAGGGAATTTAGCTGGGATAATAGAGTGAGAAGAAAAAGAGCAAAAAGTAACTTGGACTCAAAGAGAAAGAAAAGAGAAAATTGTTCAGTATGGTCAAACGGAAAATAGATAAGGAAATACAGGGAGGCAGAAGCAGAATTGAGGCGTTGACTCGCATGGCAGCAACTGCTACAGCATTGACAGCAAAGAAAATTTCAGGTTGAAGGCAGAACTCCACCACCATATGTTCCTTTAAAACACCAAGTGCTCCAGTGACTAGTCAATATCCGGTATATTCAGTGGGTACAGGTCAGGTCACGCTTAAAGAGGGACAGGACGAAAAGAAGGTAGTACAAATAGTGGAGGGACTGATAAAAGTGGAAATGGAGGAGGAGGATATGGGAAGAAGAAGAGTGTAAAATTGAAAATTGGTAGAGAGAAAATTGAGAGAACTACAGGCAGTGGAAACAGGAGAATAGACAGGTACTGGAAGAGACTAAAAAGGAGCTACTAAATTGACTAAACCAACAGAGAAATTAAAATTGACAGAAATGAAGAGAGCTTGACTCTATTACTGTGACAGGGCATGACTTAGACTTTGAATGGGGAGATGAGAAGAGTAGAAAGGAGGGGAGGGGACTGGTGAGGGAAGAGAGAGAGATGTGCATGGGGAAGAAGGAAGGGGCCTCTCAGTCAGAACTAGAAGCAAGACAATGCTTTCAAATTTCAAAAAAAGAAATCAGATAAGCAGGAATTATCCATTGAGGCAGAAGTCAAAGAATAGAGTACCCGTCCATGGGGACACTCAGATATGAATGCCATAACAGCTAAACCCTCCGAGCTGAGAGCAGGGAGTGCAGTAAGAAGAAGATGGTTAGGGAAAAGTGCCATGAAAGAACACATGGAACTGAATTGGCTGTAGGGATATGAGAGCACATTATGGTTAAATTTTTGACTGCGGACAAAACTATTAGGAGCAAATTGAAAAGCATGCAGATATGGAGGGTGCAGACAATGGGGACCGCTTTGAGTAATCATTTAACAAATCTTGAGCACTGCCATGGATTGCCACTTTCCCAGTGCCAAAAGTAACTTATCAAAGCATAAAATTCTAAAATTGGCCAGAATGAGTCAGCCTCTGCATATCTGCATAGGTGTGAGGTAGAGTGGGAGGAGCAGACTGGGAGAACATCTAGATTTGTCTCTCATTATGCAAGGAATTTTATAGACAGGCTGTGATTAAGGGCACCCCCTCACAAGCACAGCGTCAGCATTGAAAATGATCCCTGAAATGGGGAAGGAGGGATAGTGAGACATGGACAAAGATATTTTTGTACACTATGTAGACAAAGCAATGGAAAGGAGGGGAAAGGCAAATAGAGAAGTTAAAAACCCAATTGTTAAAAATGCAAAATAGAAGCTGAAAAAAGAGTAAAAAAGGAAAAAAGAAAGCAAAAGAGCAGATGCCAGTGCAGGAGGTCATTGTAAAACAAAGGTTCAAAATGACCAGAGATGGCACCAGGAAGAGGCACCTTATGATCGTATATCAAGATTGGCCTCCCAACCCATCCAAACAGATTTCTTGGAAAATAGGAAGGGATGCAAAGAGAGGTAATAGAGGGGATTTTATAATAGTCCAAATAGAGGGGGTTGTTTCAATTGTGTGGAGAACAGAACTTTCATTGAAAGATGACTGCCTATATAGGGGCAACCACCTGCAAGGATGGGCTCCTTTTAGAGGTGGGGCTCGGGAGGGGACGGCTGCCCATTTCAGCACCTGCCTCCTGCCAACCACAAACAGATGCCTAGACAATGCCCAGTCTGGGATCCGGCAGAAGTGTATGGAGCATTATTGACGGGGCCTACAGAGAACCAGCAGGGGCAAAGGAGCCTCACTCTAGAAAATGCTGGTCAATGACAAGCCTGTGAAGGCCCCAGTGGACACTGGGGCCACATTTTTCCATCATAACAGGAGGAGGGTGGGAAATGAAGCACTATCTAACTTCTACAGGTAGTGCAAGTGTTCTCTGGGGACACTGAACACTGGCCTATGACTGCTTCACTCCCGTCAAGGTGGCTGGGCAGTTACAGAAACACAAATTTCTGTATTCCACAAACGCACTTCAACCTCCTATTATTAGGCAGAGACTCCATTTGGTTAAATTGGGGAGCAAGCATTTTTTGTACACCAGATGGGGTGTTCATATCATTTCCTGATGGAACTAAAAACAACTGTTTAGTGGGAGGGGGCTAATGTCAATACCAGGGGTGGAAGGTCAGTGGATGGTATGCGGGACAAAACAGTGCCTCCAAAGGGTGCAGACATCTATTGGCTTTAATAAAAGATTCTGAAACTTCTGTGATAAATCAGGTCTATCAAGAATGGAAAGAATGGTTAATGCTCCAAAGTAGCAATGACTTCCCCA
Organism: Paracanthobrama guichenoti; assembly: GCA_018749465.1. Classification (NCBI taxonomy): domain Eukaryota; kingdom Metazoa; phylum Chordata; class Actinopteri; order Cypriniformes; family Gobionidae; genus Paracanthobrama; species Paracanthobrama guichenoti. The sequence continues at coordinate 16,781 of JAGHMJ010005034.1, read as the reverse complement.
GAGATCCCCTGCACTGTACTCTGTTCTATGATAAGGGAAGATCCTTCCTGTACTGTCCTTCAACTGCTCAGACGTAGTTTTCACTCTGCTCCTGCAATGCTGCTCTAGCGCTTCTAGTATTTTGTTTTGTCTCTCTCTTTGTCTCTTTTTCTCTCTCTCTTTTGACCCGCTGCTTTGCTGACTCCTGAAAATATTGAAATGGAATTGATTAACTGGTCAATCACGTGCCGATCGGTAAGATTTTCACAAAGCTGAAGGGTGTCTGGGAGAATCCCATCTGCCCGGACGGGACTTTTTGCCGCAGGTAATGGTGGAGGGACGCATGGAACAACTCATAAGTCTCAAATTGGAGCGTTCTGGTCCGTGGAGGATGCGAAGATTTAGTACATGATTGGATTATTGATGGCGGGGTTCCTATTCTTTGGCTTTGGATTGCCCTTGACTTATCGGAAGATTGCAAGACAGCTGCAAGCAAATCTACCCAGCCGCTGTCTGTGGAAATTATGGAATGCTTCGGGGCTGTGTGTGACCGCTTGAAGGAATTAGATCAGAGAGTGATAGAATTGAGGAACTGAACCGTGAATAACGCAGTCCGGATCATGGATACGCAGGGAAGAGTGGCCTCCATCGGGGTCAGATCGGTGAACTTTTTACGACTGTAACCGGTCGGCCATGAGGCTGACGAATGTTCAGGGAAACTGCACAGACCGACGCAAATGCTGAGTACCAGGATCTGATTGGATTGATTATGATCCGACAAATTACTCAAGATCATCAAATGGATTAAAAAAGAAAAAATTGTGATTTGCTCGACCGGTCAATTCAGCCCAAACTAACTTCACTTGTCCCTATCTCTCGGTTGGGGAGGTCAGCCTCGACAGCTGGTCTGCTTGTTCTCCCCCGTGCACCCTCCTTCCAATCTCTCCTGACACAACCAGTGAACTGAACTCGAAACATCTGAAGCTATGGCTAACATTCCCACACAACACAACTTCAGACTCACTCGCATCATACGTCAACCTACCCGATTCCAATTCCCTCCAACCGCTCAGTTGCCTGTCTTTACCCTTATCTTTATCTATCTCTCCACTCCATACAAAAATCCATCACGTGACCACGGTACTGTGTCATGTTTATGTTTATGTTTATGTTTTGTTGTGTTTAAGCTATGTAATGCTTACTAAACTGCATTCTTGTATTTCTGAGAGCGCAGATGGCGCGCCTGATCAAATGTGGCTGCGTCTCCCGGCAGGCTTGCTCCAAACTTCATTTCGTTATACTGTACTTATAAAGCATGTGTAATGACAAATAAATAACTTGTAATGAGGGTTTATTCTGAAGAGTTTGAGAGGGTGCAGTGGACAGTGTATGGGCGGTAAAGGGAGACTACTTGTATTTGGGAAAAGAAGGACTGCCATATCTATTAATTTAAAAGGTGAGCAGGCAATGAATGGTGAAATGGAGGAGACATCAATTCCACGTGACATTGGGAGTAGGGGTCAAACATGAAGCTAGAACTTTAGGCCCAATGATGAAAAGGTTGACACAAGCCACAGACTGGGTATGGAGGAGCCAGGGGTAGAAAGATCAGAAAAGGAGGATGGGTATAGGATAAGTGGTAGATGTGGGAGGAGTGCTGGAGTCTACCAAAAGGTGTGTGCACTAGAAACCATGGCAGGAATTGACAGATGGAGAGGGAGGGAAAGAAATGTTGGGCTACATTGCCAGATAGTCTATGGTTCATGGTGCTGAAGATGTTGGATTGTGTAAAATGCCCCCACAGCACATTGAGATGGACAAATCTAGCATAGTCTCAAAAAGACAGTATAAAAACAAATTTGAGGCAGAACAGGGAATAACAGAGAGATAACTGAAGGATTAGTGAAAGTGGTGGTGTTGTGTGTGAGACAAGGTCAAACTGGAACACTCCGATACTGCAGTGTTAAAACCCAGGCACAGGATAGTACAGTGAGGATGGTGCATGACTTGAGAGAAATTAATTTGTGGTGTCGACCCTCCACTGCCAACACCAAACCCTTATACTTTATTGTCAAAATTGAACTTCAACATGTTGTTTTCTTGTATAGATTTGGCAAACGCTTTTTCTGTCTTCCTTTGCATGAGTTCTGTAAGGACTGTTTGGTATCTTTACCCATAATGGGAATAAAATACAATATATAACAGACTGCCACAGGTGGTTTATTCTATCACACAGTGAATATTCCGTAAAGTACTTTATGACATTATAGACAGGGTAGAACTGACAGAAGGAACCGTGATTGTTCAGTATGTGGATGACATTTTTACTGGTATCAACGAGGTCGTGGGAGAAAATCTTTAGGAATCCACCTAAAAGCTCCTGTAAGTATTGGCTGAAGCAGGCTAAAAGTGTATACAAGGAAAAGTGGAAGGGTGATAGGAGGAAAGGCACGGCAGGCTTTCAACAAGACAGAGTATACACACAAATCAGCTCAACATCCAAAACCAACCACTCAGAAGGACATGTTAGCATTTCTGTGTCTGATAGGATACAGCAGACAGTACATTCCTGACTACACTGCCAAACAGTCAAGTTGAGAGCCTTTAGTGAAGGAACAAGGAATGAAGAATGCTAGGGGGAGATTAACTCGGACAACAGAAGCCGCAGATGACGTTTCATAGAACTTAAAAGATCTTTAGGAAGAGTTGCAGGTGGCGTGATTATGGTGAAGGATTTCTACTTGGACGCTAGTGAAAATGGCAACAAAAATAGCGGGTGTATCTCTATCATGAAAGACAATCAACAAAGGAGGGTGTTATCCATCTGAGTGCTCCTTTGGAGTGTCATTGAACAGAAACAACCCCGCAGTGCTCGCGTAGCCGGATTAGCCAAGATGACTGGCTGGGCAAGGTATGGTTGTTGCAATGGGCCACCCATTGAGTACTATCAATCACTCTTGTGGTATCATTCATAACGTCCTTCGCATTTTTCTTTTCGTTAAGACAACAAAAGATGATAAAACAGTGACAGTTCCTATCATTCTACACATGCACACCGAGTGAATACAAGTAGAGTTAACAGAAAGAAGGAGAATCACATGACTGTGAGCCACCGCTGAGACCGATAACAGAGTAAAGACAGATCTGACTGAGTTACTAGCTGAGAGTGGCATTAAATTTGTTCACAGTGATGGCTGTTGTTTCAGAAAACAGGATGGAATAATTTCTCCGCATTTGTTGTAGGAGGATGCCAGAAAGGGAACAGGGAAAAGTGATGGCAGCTGGAAAATCTGGTATGACGACAGTCAGCACAAAGATGGTGAACATAGGGACTCTGGCAGCAGCGTTACAGGCAGGTAGGGTCAAAGGGTCAACATCTATTGTGATTCATTTGCGCTACCGCGGCCTTAACTGGAACTGCCAGGGTGGGCAGTGGCTTTAACATCGACAGGTAAGTCAATAAAACATGCTGAGGTTATGCCATGCTGAAATCTCGTAATGCTTCCTGAGCAAGTAGCTATAGTAGCGTGCAGCGACATCAGAACCATATGATAGTGTTGGGTAACTCGCGCCGACGAGGCGGCAAACAAACAGCTGGAGGCGTCGCCATCATGGTTTGTGACTTTGTGATGAACCGGACCGATTATAGTCAAAGAATTAACTGTTGATTTCATTCTCAGTGAACAGCAACGAGCTGCAGCAGAGGAGAAGTCCTTTGTGCGATGCTGGAAGCGGGGTATGTAAACGAGACTGGCCGTTGGATAGGACCAGGTAAACCTACCCTGCCAGCAAGTTACTGCAGCTGGGTGTATTGAAGGAGGCGTATAGTCTTGGACACAGCAGTGGAGCGCGATTATGACTAAAGAATGACAGCTCAGGTGTCCATTCATGCCACATCTAATTAGCAGCATTATAGCTAATTGTAAAATCTGTCAAGACACAATGTCAAAACCAGCATTGAAACCAGGAGCAGGCCATCTTTCAACTAATCAGGTCCAGCACATACGAAGTGGTTATGAATTTCAACTATTGATATGATAGTACCAGTTAATGGAAACGGTATCTACTATATGTAGATGGATATATGGGCGGCCCAGAAGAATGTACCGAAGTAAAAAAGAGGATGCCATCTCCTGTGGTAAAACGTTTGCGAACTGTGCAACACACAGCCACGTCATGGTTTCCTAAACTGATCGTGATCTGACAATGGTACGCATTTCAAAAATGACCATTTAGAGCAAGTTTAAACTACTCTTGACTAAAAACATAGGTATGGGGCCGTGTGGCAACCCCAAAGCCAGGGAAGGCTGAATTTGGCTGAATTTGACGAGCAAAACAAAAACTGGCAGTACCTCTAGACACCATGGGGAATTAATTGGGCAAGTGTACTAAAGGTTTGATGTCAATTCAGGTAGTATCAATAGATCAACTGGGCTGACACCATTTGAGTTAGTGGACAGGCAGGCAGTTCCCAGGGTCCTGGGCAATTACTTAATATATCAGCCGGCATGTTTCCACACAAAAACACTTTGATAATGTGAAGGCTGTAATTGAATTGTTTTCCCACAAGAAAGTGCCAAATTAATGAGAATCTGCTGACATCCAGCAAAACAGACATGTGGAGTGGTGACAAAAGAGTAAGCACTACATTTACACATTTGGTGTCTGCCTCCCTAGATGGCCTTGAACTCTTTATGCCACGTGCCAGAACTAGCCACGTGCAGTCCAACTAGTGGGTAAGGGAAACTTGTCCCATTTGTCTGCATGTGTTAATTGGTGATCCACCATTCAGGTCACTGATTGAGACGAGGGCTGGACCTGAAACATAAATAAAGAGAGAGGAGTAGATGAAAGAAGGACACAGAGGAGCAGGACCATAGACTAAAGGGAGACCATACAGCCCCAACTCTGTGTGTTTCAACAAAGAAGGCAACATCACTCGATACTGAAAGAGAGGAGACGTGAGCTAGAAGTTCCTGAACACATTGCCATTGGACACGTGTATAAGTGCTGGATTATGTGTTGTGTGGCAGCAACAGATCAAGAAAACAATGGGGTTGAGCACCATTAAAACATTTCTACACCTGGACAGTGTGTAGAAACAAGACACGGCAAAACGTGGTGATTTTTCTTACCTAGTATTAAAAGCTGTGGTGTAGGGAGTACCCACCTGCCAAACAATTTGGAAAAGAGAGTTTAGTCTTCGTGAGACAGTAAGTAGGAAACAAAATACTAAATATTGCACTACCAAAATTGGGTGTGGCGGACAAGTTAAGATATAGAAAGTGAGAATAATTGAAGAAGTATTCAAGGACGGAGACATCCAGGTAATACCCTGACAAGAAAATGATTCTGGTAGTGAGAGGTGGAAGGGTACCAGGGTTGTTGGGAATAGTGGGGTCATAATTACTGCACAACCAATCCTGCAGGACTGAGGATGAGTATGGATGACTGTGAAGGGGGATGGGGATTGAGAGTTGTGATCTCTTTCAGAGATCAAGAGAGGGAATTGAAGGAAATATGAAGCTTAAAATGTTTGATTCTGTGTTGAAGTGTTCATTTCATTGGTAGTTTAAATGTTTCAATTTACCTTGACGTGTTCTTGAATGCAGCCAAACATGTTACTACTTCAATTTGTAATAAGAATTTTTTTCAAAATAAAAGAACACGCACCTAGGTGAAAGGTCCAAGACTGATATTTGACGCCATCTGTTTATCAGAAAAGTTAGATAGAAAAGGGAGGGGGGCAAGGGGGTTTCTCGTTTTTGTGTGCAGACTGATGATTAGTATGGAGTAAACTGGAGATGGCTTAACCATCCTGATAACACTGATTAATATGATGTAACCATGAGTAAAATCCCGCCTGACAACGGTCGCGAGTTGAGGAGAGGACTGGCGGGAGGATCCAAAAGACAAGAATATAACACAGGCGGATGCTTAGAGACATCAGAATCGTGCCCAGGTGTCGCTATTGACTTTAGGTCCTGTAATCCTGAGCCCAGAGCTTTTCTGATTCTCCAATAAATCGGATTTCATTTATTTACGTAGTAGCCGCTTTCTTGACTCCGGGCAAATCAACGGGATTTTCCGGGGAAAGGATTTATTTCCGATATCCAAGATTCACTACTGGCGCAATCCCACACCAAAGAAACTTGTTGTCAGGTTGTAAGTTCCATCTACGATCCACTTGGGTTTTGTGTCCCTTTAGCCTTACCTGCAGTTATTTCCAAGACCTCTGTAGAGTAAAATGTGGTTGGGATGAGGAAATACCATGCTGCAATGTTATGTAATAAAATGGATAAAGGATCTTGATGAAATACAAAAATTTTTTGTGAGTGGCACGTTGGTGTAAAACCAACAGGATTTGGAGGCGGCAAGCAGAGCTGTCATCATTTCTCCGATGCTAGTGAACTTGGATATGGCACAGTGAGTTATTTATATCAATTAATGACATACACTGTGTATGGGATTTTTTCATTAGGGGAAAGCCAGAGTAGCTCACTTTGGCAAATCATACTGCTGTTTAAATCAAAAAGTGGCAAATGAGTGTACATTATGATAAGAAAGTACAGCTGGATTCGTGAGTTCTGAATTGCCTGGACTGATAGGCCAATCAAAGTGAAATATGTTGTAAATGAAAATGCAAGACTCGCATTACTTGTAGCAAATAAATACAAAGAGCCAAAACAAGCAAGGTAACGAAACTTAAAGCATCACTTTGTGACAAAACAATTAGCCTGAATGATCTTGGTGTGACAGCAGAAAAGCAATTGCTTAAGTTTTGCCAGAGACAAAGGTACTCAGAGGAAATGTCAAGAATTGAAAAGTCATCACTTGCGGAAAGCGGCTGAATAAATTCATGCTTCCATACAAGCTGGATCCTGTGATGGATGATGAAGATTGAGGTTGTAAATAAATGCCTGAGGAAACCAAACTAATCAATGATCCTTCCAAAAGATCTCACATCTCCACACTTTTATCCTTCAACACATACACTAACAACTTGACATGCTACAGAAACTATGTTCTCTTCACACCTGAGAAAGAAAATATTGGATTATAAATGCCAATTCTGCACGCAAAGTCTTTAAATGTACAGTATGCAGCGTGTAAGAGGAAAAAAATTGAGAACAAAAGATAGCAGATTTACTCTAAAGAAAGACTAAGTGTTGATCTTCCACCTTTTTAGTAATGTTGGTGTGGACTATTTTGGACCCTTCAAACAAAAAAGAGGTCGAAGTCATGAAGAGGTATGGAGTTATTTTCACTCGCATGATACAAGGCAGAGTCAGTTGTCCATCTAGAAATGGTCATCTACTAAAACACAGTATTCATGTATTGGACGCTTTAAGAAGATCTATAGCTGTGAGGAGGTCAAGTATTACACATTCGATCTGATAACGGAACTTAACCTGGTGGGTGCAAAAGAGAGTTACAGAATTCCTTCTGTATCGGAACCAAAGCAGTAATCCAGAAACAATGCTCAGAAAGGAGTTCAGTGGGATATTCAACCCTCCAGCAGCCCTCACATCATGGGGGAGTATGGAAAGACTTATTCGAATGGTCAGGCAGATCTATGCTCTGCACATGCAACACACCTTTGATGATGAAGGATCACAAACACTCTTTTGTGAGATTGAAGCAATCTTGAATGGTCATCCCATTACCACATTGTCTGATGACCACTGCGACCTGGAGCCTCTCACGCCAAATCACATTCTACTGTTGAAATCTAACCCATTGCCACCTGGATTGAGACGCCGATGCTCCAGCTGGATGTCGTTATTCTCGGAGCCGTAGTCTGATGATCAGATTGTAAACAGCTTCTCCCGATAATCTTGTGGCCCACTCTTTGTGATTGTGGCTTCTGCATGGGGTCAGCGGCTCATCAGCCTGTTCATGTACCGTTGTCCAGCCGTTCTCTGCTCAGCTGCTGCAGGTCGCCGGTGACTTGGGTAGGAACTCGTGGCCACGGCAGCAGACGGTTGTGGTCTCTCGAGGTTGTCCTGCGGGCAGCAGGGCTGGATGAACGACATCTTGGCGCACTGCTGATTCAGAGAACGTGAGCACAAAAGCAGCATAAATGCAAGTCCTTGCCGAATTGAGCGCCATGGTTTTTTGAATATATGTTTCAAAATAAATTTAATAATAGTCTATGCGTAGTGAGCTACGGGTCCAGATACTTAACATCTTGGCCATGAATACGGTGAGGGCCAAGCCTAAATAAAGATTTGACGGCGCAGCCTATTGGGTCGCAGATGACTTACGTGGCTGGGTTCCAATTCCATGATGAGCTTCCTTTGCTGGTTTCACAGGTTCTGGTCGGGCATGTGAACTGAAAGAAACAATTACATGACAGTGAGAAAACATAGTAGGATAAAACAAACAAAATAAATATTAAAGGGGAAGAGAAACAAGAATGAGTGAAATAAAATGAAGAAAATTAATAAGAAATAAGTGCAAGACTTAAGAAATTAATAAAATAATAAATCAAAATAAAGAGTGAATTAAAATAAAATTAAATCAAAAACAAAGTAACAGAAGTAGTAGAGGAGAGCTCTAGCCCGTTTTTCGCCACTAGGTATTGTCACGAGCCCCTGACAAGCGGTGGCGCTGTCAAGTATCTTTCTCTAGTGAACTGTGTGCCAGAAGTGGATGATGATGCCGCCGTCCAAAGCACTCAATATTAGTTAAAAATATTTAGTACTCAATTTAACCAGTTTAGTAGCCAGGTGCTAGGTACTAGAATAATTTTGGGAATTTGCTGTTACAGTAAATAGGCACTTAAAGCAGAAATAACACTTTCTAAAGGAAAATCATGGGAAGAAAGATCTGAGCATGACTCCAGGGGTGTGCATCATTGAATGCCTGTGTGACACAGATACAACTATTTAATTTAATTTAAACCTTGGTTTCTAACATAAATTTAAATATGTGAAGAGTCGAGAGACAGAGAGGCCAAATAACAGTAACAGTGAGAGAATTACAGTTCTGAGCAGAACTAAGACAGCAAAGGGGGAAGGTAGAATTAACCTCACAGAAAAGCAGCAGAAGAGAAGCAGAACTACTATAACGTCCACTAGATGGCGCGGTATTTGTTCGCCACGGAGATGACATAGAGGAGGACTGCGCTCGCTTTGGTCAGAGAGGCAGTACTAACCCCAGCGCTCGTGATTTCAATTTTGGGCGTGTTCACTGGTTCAGTGGTTACAAATTAATCACGACAAATCTCTCTCTCTATATATATAACTTTAGTTTCTTCGATCGGAGGATCGCGAGTGCCTGGCATGAACCTTTCACTACCATTAAAGCACAAAAATATAATGGTAACAGGATTTCTTCACTGCGCTTTAGGTTAAGCTGATCAGAGCTTATACCCGGCTCCTGGCTAAATCAAACAATAGGTCGCTGGGCGCGACTTCCTTTGTCTGATTTGCCTTGGGCACGGGTAATTACCCATGTGGACTCAAAATGAGCGTAAATGCGCCTAGTTTACACAGCGCCGGGCATATGGCGAATGACCAAAGGCAATGGTCAGTGCTGGCCTTAAAGAGTGATCGGAGGAAACTCGCCGGATCGGTTCCACCGCGAGATTATTCTCGTCTTACAGAAGCCGGATTTTAATATTGTACTGCAGTTTAACGATTTACTTGTTAAACAAAGTTGCCAAATGATAGATAAATAGTCGTTAATACAATGGTTCAGAAATATGAGCCCATTTAGTTTAATGAGTGCTTTGCCTGGAGCGATTTCTACATACTAGCTTAACAACAAACATATACACACACACCTAGAATCAACTGAGCTTTGTCTCAACATAAGTTTGAAACGGCGCCATTATCCTCCACCATTATATGAAGTGCAGATCTAGCCTCAGGAATATGCGGATTTATGCATGCGCCTAATCGCGTTACGACCAACATGCATAAATCGGCATGAGGGGAATTTGGGTATTAATGTTGATTATAATGGATTATACAATTATTAATATCTAGGCTTGATTCAGTAACTTTAGAATTTTCTTTGATTCTAGAATTGAGTCTAAAGGATTGATAATTGTCTACCAACTATCTCCTTTAATAACTCTTAGACAAGGCTTCTGGCTAGAAGAAGCATCTTTCTTTTAATTTGTAACAGGGGCCGTCTCTACTGTAAAGGGACTATGGGTGAGCAACTCAGGCACAATCACGTGTGGAATATATATATATTTTAATAAATCAACAAACAATAAAACAAACACATACACAAATTAACTGGAAAGCAGGAAGGAGAGAGAGAGAGGAGAGAGAGAGAGAGAGAGAGAAGAAAGGTGGTATTAATGACACAACCTATTGAGCACAAGCAAGAAAATCAGTCCAACTTATTGGTATAAGCTCAAGACTTTATAACGAGCAGCAGGAGCATTTGTATAGGGTCATTGCACACTCATGATCTGTGGCGCAGTGGGGAATTCTGGGCATCCGGTCCATGGTTTGAATCTGTGTGGGTGGGTCCTGAGTCCGTGGGAAATTCAACTGGTTCCTCAGTGGTAATATCCTGAAGATGGCGCGGCTGGTAACCCAAAATCTGCGCGAATAGGCAAAGGTGAAAAAGCAAGCGAGCTTGAAAAGCACAGAGAGAGGAGTGAGAGAGAGCGAGTCACGAGAACAAGAGCGTGCAAGAAGAGAGCCGTGGAAAAAACGGAAGAGAATCGAGGAGAGCTTGTAGGCCTTTCTTAAAGGCCATCACGGGCACTCTTTCGGTTTGGAACAGCCAATCAGAGCGAAGGAACTCAGAAGCGGAAATCTCCCTTGTCTTCGGTCTCGCCATTAATATGTTTATGGTTTTTAGGTATGCAGACTTTGGGGTTTTGGCATGAAAGAAAGAGTTTGATGCATTATAGTACCACACAAACGACACAGCCGCCCACAAATTCTATGACAAAGATTTGAGACCAAGCACGGGAGTTTAACTTTATGAATTAAAGGAATGGTGAGGATTGACGCCATTCTTCCTTAAGCATCTACTGGCTATAAGTTTCAACCTATCAAACACATCTAAATGGTTATAATAAAAGCATGCATACAATACAGGGAACACATGTACTTAGAATGAAAATAACGGTTAAAGGTCATATAGTTGATGGATTTTATGTTGAAATTTGATGAAAACTATTGGGACAAAGGCCAGAGATGAAGAATGAAGAGAGCTCTCTCAAAACCCAGATGCAGCTGGAAATCTGAGGCGCCCTCTCCTGCAGATGAATGTGTTGTTTCTGCTGGGAAGGTTCACAAAGCCCTTGACTAATCGATTATATCCGCGAAAGTTGGCCACCACACAGAAGTTTTTCCGTTTGTACAAATTCTGATGACTTTAAAATCACTCCATTGAGTGTGGAGAAGCAGAAATTTGTAAAGATCTGCTAGATCTCTTCTAAAACAATTGCCACACCAATTTGGCAGCAGTATTGAAACGGCGAACAGCCTGTTGAGTCAACTGATCAGCGGAGATTATCGCTTGATTCGACTAAAACACCGCCTGGCAGAGAAATTACGGAGGAGGAAATGATTTTGGGGAAATTGATTATTTAAACCCCATATATGATACACCGCTTCTACTAATGTCGTGTAATTTCTCGGGAAGATGCTAAGCCCCTTGATTTGTCTAAACAGTCACGGTGCTTTATTTGCTGATTCTGATGGATGATGAAGACGAGGCTGACTGGGTATAATAAATGGCGTAAACTCAAAGAATGCCAAGCAATTGATCGCTTTTTTGCTGAGTGTCTTCTGCTAAATACATATTTTACATGCAGCCAATGCCAAATAGTAGAACTGAGAAAGCCCTGTTGTATTCTTTTAACAGATTAGACATGCTTAGTGGGAGGAATCTGCGATTCAATTGATCGCAAATTGTCCGTTGTTTTTAAATACGTTCCAATACATGAACAAGGACACTGCACAGTTATACCCGCATAACTACTCCAAATATTACTACAATTTCTGTTTATGAATTGGGACGACGCTATGTTGAGTCATTCATTGGAGCTTTGATGTCTCCAGGGCAAGTGACTCTGCAATGCTTCAAGCTAATGCTGTGTAAATTGGTGGTCCGCATTGTCTGGAAATGTGAGATGCTGTTTTTATTAGGCAAACCGCATTTAAAGAGACTGTAGGGAAAGAGGACTTAAACAGAGGCTGTAGGGGCAGATAGTAAGGGCCTGGCACTGCTGCCGCCAATAGCGCCTGCTCCAAAGACTGACAAACAAACTAGTCTATCCCATTTCCTGGTCCACACGACTCAGCCCAGTCTAACTAACTTTTCTGTTGATAATTTTCACTGATTTCTTTGCTATCCGAATGTACAACTGTTTTGCCATTTATTGAGCTAAATGTTGAACAATAAACCCTATGTCTTTCTCATTGACAGTGGTGCAACCATCTCATCTGTATCTTCACTTGTTTATGAAGGCTCGACACAGGAAAACATGTGAACTCAGGAATCAACGTGTACCTATAAAATGCGAAATGACACCAACAGTTCCGATTACTTCTAATGATATCCCATCATTGCTGCAAATGCATGCTTTTGCAATTATACCTGATCTCTCCATTCTGCCTTTTGGGTGAAATTTGATGCATTTTGATGCAATTGATAAAGTCAGGTCTTCAACTTCACTTTGATGCTGACTCTCTACAACTTATGTTTCCTGCAGCCTACTCTCACTGTTGATTACAGGGAAATGCTCTCCTCGAGGACTAGCCCGCAACTGAGCTCAAAGAGGAAATTGAGGGCGCCCACCCCAAATTGTAGGCGCCCACAAAGATGACACAGGATTCGATTGATGTCCAGCCCCTATGCTGCTAAGCGCTAAACACAGACAAGCTCTGTGTATCAGAAACAATACCCCTCTCTAAAGAAAAGGTGGAGAGGTATTCTTCCTGTTATTGATAGACTACTGGCTCAAGGCATTCACTTGGTGCACACTCATTCACCTTATAATACACCAATTAATCCAATTAAGAAAGCAAATGGTTCTTGGGCGTTTAACTCAAGATTTGAAAGTTACGAGTTAGTAACACCTTTGTTCCTATTACCTGGATGTGCAAACTATAATTAATTCTATTCCTTCTGAACATTCATTCTTTACTGTTTTAGATATTTCTAAAGTGCTTTTTCATATTCCTGTTGATCGCCGACCCAGCCATTGTTCGCGATTCTGAAAATTCACAATTAACGTGGACACGCTCGCCATAAGGGTTCAGAGATTCTCCGCTGTTTTCTCTGCTGTAGTGCACGCAACGCTTGAAAGATGCCAAGCTCCTCCAAACGCCTGTCTGCTCTAATACGCAGATGACATCCGCCACAGGTGCATCTGAGATTACGCAAAGGCTGTTTCAAAATTGTCTTCGGCAACATTTTGGCAGAAGTTGGTTTCAAGGCGCTTCTAGAGAGAAGTTACAGTGGGTACAGAGGAGGGTTGAATACCTTGACATGAACTGTCACAGGGCAAAGTGCAATTGTCTGCTGACAGAGTGAAAGCTATTGCTACCTTCAAACACTCTATCAACACGGAAGCAAATGCAAAGCTTCCTGACTGGGTTAATTATTGCGATCATGGGTGCCTAACTGTTCCATGTATGACAAAATCCTGAGAACTGCTACCTGGGAGGACAAAGAGGCACATATGGACAAGCTTGAGATGGACAAAGATTCAGACATTTGAAATCCTCCCTTATAAGACCTCTCTGCACTGGACTCCTGGCAAGATACACTCAAGAAGCTTCACCTGTACGTGTATGAAAGTGGAGGCACAGCCGCTGCAATCCTGGCCCAGGAGCATGGAGGTACTTTTCATTCCCATAGCTTATTTGTCTAAAATCCTTGATTCAGCAGCCAGGGGACTCTCTGCTTGCTTACGCAGTGGTCACAGCTACTATGGTGCAAAATGCTGAAAATCAGTTAAACTGATAGTGCACACCTCTCATCAGGTAGAGCCACAGGAGCAATATTTACTCAATATATGGATCATGTTCAACGCCGCCTGGCTATGAGGCCATTATTAGCTACTGCTAATTTGATTCCTAGTTAACTGTTATTCATGGCCCTACTGTACATTTGCACAGTGTTGCTGACGCATGTAAATTCTAGAGTGAGGATTACGATTGCCTGACCAGAATCCAAATTTCTCGATTGCCTGCAGGCCAGATGTTTCTGCATCTGTCCTGGAGGAGGGAAGGGAGTTTTATATTGACGGATCCTGTTTCTGCCAAATGATATCGTTCTTATGTGGATATGCTGGCTGTTGAATTACCTGATCGTGTAATTGAGGCATACCACATACAAGTCAGCACAAGTTGCAGAATTAGTTGCTTTAACAAGAGCTTGTCAATTGGCAAAAGATCAGCACATATACACTGACTCCGGGGGCCATGCATATAGTATAGTCCATGATTTTACAAATTGTGGGAAGAAAGAAATTTTAAAATCTCAGATGGAAAGCCAATTGCTCATTACAGCATTGTAGCAGAGCTCATTGACGCAGCACAACAACCACCAAACTGGCTGTTATCATGTAAAGATATAAGTTAGGGACATACAGATGAGGCCAAAGGAAACAGATTTGTGGGATGGAAGGAGCAAAATGTAAGTAGCCAAAGAAGTGATATTAAGTCCAATATACTAAAGTAATAGATGTGCCTAAGGAGAATCTATCATTGATCATTACTTCTGGACATTAAAAATATTAAGCTAACCCCACGCAGTCATCATGGTCCTTCTTACTGGACACAACGAAGTAAAACCAGACCCAGTGGAATTTTAAGAGACAAATACAGACTTGCACTACCTGCACTAATGATTGTTATGCTACAGACATTATCATGGTGTATCGCAAGGGCCAAAAAAAGAAAGTGATACAGGATGTTGAATCGATCTTACTGCATAGCAAATGTTCAAGAAATACTCTTTGATATTGGATGCTTGCCTGGTGTGTGCTCAAAACCACAAGCACAAGGCAACTACGACTCTTTACCACATCCCATGAGCTGCCATTCCAACATCACTTGCAAAATTGATTTGATGCACATGGCCTTGCGGAAATACAAGTATTTGCTTGTGATTGTTGACTGATTTTCAAGTGGCCTGGAAGCTTTCTTGCGTAATAGAGAGAAAATGCACAGACGGTAGTTAAAAGCTCCGCGTAAAGGAGCATTATATACCGCTGCTTTCGCATAAATTAACGTCATAGACAGTGATAATGGAAACACCGTCATTTCCCAAAGTCATACAATTGTTAGCCAAAGAGCTTATTACTCTGAAGTTTCATATACCGTATAATCTGGCCAATCAAGTGCAGGCGTTGAAAATCTGAATCGCATCATCAAGATCGGATTACTAAAAGCGCATTGATACAGGCAGAAATTGGGTTGATTTGTTGCCTGCCGTATTGATACAGAAATTAGAATGTCACCATCAGCAAATAAACAAAGATGTCCCCATTTGAAATTTGGCAGTAGATCTTCCACCCCATGGTCAAGCACACATAATTTTTCCACAGGTGACACGGAGGTGATCATCACGGATTATGATTCCTATCAAAACGTTGAATAGCATCAATGGTGATGTCTCTCTCCTTCTTCCTGGGCAGAAAAACCCACTCATCCTTCGCTCCAGGACAACAGGTGCCATAAAGTCTGAAGCCCACAAACTGGGAGCGGAACATCAGCCCGCCGCACCGTGATTGCGTGGACGAACAGGGGTGCTGACTGACTTCCAGCCACAGTGGATCCATGCTAGTCGACTGAAAACAGCTCCATCCTGCGGAAGGTTCTGGTCGATGCGGAGGGGGAAGCCAGTGAGCCAAGAAAGATCCAAGGGAAGGTGAACCAAGACGTCAAGGGAAAAAGAAGAGTGCTAGAGGATCTATAGAAACTGGCAATAATTATCATTAGCTTTGGGCGATTGCTAAATTGATATTTTACCTGGTTGTGCTGACTAATGTATTTATTCATATACAAGCTGCTAGCACTGGTAATGAAACTTGGGTACAGAAGGAAGAAGAACCACATGCTGTAGCCATTATGTGGTGGGTGATTAGCCAACTACACTGCCAAATATGAAGGAAAAACAAGTGACTGCTATGTTTGCACAAAATGCTACAGAGTGCTTCTTGGACTTGCATGTAGAAGTTAAATCACCAATAACCGAAGGGAAGATTTAGAATGCCCTCTTTGTTAGCATTACTGGAATGATGGCTCCAAATAAACCGCAAGATGGAGTTGTGGAAAAGGTAGAATACGGATGCTTGCAACGCAAGTGCGCATAAGCTAAAGTGGATAAACCATTGGTCTTATCTCAGGACTCACTGTTGTGTATGGAAAGAGAAAGGAACAGGAGAATTGGGAGTCATTCCTAAAAGTAAATGTAATCAAAACATATCGCCATTGTGAGATAAAAATATGCCATGTTGTATGAATTGTCTTTTGTATTATGGAAAAGCCAATATGACTGAGGTTCTAAGGAAACACCACGCCCCATCTACTTTTATGATTGCTTATGGATGGCCAACTTTTATCCAAGATGTATGTTAGTAGTCACAGCACTTACGCCAGGTCAAAACTGCCATAGATATGCTCCTGCTTCACGGGGAACTAGAGTCACAAAGATTGGTTTGGCTGTGTGGACATAGAGTCTACACTATTCTTCCAGAAGATTGAGTGAAGATGCTCTGGTAATCTTTAAGAAACATTCATGATTATTAGACCACACAAACCTCATGTTAGTGATAAAACAAGAACAGAAAAAGAAACGCCTCCCTCTGG
>JAGHMJ010005033.1:0-70065 GCA_018749465.1 Paracanthobrama guichenoti | reverse complement strand
ACAAACTCTTACAGACTCTTTTTCACACACACTCTTACTATTTTATTTTACTTTGCCTGCATGACTTATCTGAAGTACTGTGTACCATTGTTTTACTGTTGCCACGCCACTTTACTATAGTACTTTATCCATCTTTTAATCTCTTCTGTGTTGTTACTGTTAAACTTTTATTTGTATTATTGTTATTGTTTTGTTGTTATTGGCTTCCTAGGGTCTGAAGTCATAAATTTCCAATTCTGTATGTACTGTCGTATGGCAGGAATTGACAATAAAGCTGACTTTGACTTTGACTTTGACAGATGGACACCAGACCCTGCCACATGCGCGCCAGTGGTTGGAGTGAATGAGACTCCACTGATCCCTCTCTGTGGGCTTTGGGAGGCTTTAACTTTCGCAGCGTCCGGAGAGCATAACTGGGGCGATCTATGTATTCAGTCATATTCCCGATAGGAACCCGATTGTAAGCATGTGCATGTGTTCATACGGATTCGGATGTCCACCACGGTTTCACAGTTTGAAAAAGGATGTTATTATTTATTGTTTTGTATGACTTGCTCTGTAAAGCGTGTTGATGAAGCAAGCGCCGCATCATAATAACATAATTAACCCGTCAAGCTGAACTGCGCCAGAACCTTAACTTGTGATCAGCGTCATCAGAAAGCTGCCTGCCAGCGTTTAACTTCCCGCCTCACCGGGGGTTCCTGGGCAAAAACCTTCATTTTGTATTCCAAATTGGCCAGGGAAAAATTCGGCGCCAGTCTGAGTTGCCGAAAACTGGAAGTGACACTTTAGTGATTTCTTGCCAAACAAGAGTAGCAATGATCCAGCGTGTTTTGCTCTCTATTCAGGACAGAGAGCGATGCTGGTGAAGGATTTGGCAAGACTTTCTTTAGGTTTGCTTTGTTGAAATCGTGCCTACGACAGATGAAAGCAGCATGATCGTGTTTGTTTTGGCGACGCTTCCAGCAACGTATGAAGAGCTATAAAGCCCAGTGCTGTGTCTGCTTGTGGGTGGAATGGCGGCCCCGATGGCGTGACAACCAAAGCTCCTCGGCAGATAGAATGGGCGGCAGATGATTGTTAAATGTTCCAGATGATGGCGAGCAGGACCGCGAAAAGAATGGTGATGTTCCTGGGTGTTAGCACCATTTCTTATTGATCATGAAACACTCCACCGCCTTTGGATTTACCGGCCTCGGCTGTTCTGTCCATCCGAAAAACAGAGAAGTTCTCCGGCGGCGTCGCCGCTGTCACATTCTGAGAAGAATGCTCGATGGAGAGGTGGGCTGAATGCGCCTTCACTCAGACTATTGCGGATCCCAGCGTTTCCCACGGTGTTTCTTGATTCTTACGCCATCTACTCTGGCCTCCTCTGGCTGAGGATCGGTGAAAGTGTCCTGAAACAGTCCAGTGTAGAGAGGTAACCTAATGTCCAAAAAGAGTTTTTGCTGTCATAGCAGATCAATGCAGTTGATAAGTTTGTAAACTGAGGAGTAAAAGAAAGTAAAATCAGTAAATAAAAGCACAGTCTTAAGCGGATATTCTGAACAACGACGAACACGGGCGCCATCTTGATGAGTGGAAAGGAGAGCTATACTCAAGTGCCTTGTCGGGTGGAGTCGCACAGGTAGGTCGCTGGTCTTTACACTTGTCGGTCTTTCTGGGCGCACGGCCGAGGCTACACCAGGCTACCAGCTTCCTGCCGCCGAGTATCCTCCCACTTATACACACTCGTTATTGAATACAGCAGAGCCACGCCTCGTTGAAACCGTTCCTCAAATGCGAGCCCACGTGACCAACCACGTGAACAAAGCGCTTCTTCACCACACAGCACACTACACAGACAAGCGTTCTAAATAACAGCTGATCTTGAAAACAAATGAGAAAAGCAGATATAGATACTCACAAAGGCATTTGCCTTAACTGTTGATCTAATGCTTCCTCTCAGCATTCACTATACTTTCCCAGCTTTTTAGAAATGAAAAGATGTGATAATCCTGTGATTGGTTTTCCTCGGATCAGGGATAAAACTATTTAATAACCTTTACATTAGAACAATCTTAACCAAAGTAAAATATTTTTTTCCTTTTGCGTATTGTGACTTTTTCTCTGTGGTCAGATATAAAATACATATCTAATTCTAATAAAGTCAAAAAACACACTTTAAAATAATAAATAGATATTATCCGTAATGACTTTATTAATAAGTTTGAAGAAGGGATCTAAGCTACTATACGGTTTTGTAAGAGTGAGTCAGAAGCAATCTTACCTTTATTTTTCAGTTGATCTGATACCAGACTATTTTGGTCCCAAGTTTGTTTTACAAGTTTGCTACTATAACTGATAATGTTCTTGTTTATGGAATATGAAACCGGTTTGCTGGAAATGGACAATATAATTAAAATTCACTTATTTTATTTGGGAAATATCATATAATTATAATCATATAAATCTCAGCTGTACCAAATGTTAAACTGTTTTCCACTGACCTAAAAAGATCTTTTATGATTCTCTAACCTCAATACAGGACATTCATGAAGCTGTTGGACATCTCGACTGTTGAAAAACATACTTGATGTATTATTAGATTTATGATAGATTTTGAAATGCAAAATTAAAGATTTTATTGTTTTGCTAGATTAAAGTGTTTTTATGGTAGTCATGATAATAATAATTACATGCAGATTTATGGATCAAGAGGCTAAAATGGGGAATAATAGGAGGATTTGATTCAATATTACTGCAGCGTTTTGAAGATTATGCCCCTTCATACACCTATAAAAGCCTTTTAATAATTAGAAAAAAAAGTCATATATCTTCAAAATGCTGTATCTATGCTATATCTTGTAAAATAGTTTAATATAAGTTGTGCATATATGGGGCGTCTCAAAGCAGCTGCAGTGAAATGGTTTGATATGAGGTTTGCATATAGTATGGAACATCCGTTATAAGAACAGACCATTCTTTTTTCTACTTATTAGAAATAGCGTCTTTATAGGTGTATAAAGTGGAAATAATGACACATATCTCCAAAAGCGCTGCAGTGAAATGTTCATATGAGGCTGGCTATGGGACGTTGCGTGCAAGAATAACCCTAGTCAATGATGCACACATTATGTAGTAAGAGTAACACATGCATTTAAGAGTAACTGTCATTCCAGTCAGTAAAACACATGAAAAGAGCTATTTAGAAAGCAAATAATTATGCTGTAAACACTTTTAAATAAAACTAAATGACTTGAAGGTGTCCTTTAAAGAAAAAAATGAAGTAATACACACCTGTCAAAGACACAGCAAGTATAAATACAATGATAACAAAGTAGAAAGTACAAATCAATTTCAAAACATGATATCTTTTTATATTATCACAGTTCTAGTCAAATCTAAGATAATGTTACACCTTCACCCTTGCTGAATAAAAGTATTGATCTCCTTTTAAGAAATCTTACTAAAGCGTCAACATTTCCCACATGAAAAAAATACTATAGTATATTATAGCAAAATGACTCTAGTAAATACTATAGTGTTTTGAACCATACTACAGTAACTACACTGCAGTATCTATACAGTAAATTAGGGTGTAGTAGGGGGCCTTGAGGCTCAACCTAACACAGGGTTATATTAACACTATTTAGAGAAAAAATCAGTGGAAGATATCACTGAACATTTATTTAACCATGGCAAAAGTTAATTTCTTACTTAAAGGAACTGTATGTAGATTGTAAGCCCAAAACTGGTACTGCAATCACTTTCAAATTACTGTAGAGCATGTCTCCCCTCACCCCCTCCCGACTGGGATTGCTGGATAGTCTGCAGGATCAGCAGAACATAGGCGAGCAGCATAGATCTGTAGAATTATAAATAAATCACAAAAAAAAAAAAAATAAAGAAGTGGAATAAAATAAGTGAAATAAACTGTGCCGTGGAGTAAACAAAAAATTTAGCTGAAGCTATAAGTGAAAGCGACCAGCTGTATTTTTACTTGCAATGCAGTGCGTCCATAGCAGCTAAAATATGTGATTTGAAAGATTACGCTGACATTATACTATTTTTGGCTGTAGAACTTGCTTGAAAAAAAGTAAGATACAAGTGGGCCAAATTATTCACACAACAGGCTACAATGTGCTTTTCATTGGTGTAATGGGCGTTAATAGCTGAAGAGACAAGTGTTTTTGTCATAAGTAAGCTAACAAATAACCAACACATTTGCCACAACCAGTATAACGGGACACATTACGCCATGTCGGCGTTCAATATCACCAATGGCTATCACTCTGTTGGGTGGGGCTTGTGTTGAACTTGTGTGTGATTTAGGTTTTGACTCGGGTGGTTCTGAGTGATGCGGTATCAAATTTGATGAGGTATCACTTGTGATGCAGCGTCACCTTCCCCGTAATAGGGTAATAGGGTAAAATGCAGTTGAGCCCCCAGGCTCATGAGCCCTCACCCCCATATATCTATGTTCCCATGGTCCTAGAGAGCTGAAACTGGCATTTATTAATTAGGGGCGGGCAGTCGATTGCACATGGTTTGGGACCTCTAGCGCCACCAGGCGGCCATTAGTGCACCTCCCCTAATTTTCCTCCAAGTCTTGTATATACTAACCGACCCACGGCCAATCAGATAGCCCGTGCCTTTAGCCTCTCGTTCGGATTAGGCGTGGGGCCCGGTGAGTCTTGGCACAATCGCAGAGTTGAGAGAATCACATGTGACGCAGTGGTACCAAATTTGATACGGTATCACTTGTGATGCTTTTGCCACTGTGTTGTTTATAGAATAAAAACAGATATGTCCAATTTTTCCCCCATCGTCATGTAAAACTCTCTCTCTCTCTCTCTCTCTCTATATATATATATATATATATATATATATATATATATATATATATATATATATATATACTATATATATATATATATATATATATATATATATATACACTCAAGGAAGTTATTAGGAACACCATACTAATACTGTGTTCCCATATTGATAGGATAGCATCTTGCAGTTGATGGAGATTTGTGGGATGCACATGCACATCCAGGGCACAACTCCCGTTCCACCACATCCCAAAGATGCTCTATTGGGTTGAGATCTGGTGACTGTGGGGCCATTTTAGTACAGTGAACTCATTGTCATGTTCAAGAAACCAATTTGAAATGATTCGAGCTTTGTGACATGGTGCATTATCCTGCTGGAAGTAGCCATCAGAGAATGGGTACATGGTGGTCATAAAGGGATGGACATGGTCAGAAACAATGCTCAGGTAGGCCGTGGCATTTAAACGATGTCCAGTTGGCACTAAAAGGGGCCTAAAGTGTGCCAAAAAACATCCCCACACCGTTACACCACCACCACCAGCCTGCACAGTGGTAACAAGGCATGATGGATCTATGTTCTCATTCTGTTTTACGCCAAATTCTGACTCTACCATCTGAATGTCTCAGCAGAAATCGAGACTCATCAGACCAGGCAACATTTTCCCAGTCTTCAACTGTCCAATTTTGGTGAGCTTGTGCAAATTGTAGCCTCTTTTTCCCTATTTGTAGTGGAGATGAGTGGTACCCGGTGGGAGTCTTCTGCTGTTGTAGCCCATCCGCCTCAAGGTTGTCACGTGTTGTGACTTCACAAATGCTTTGCTGCATACCTTGGTTGTAACGAGTGGTTATTTCAGTCAAAGGTGCTCTTCTATCAGCTTGAATCAGCCGGCCCATTCTCCTCTGACCTCTAGCATCAACAAGGCATTTTCACCCACAGGACTGCCGCATACTGGATGTTTTTCCCTTTTCACACCATTCTTTGTAAACCCTAGAAATGGTTGTGTGTGAAAATCCAATAACTGAGGCAGATTGTGAAATACTCAGACCGGCCCGTCTGGCACCAACAACCATGCCACGCTCAAAAAATTGCTTAAATCACCTTTCTTTCCCATTCTGACATTCAGTTTGGAGTTCAGGAGATTGTCTTGACCAGGACCACACCCCTAAATGCATTGAAGCAACTGCCATGTGATTGGTTGATTAGATAATTGCATTCATGAGGAAATTGAACAGGTGTTCCTAATAATCCTTTAGGTGAGTGTATATATATATATATATATATATATATATATATATATATATATATATATATATATATATATATATATATATATATATTAATCTTATTATTTATTATTTGTAATAGGTCCTCTCTCGAAGGTCAAAAAGGTCAAGCCATCCACAGAAGAATGATCCAGAGGTAGAAAGCACAAAGGTGACCATGTAGAGTATTTATTTATTTATTTATTTATTATTTATTTATTTATTTATTTATTTATTTTTATTTATCTATCATGTCAGGTCATGTATAATATAATTTTGTATAATTTTTTTAATATTTATATATTTAATTAATTGTGAGGTTACTAAACATTAAATATTAATAAACTATTCAAATGTACATTCATTCATCTTATTATTCAGACACATATTAATATTGTGATTTCCCATCGATTAATGTTATAATTCACGAGAACTAGTTTAACTTCATTATTCGTTTTAATTCATGTTGCAAGTGAGTGTGTAAATGGTGTGTAAAGTAATGGAAATGTGGGAATGTTATTTCAGTGGAATTTTTTTTTCTGTGTGCTTCAGGGTTTGATGAGTACCGGCTCCACCCTGTGGAAAAGGTAAGTCACTACACTTTTTCAGCTATCAGCACCTAGGAGCTGTCCTGCCCAAACAAATGCTCAACGTGTCCCCAAGCCCCACAAAACCCAACACCACAGCCACCCACCACCCACAACACCCACAAACACTTTACATTTCACTGCCGGTTGTATATTCTGTATAACTGTGTATGTGACAAATAAAACTCTTGAATCTTGAACACCCTGAGACAATGGAGTGGCAAGCGAAGGTACTTTTTCCACACTTTTAATATTTCCATAAATATGCCCAATGTACACAAATAGATGTTGAAAAAATCTAAAATACAAACAGGAAAAGAATAAATAACTAAATATTTAAACAATCTATAACAATAAAAATAAATAAATGTAAAAAAAAAAAAAAAAAAAAATTTCTTCCTCCCACAAAGAAATGCTCCATCTCTCCGGGCTTGACTGGCGAGAGATAAATAGAGTGTGAAGCACAAGCACGTACAAAAAGAATGAGATCAAGAGAGCAATATAGTTCGATGAATACATACTTTGAGCATTTTTGATGTGTCCAGCCAGGGTTTCTTTCTCTTATGGGCAGCAGTCCTTCACACTGTGAGAGATAAAGAGACAACTGTCATATCATATGAACACTGAAACAAATGCTAGTGAGTGAAGAATAAAATGAATTGAACATGCTTTTTAACACCACCTGATATGGTTCCACTGAAAGAAAATAATATGTTGTTGCTCCATCTGTTCTTTTGGCAGATGCTCGGCTTGTGAGGTCCAAAAGTTGCAGGTCCGGGTCAGCCAAGCCTGATCGTCCAGCCAGGTGAGGTCAGGCCTTCTCCAGCGAATGAGGTCCTCTTTACCCGTAGTCAAATTTGAGTTGACTGTCGACCTTAATGTCTGTCATGGCCCTGAATATGATGACATCCCTTTCCTGACCGTTGACAGAGATGGCACAGTGGAATGGCTTAGCGTTGGCGCTCTTGAAGAGTGGTTGATTCTTCTGCACCGTGTCTGCCTCCGGGTGACATTCGCAGGGAAGATCTGACTGTCGACACACATTTCCTTGTTCCCATTCTTGAAGAAAAACAGGTATCCAGGCTCGCCATGAAGCTCCTCCATCATGGCCCTTCCTCTCTGCAGCTGTGATTATTTTACCATGGTAATCGCAGACAATGTCTCCTTTTGCAAAGGTCTGTGTTGCAACCACTCCTATGTACCAAGACAAATATTACAACTGTTAATTACTCGGTGACAGTTGCGACAAATAACTTGTTGAAAACTTTTAGAAATTTGATTAGACATTAAGGAAATTTTATGAAATGAGGACATTTTAGGAGTTTTAGTTTTGTGGTGCAGTTGATTCATTTAATAAATTTGTTGGCGTCAAGGAATTTTTTAGCAGTTCATTTGGTTTGAGGCGGCTGCTGTAGTGTACTCCGACAGAGCTTCGGCCGGATCCCGAGGAGTCTGGAGATATTGAGTCCGAGTGGACCATGTCATCTACCTCCCTTGTTGTGGCTGCTTGCTCGGGCTGTGGCGTAGGTCTCGGTGCCGGTTCTGTTCATAATTTTTATGGACAGAATTTCTGGAGCGCAGCCAAGGGCTGGAGAGTGTGCGGTTTGGGAACCACATGATTTCGTCGCTGCTTTTTGCAGATGACGTTGTCATGTTGGCCTCCTCAGACCAGGACCTTCAGCGTGCACTGGAGGCGGTTTGCTGCGAGTGTGAAGAGGCCGGGATGAGAATCAGCACCTCAAATCCGAGGCCATGGTTCTCAGTCGGAGAAAAGGGTGGCTTGCCCACTTCAGGTTGGTGGAGAGTTTCTGCCTCAGGTGGAGGTTCAGGTATCTTGGGGTCTTGTTCACGAGTGAGGAAGGATGGAACGTGAGATTGACAGGCGGATCGGTGCAGCTTCTGCAATGTCACGGTCGATGTACCGGTCTGTAAATCGTGGTAAAGAAGGAGCTGAGCTGTAAGGCGAAGCTCTCGATTACCGGTCAATCTACGTTCCTACTCTCACCTATGGTCATGAGCTGCGTTACAAGTGGCAGAAGTTTCTCAACTTTTCAAGCACCAACGCAGGCATCATCAAATCAGATCGCCCTAGAGCAGACGCTAGCCAAAATTGCCTTCCAGGCAAGTCATGTGATTGGCTGTTGTCGCTATGACAGTCAGCGTCAGCACCAAGCTTTGCCACGCCCTGGTCAAGCGTTAACGCCCGACACCCGTGTGAATGCAGCGCAAGTTTTTTCCTCACAAAAAACTTTAAGCAAGAAGAAAATTAAGTGAGAGAATAAAGATATTTTAAGATTTCTTCACCTAAGTGCCTTTGCTTTAAATGTTTTTAGTAACACTTTAGAATAATGGTCCGTCATTAAGCGGATAGTTCACCTAAAAAAACAAACAAAAAAAATTGTTTTTGTCATTTTCTCACCCACAAGCTGTTCTAAACCTTTTAAAGAATGTTTGTAACCAAACAATTTTGAGGCACCATTCAATTCCACAAGAGGACAAAAATGACTATAGAAGTGAATGGAGCCTCAATCTGTTAGAGGTACAAACATTCTTCAAAAATAACAATGTTTCAGAAAAAGAAAGACATTTATTCAGGTTTAGAACAACGTGAGCAACATTATTCTAAAGTTTTACCATGAATTATATTTCATCTGCCAGAATCATCCAAAAATTGTCCAGGACTGCTTAAATTCCAGAAGATAAAATGATATTCTGTCAGTCCTGGACAAACACAGTTTTGGATTGTTTTAGTATAATATAATGGTACATGGCTAGTTACAGCTACAAAGAAAGCGGAAAACTAAATGATTGTGTAATTCAGTTAAACAGACATGACTAAAACATACAAGAAAAACATTGAATTAACAGTAATATGTGGGAGAAACAAGGTAACGTTACTTACCGTTGTATGAGTTCCAGTGTCGCACAGCACAGGCAGGCTCCTGATATTCTTATCTAAAGTGTAAAATAAATCATGTCAATCTAAATGTAAAATTTGAGAAAGAAACAAAAAGACTTTGTTTTCCTCCAATGACAGATAATATCTCATTAGCCAAGTTACTTGACTTAACCCTGTCATGCATGAATTATGGAAAACATTATCTAGATTTTTAAAGATTATTATTATTACTTTAATATGATGCTAAAATTTAAATAAATTTTCATTTTACAAAATTCAGTTTTATTCAAAAATGATTTAACTGTCCACGTATGTGGACTCCATACAACAAAGGCGTAAATGGGACAAAGAGCCACAGATGACAATATGGAACGTTGTGTTTTTATTATGTCATGTTATGCTATGTATATCAGCACAAAGTGCATCCATCCATCATAAAAGTGCAGCTATCAATCATAAAATACTCGCATTATAACAAATAAATAAAAGATCTTTGGAAATTCCCTTTAAGCGAATGCTCGGTTTGTGGTTCACTATTTGATTGAAAACAACATCAATACAACAAAGACAAACTCTTATATTAAACAAATCAATATTTTTATTTGCCACTGCGTCTTCAGCGGTTCGGTTTAGAACATCAAAATGAATGCTGTGTTCGTTATTACACCCAAGAACAGAACAGCACAATCGCTTAGGCAGCCATTCTGCTCCAGCGTATCAGCAATGGCGGACTATGATGACAGCTCGCTCAGGGCGGGTCTGTGTTGAAACAGCTGCTGTCAGTTAACAATGTCGTGGGAGGGGCGTCCGACCGCGTGACAAGCTCGATTTGAGACAGGGAAAACATATAAAGGAGATTAAAAAAACACTGGATGGATTTTTATCATTATAGGATGGTTGTGTACAGGCACTGCCAACACACATTTCCGTACAATCAACTTGTAAGTGCATGTACCATTATATGACCCCTTTAACAAAAAAGTTATCTTCCTGTCAATCATCTCACTCACTGTCTCACTCTCGCTCGCGATGATTACAGTTACAGGCTAAAGGAAATAGTCATACAGGTTTGGGACGAGTACATGATGACAGAAAGTGGAGTATCCCTTTAAGACTTTTCTTGACAACTTCACAAACAATATTATCAATTACAAGTGTTTTTATAATGTCTTATAATACACAGTGGATTATATATTCTCATGAATCATTTTACCATAATGCATTATATTGTCACATAATACTCACAAGGTGTTAGGTTTTGCCCCTTCTTTCAATGCTGAGACCAACATAAAATCTATCCTGATGTTACCACACCTAGCAACCAGGCCCCGAGTTTTGCCACTGCAAGCACCACTCACATTTTCTTCAGGAAATGTACATTCTAGTTGTGATGTTACAATGCTGAAGTTGTTGGTCATTGAAACTTCTAGGCAGTACCATGAAGCGGAGAAAACTTCAGTAACATAGCCCGACAGGTAAAGGGACTGGAGGCTTTCATCAACCAGTTATCCAAGATCTTGAACACCAGACACTTCGTCTACGCTGAAATGAGAATGTAAGTTTCACTCTTGTCTTCATTACTGACTGATTTGTAGGGAGTTAAACGGATCTATACAGACCAGGCCACATGGTTTGGCATGCATGTGATTTAAGTTTAACCATCATCAAGTGAAGGTTTCTCATTTACATGTGTTTTTCCTATTAAAACAGCAAGTTGCAGTGGGACATATCAAAGGGCTTGTGCATTTTAATGAGGATGTTGTGTTTCCAGGTATCTGTACGCTGTAAGTACTACTTCAGCTCCATGCTGTCTCAGGGAAGATGGGAAGATGACCTTCGACCACAAGAATGAGACTCTCTCCATATCAGTAAGACTTTGCATGATGATAACATTCTCATATGTGTTCTCATAGTGTCTTTGGGGTCAGTTACTTTTCCCTGATGAGCCATCGGTTTCTTCCTCAGGTCCAGCCAGGAGAGGGTGGTAAGGCCACTCTGAGTGACATGCCATCTCTATCTGGAGGAGAAGCGGTCGTTTTCTACCGTGTGCTTCGTCCTGTCACTGTGGGCCATAGCCGAAGCTCCGTTCGGGCCTTGGATGAATTTGCCGTATAAGAAATTAGAGGAACAATGGTTGCATGAACATTGGTTGCATGGTTGTCAGAAATACAAGGCCAAAAGAAACGCTCCGGGCAGTTGTTCTTTAAAGGAGTGTATATTAGCGGCTAAAATCATCAATAACTAAAACAATAGGTTAAACAACGAATCAAGGTCTATGGCCTCAGTCTTTCCAGACTATCCTGAAGTATTGCAGGTCTCTCCAGAGCCACAGTGAGGCAGTTCAAAGGATGAAGGCCATCACCACATAGCCAAAGACCCTATGGGCTATGATGGACTGGCACAACAACCTGAAAGTGAGTGCGCATACACCATTTAAATCATCAGATCACATTTAGTTGTGGTAGTATGATAATTCAAAGCATTTTAGATGGTTTATTCTTATATGTATAGTGCATTAATAGCGAGAGAGGCAGGAGAATCTGAAAGAATTGAAAATAATCAAAGATATTTGATTTTTGAAAATGAACAAAGACATTTGCTTTACTGTTTTCAACCCCCATCTCTCTCCAGAAGGGCCATTTGGAATTCCTAAAGACAAAGAAATGCTGAAGGCCTGTAGGCCAAATGTGTGTCACACCTGTAACACCGTGGGGAAGTTTGGTCTGATTGGTCCAGTTTGAATGTCTCACATTAGGGTTTCAGTCACATGGTCAAGGAATAGATAAAAAGAAGATTGTAACTGTTGCTCTGTCTTTTATTCTCTGGCTCTCTCTTCTTGGGGGCCTTCTCTTTGGCTCTTCTCTTCTTTGTCTCTCTCTCTCTCTCCCCCTCTCTCTCTATCCCTCAGGTAAAATTCATGCTGGAGTACGATTAATGGTATAAGTTTTCATCATCTCATCCATTTATTTTGTAACTATTTTAAGTGTAACCATAACTAGATTTTGTCATTAAATTATTTCAATTACAAATGATGTGCTAACTAGTTTTGATTTGGTATTGACTTTGAAGTGTTACCTATTGCAATACAATATAGTCACATTATAGCCACGCTCTCCCACATATTTAGCTATTGTCACTAAGCTTATTTCCGTCGTTGGTATAAGCTGCGGTGGGTAGTAAAACGAGAAATGTACAGTTTTCTATCATCTTGCTGATAACGTTTCTTTAGTCATTCGGCAACCCTGCAGTCAGAACCACTGTGGCGATCCACCCTTACAAATCACGAGCACGGGAGAATGCGTGAGGAAAAAAGTGACATTATTACATTAAACTACTATATATAATGTTGAATATAATGTATAATAATGCAGTGGGGAATATTTGTGGGTCCTGATAATAATACACTAATAATAATATTTTAAGAGTAAAAATGTTTTATTCTGACCCCATTTGTCTAGGGGTTAGTCAGAGGAATTAACAAAGGAAATAAAAGGAATCAATAACAAATGGACACCAGTCTGTTTGGTTGCAAGACAAAAGTAAAGATTTATTTACAATAAGGAACAGAAAGTAAAACAGAATGTAATCTGGAAGCAATGGCTCAGGGGAGAGCAAGGCCTAAAATAACAAACAAAACGATCAGCTAACTAAATTTTGGAACAGCTAACTTACCTCAATTACCCAAAATAAAATGAAGAAATAAACATGAAACTTCCCTAACTCCTTAAATGCCCAAAAACAGGAGTGGAAATAGTAGTAAAAGAAAAAGGCACTCTCCCCCTACGCTTCTCTCTAAAGTTACTACAACCTTTAACAAAAGACAAAATGAGAAAGAAATATGTGGTAAGAAATATTCTTTAGTTTTCCAATAAGCCACAAAGAACTACACCCTTCACACACAGTTTATCACGACAGCACACTTAGCCACTTGCTAATTCACACCAGGAGAACCTTAAGTTCAGTTCACCAATGTTCACCAACAACCATTCAGTTTTTGGAACGTCACTTCTGCGGAAATTTCAGAGGCACGAGGAGTGAGGCGCACTTGCCAGTAGCCTTTAGGGAGATCTAATTTAGACACAAAGTTAGCAGAGCCCACCCTGTCCACACAATCCTCCACTCGAGAGTAGCGAAGCAGAGTCAGCCTAAGTAAGTTTATTCACCTTGCGGTGGTCGATTGCAGAACCGAAAAGATGAATCAGGCTTGGACACTCACGGGCTTTGACTGGGTGTGGCAATATTGTGATGTAACATGTACTCAATCTCCTCTTTCATTATTGCCCTTTTTTTGGATTAACTCTATAGGCATGTTGTAATTGGCACAGAGTCACTCACATCAATATCATGGGTCAACACTGAAGTTCTGCCAGGCACATCTGCAAATAGTGAAGGGTACTTATCTATCAGCTGCAGAAGTTCTTTTCGTTGGCAGTCTGTTAAATAGGCAAGAGTGTTAAACAAGTCTCTCAGAATCATTGAATTCTTAAGCTTTCCACAGGAGCTTGCAGGGACTTTGTCTACCAAGCCATCCTCAGCAAGACAATAACTGGCAGTAGAGGCAGTAACAGCAGGGACAACACTTGCATTAGTGGAAGAGGTTGTGTCTTCACGTTCTAAATAACGTTTCAACATAATCACATGACAGACACGTTTGCGTCTCTGTCTGTCTGGGGTTTACAATCACGTAGTTGGTGTCACTCAGTTGGTAGCGGTATATGGCCCAAAGAACTTTGCAGCAAACACAGAGCCAGGAACTGGCAAAAAGGACAAGAACCTGGTCACCAGGTCTGAACTCACAGCTAACACTCTTCTTATCAAAGCGAGACTTCATTTTCACTCGGTAGCACTCAAATGCTTTTGTGCTATGTTCCAGGCAGCACGTAGAGCGCTTCTTGAAGGAACTGACATATTCTGCCACTGGCACAGGTGAATGATTCACAGACAATAGCTGTTCACTCAGCATTTTCAAGGGCCGCAAATTGTGTGGCCAAACACAAGGCCAGCAGGACTAAACCCTGTGCAGGACTCCACTGACTCACGGGTGGCAAACATACCATTCTCGTATGGGCGTGTCATTGCTTTTAAGGTCTGATGATAGCGTTCCAGGGCACCTTGCGATTCAGGATGGTATGCAGTTGACATATCTGGTGCGACACTCCCAATGTGGCCAATGTTTGTGTGAACTTCTTCGGTGTAAGTTTGACCCTTGGTCTGTTTGGATCTCTTTAGGCAACCCAAATGTGGTACAAAACTTTATAAGAGCACTGATTACAGCGGGGACTTAATTGTGCGTAAGGAACTGCCTCAGGAACCTAGTCTATGGCTTTATTGTTAAGTCACACTTGACAGGTTCAGAGGGATTTGTGAGAACAAGTCGGTAAGACTTATGACATCTTCAAACTTTTTGCACTGTACACAGTGGCGGCACACACATAAAATGGTGGCGAGAACTCTTGGGAAAGACTAGAAATTTCATCAGTTTCATCGTTATTTGTCACAACCGGTCTGGGGAAACCTTGACCACCTGCCAAATCATTTCCCAACACAAGACCCACTCCCTCAAATGGCAACTGTTCGCAAACTCCTAGATGAACTAATCCATTCACAAGATCAGACATTAAGCATACCTGATGGAGAGGAACACCATCACATCCCATCTCGATTCCACGAATTAACACATTTGTGCGAGTGTACAAATTTTGTGAGAAGGGTAATATCTCTTTCAATATGAAGGACTGCGCCGAGCCGGTATCTACTTAAGATCACAACAGGCTGATGTGCAGTGTCAGACAAGAAACAGAGCCTGAAAGGAGAAAAGGTTGCATAGACTCATTCTCAACCACAGACATAGCATGCACCAAGGCAGTTTTTTTAGTTTTGGCTTCAGCATTCTTCTTTTTCAGGCCTGACACTCCGCAATCAGATGTCCTTGGTCAAGACAGTAAAAACAGGAGCGTCCATCTCTTCCCACTGAAGAGACAGATTTCCTATCTCGACTATCGTTACTTTTCAATGTGTGCAATGGCACCGCGTGAAAAACCTCGCGCCAGTACTCTTGCAAGTAGGCGGAGTGTTTGACAATCTGTTAAATGGAAATACATTGTGGTGCGACAAAACAAATTCGTCTGCTAATACAGCAGCATCTGACAACGCTGTTACTTTGTGCTCATGTAAGTGAACAGCGATACCCTCGAGACAACTTTTAAAATCCTCCAGTAAAATTAACTCTTGCACCTGTTCAAAAGTAGTAACCTTACTGGACAGACACCACTTCTCAAACAATACTCTTTTCTCTCTGGAAAACTCTACATAAGTCTGTCTTTCTGACTTTGAATGTCCTCTGAACTTTTGGCGTCACGCTTCGGAGCAGGCTCGTGCGCCTGAAGAACAGTGGATTTGACAATGTCATAATCGAGGACTGTTCGATGGATAATGGCGCTGGATTTCTTGAGCCTTGTCTGTTAAACTACACTGTAGTAACAGCGCCCACATATCAGTCGGCCATTTAAGTTTACCTGCGATGCGTTCGAAGGCAACAAAGTATGCATCAACCTCTGACTCGCGGAAAGGAGGCACAAGTTTGATGTATTTACTAACATCAAACCCTTGAGCATCTCTTTCTACATTCGAGGAGTAGCAGGAGTAGGCGTGGGGGAAGAACCAGTAGTAGAGGGAGGTCTAAAGCGCGGAGGAGGAATAGGCTTTCGTCTCACCTCCTCAGATCTCAATGTCAAGGTCACGGAGTTTAACCTCTCTATCACCTTCTGCCTCTACCACTCTGAGTTTTAAGCGTAAATTCTCATTTTCCTGTTGCTTTATGTCGAGATCTAATTCTTTAAGGCGGATGGCTACGGCCGGATCAAAGTTAGTACTTTTACGATGGTATCAAAACCAGAAACAACCTCTTCAGTCACGGCTTTTTCATAACTGCAGGTTGTTCTTCAACCTCTGGTAAAATACAATTGTGCACACAGCTGCTCAAACAGTAAATCCATAATTAGCTGCTTTCTTTCTCCCCTTGGGACATCTACATTAAAGAAATCTGCAATCAAAAGCAAATCCTTCTTCCTACACTTCTGGAAGACCTCTGTGGTAGGTGAAAGAGTAAACCAGTAGAACCTTAAGTTCAGTTCACCAATGTTCACCAACAACAATTCACCAATGTTCAGAGAGAGGGCTCGGACACAAAGCATAACACAGATATCAGGCATATCACCACGCCCACACAGGTCATTATACAAAGTAATAAAAGCAATTTAAGAACACCAATGAAAGATACGTCCAAGGACATAACAGTTGTGTACCATGGATTCATGTTTCATTATGTTATTTAAGTTCTGTCTGGCCAAAATAAATGTTAATCTTGATTTACTCTGTATCTTTCTGAAATCATTTTTTTTCTAGTAGTGGCGCTAAGCATGAGGGCAATCTGATTTCTGACTGTCACTGTTATTAACAAGTTGCAGCTCTCGTGACTATTGCTAAAATTACACTTTCTGTTATGAGTAAGCATGTGTGACTCACTTAAAGGTAAAATAGTTCACTCTGCAGTCCTCTGTAATATCAGAACTGACTAATTTGCGCCGTGAGGTAATGTTGTTAATCGCGAGCATTATCCTCTGAGCGACTCCGGGTCCCATGGAGGAGCAGTATTTGAAATTAAGAGGTACTAAGAGAAATCAACGATCTAAATTAAATCACAACTAAGCGTATGATCAGCTGTTAAGTTACAAATGTACATGTCTAGTATTGGGACACATCTCTAGCCAGTGCTGGGGAGATGACTTAAAAATTGTAGTCTGTTACAGATTGCAAATTACATGATTGTAGTTAAATTGTAAATTTAATTGTAGTTAATCTGTTACCTTACACAAATGTAGGTAATATATTTGGACTACTTTTTGATTACTTTTGACCTAACTCATTTATCATATTGATTTGAATAAGACAGTCTTATTGATACCACACTGATATAAAAATACAAAGTGAAAGAAAAGATATTCCACAATATGAAGGGCATTACATTTTATGTCAAACTGTGGTGTGTGAAGGAACTGCAGGGGTTTGTGAGTTCATGGAAAGCTAATAATTAATTAATTAATTAAATCATAAAAATGTCAAATGAAACAAATCAAATCAAAAAATATTTTAGTTGTTTACCTGCATGTTCAAGCATATTATGGTATTTTTGTGCTTTAGGACAACCAAAAACTTACACCCAGCACCTTTAAAATATCATTTAGCATTAACAAAAGTGGACATTTTAAGGTTCTTGAAATATTCAAAATAAATGTTCTTTAAAATGTTGTTAATAATATTTAAAGTAATTATTAAACTATACCCATAACGCACTTTTTCAATAAAAACAATAAAACATTGTAGTCATCGGTAATTCGTTATTTGATTATATTGTTTAATGTATGACTTAATGTGTTCAGTTTTCTGTACTCATGACTTGAAACACTTTACAATCGGTAATGCTCAAAATGTATTGGCTCAGTGTGTGTGAGAGTGAATAAATGCTGATTAATAAGCGACTGCAGTGGGTTTTGGCCATAAAAACACAATTCACTATAATGTTAGCATTTGCAGGGTAGTAGTGTGTTTGTTTTACAGCGGAGAATAAAGCATCAGTTCAATCTGCTCATCATACAGTAAATGGTGACACTTTGAAAAATGTGATTTTTGAAATGTGTTTGTAAGTGTTGCGCGAGCTTGTGACGTCACAGGCGGAGTGTTCGAAGTGTTACAAGTGTTCACACAGCTCGAGATTCACAATCTGTCACCATACAGTGTCAGTCTAACTCGCCAGCGTTATTTATATTGATATAAACTGAGTCATCCTTTACTTTGAGACACATCATGTCTGCACACAGACCCGTGGATCTGGAGAGCTGCAGCAGCGCTGAGGAGTTCGAGGCTCCGCCGCGGGGTGGCGCTGTGAAAGCCCGGCAGCAGCAGCTCAACAGCGGCGTCTGAACCCCGCGGACCCGAGAGTCGCGTGGGAGGACAACACCACAGGTAACTCACGACCTCCACCTGACATGTGCACAGAAATAAATGAGAGCTCTTCTGTGTAGCAGCGCAAGATGAATAAAGAGAAGATTGTGTTCGGACTGCACGGCTCAAAACGGCCTCATCAAGATCTAATGTTTGATATGTTTATAGATCAAATATGATATGTTTATAGTTCAAATATGATATGTTTATAGTTCAAATATGATATGTTTATAGTTCAAATATGTTTATGTTTATAGTTCAAATATGATATGTTTATAGTTCAAATATGATTTTTATAGTTCAAATATGATATGTTTATAGTTCAAATATGATATGTTTATAGTTCAAATATGATATGTTTATAGTTCAAATATGATATGTTTATAGTTCAAATATGATGTGTTTATAGTTCAAATATGATATGTTTATAGTTCAAATATGATATGTTTATAGTTCAAATATATATGTTTATAGTTCAAATATGATATGTTTATAGTTCAAATATGATATGTTTATAGTTCAAATATGATGTTTTATAGTTCAAATATGATGTTTATAGTTCAAATATGTTTATAGTTCAAATATGATATGTTTATAGTTCAAATATGATATGTTTATAGTTCAAATATATGTTTATAGTTCAAATATGATATGTTTATAGTTCAAATATGATATGTTTATAGTTCAAATATGATGTTTATATTCAAATATGATGTTTATAGTTCAAATATATGTTTATAGTTCAAATATATGTTTATAGTTCAAATATATATTTTATAGTTCAAATATATGATATGTTTATAGTTCAAATATGATGTTTATAGTTCAAATATATGTTTATAGTTCAAATATGATATGTTTATAGTTCAAATATGATGTTTATAGTTCAAATATGATATAGTTCAAATATATGTTTATAGTTCAAATATATGTTTTTAGATCAAATATGATATGTTTATAGTTCAAATATATGTTTATAGTTCAAATATGATGTTTATAGTTCAAATATATATGTTTATATGTTTATAGTTCAAATATGATATGTTTATAGTTCAAATATGATGTTTATAGATCAAATATATATATTTATAGTTCAAATATGATATGTTTATAGTTCAAATATGATATGTTTATAGTTCAAATATATATGTTTATATAGTTCAAATATGATATTTTATAGTTCAAATATGATATGTTTATAGTTCAAATATGTTTATATTTATGTATTATAGTTCAAATATGATATGTTTATAGTTCAAATATGATATGTTTATTTATAGTTCAAATATGATATGTTTATAGTTCAAATATATGTTTATAGTTCAAATATGATATGTTTATATAGTTCAAATATATGTTTATAGTTCAAATATATATTTGTTTATAGTTCAAAATATGATATGTTTATAGTTCAAATATATGTTTGGATAGTTCAAATATGATATGTTTATAGTTCAAATATATGTTTATAGTTCAAATATGATGTTTATAGTTCAAATATATGATATGTTTATAGTTCAAATATGATATGTTTTTATAGTTCAAATATATGTTTATAGTTCAAATATGATATGTTTATAGTTCAAATATATAGTTCAAATATAGTTTTATAGTTTCAAATATGTTATAGTTTATAGTTCAAATATATGTTTATAGTTCAAATATGATATGTTTATAGTTCAAATATATGATGTTTATAGTTCAAATATGATGTTTATAGATCAAATATGATGTGTTTATAGTTCATAAAATATATGTTTATAGTTCAAAATATGATATGTTTATAGTTCAAATATGATATGTTTATAGTTCAAATATGATATGTTTATAGTTCAAATATATATGTTTATAGTTCAAATATGATATGTTTATAGTTCAAATATGATGTTTATAGTTCAAATATATGTTTATAGTATGTTTATAGTTCAAATATGATGTTTTTATAGTTCAAATATGATGTTCAATTATATATCAAAATATGATATTATAGTTCAAATATGTTCATATGATATGATATGTTTATAGTTTATAGTTCAAATATGATGTTTATAGTTCAAATATATGAAATATGATGTTTTATAGTTCAAATATGATATGTTTATAGTTCAAATATATGTTTTATAGATCAAATATATGTTTATAGTTCAAATATATTTTTATGTTTATAGTTCAAATATGATATGTTTATAGATCAAATATGATATGTTTATAGTTCAAATATGATGTTTATAGTTCAAATATGATGTTTATGTTTATAGTTCAAATATATGTTTATAGTTCAAATATGATATGTTTATAGATCAAATATGATGTTTATAGTTCAAATATGATATGTTTATAGTTCAAATATGTAGTTCAAATATGATGTTTTATAGTTCAA
Organism: Paracanthobrama guichenoti; assembly: GCA_018749465.1. Classification (NCBI taxonomy): domain Eukaryota; kingdom Metazoa; phylum Chordata; class Actinopteri; order Cypriniformes; family Gobionidae; genus Paracanthobrama; species Paracanthobrama guichenoti. The sequence goes on along the minus strand of JAGHMJ010005033.1, from coordinate 49,116 downwards.
ATATGATGTTTATAGTTCAAATATGATATGTTTATAGTTCAAATATGATATGTTTATAGTTCAAATATATGTTTTTTATAGTTCAAATATATGTTTATAGTTCAAATATGATGTTTATAGTTCAAATATGATATGTTTATAGTTCAAATATGATATGTTTATAGTTCAAATATGATATGTTTATAGTTCAAATATGATGTTTATAGTTCAAATATGATTTTTATAGTTCAAATATGATGTTTTATAGTTCAAATATGATATGTTTATAGTTCAAATATGATATGTTTATAGTTCAAATATGATATGTTTATAGTTCAAATATGATGTTTTTATAGTTCAAATATGATATGTTTATAGTTCAAATATGATATGTTTATAGTTCAAATATGATGTGTTTATAGTTCAAATATGATATGTTTATAGTTCAAATATATGTTTATAGTTCAAATATGATATGTTTATAGTTCAAATATGATATGTTTATAGTTCAAATATGATGTTTATAGTTCAAATATGTATGTTTATAGTTCAAATATGATGTTTATAGATATCAAATATATGATATTTTATAGTTTATGATATAGATATATGTTTATAGTTCAAATATGATATGTTTATAGTTCAAATATGATATGTTTATAGTTCAAATATGATGTTTATAGTTCAAATATGATATGTTTATAGTTCAAATATGATATGTTTATAGTTCAAATATGTTATGTTTATAGTTCAAATATGATTATGTTTATAGTTCAAATATGATATGTTTATAGTTCAAATATGTTATAGTTTATAGTTCAAATATATGAATGTATATATGAAATGCACCACATGTTGGCTGGATTGATATTTTATAGCACATATAAAAGTGTATTTCAAATTTCTGGCTCAAGCGTCGTATGCGTTTCAAATGTTTTCTAGTGAATCATCAGCTGTAATCTGTGCTAATTAAACACGTTTCTAATCAGTATTTGTTGTTTGCAGAACACCACACTAAAGGAAAGAGCTGGAGAGAGTTGAACCTTTGTGAAACCGAAGTGTGTGCTTTTGAGCAGACTTTCCACACATCCAGTGCAGAGTCGACAGCTGGTGAGTCTCAGTTATTCCGCTCTGATTCATGTCCGGTTCTGATGTTCTGATCTTTAGGAACCTGAACTTCAATGCCAAACCTGCTGATTTCATGAACTAGCAGCATAAAGCAGCTATACATTAGGACAGTTTTACTAGTGAATCATCAGCTGTAATCTGTGCTAATAAAACACGTTTCTAATCAGTATTTGTTGTTTGCAGAACACCACACTAAAGGAAGAGCTGGAGAGAGTTGAACCTTTGTGAAACCGAAGTGTGTGCTTTTGAGCCGGAGCTTTCACACACATCAGTGCAGAGCCGACAGCTGGTGAGTCTCCAGTTATTCCCGCTCTGATTCATGTCGGTTCTGATGTTCTGATCTTCCAGGAACCTGAACTTCAATGCCCAAACCTGCTGATAATTCACATGAACTAGCAGCATAAAGCAGCTCCACATTAGGACAGTTTTACTAGTGAATCATCAGCTGTAATCTGTGCTAATAAAACATGTTTCTAATCAATATTTGTTTCAAAGAAAAACACTTTCGCAATGGAGTAAAGCCCGTGCTTGGATCCAGAGATGTTTAGCGACTCTGAAACCCACCCAAACGCCCAAAACCAAAGTGTGTCCTCTTGAGCCGACAGGCGGTGAGTGTCAGTTATTCCGCTCTGATTCATGTCCGTTTCTGATGTTTCTGCTGTTAGTTTGAACTCCTCACCTGATCTGCTCAGGTGTGTTCAGGCTAAAGCAGCTGCTGCTGGACTTCAGTCTCATGCTGGATATTAACATGCTGTTGTGTGTTTCAGAATCATTTCACTCTCTTTGTGCGTGGGAAAGGAAATGCAGTCAGTCGCAACAGCAAGGTTCATTTAGGATATCGATGCTCGGATGACAAACCAGTATGTTGCTCTTTCTGTACTCCACACCTCTGCCTCTCGTTTCTCTTTCAGTCTGACATAAACATCATCTTTTACAGTTTTGATGTACAGATTGTAGATTACCATGAACACAAACTAAAATGGATCAGTTTACTTGCGTTTGCAAAACATTTTCTTCATTTTTAGGTGCTCATCAAATTTGTCGGAAGTGCCGTCCTGACAGGCTGGTGGAGTTGGTAAGTTGACAACTTTATTCTTCATGAAATTCTCTAAGAGGCGTTTTATTCACTTCTAATTTGGTAATTGATAAACCTTGATAAACAAGAATAGGGCTGCAACTAACGATTATTTTGTGTAATCGAATATTTCTTGAATAATCGGATAAAAAGGCAATTTTCTTTTTCTTTATTGACCCGAGCGCACTATTCCACATCCTGTCAATGCTGTCCTTCAAACAAACATGTCAGCTGAGTGCTATGAACACACACATAGTGAATATATCTACCATTACATAAATTAGCCATGGTTTTACACTGAACAAAACAAACAATAATAATAATAACTAGGGTTATTGTAGTTTATTCAGTGGTAACCACAAATTAACCATAGTTTTGCTTCAAATCCATAGATTAACTATATGGTATTTTTGTGGTTATAAATGGTAATCAATGCGGCAAAGCATGGTTTTATTATAATAAAAACATGGTTTCTGATCTAATAGAACCATGGTCAATTTCCGTAAGTGTATATCTGTGCTAAAGCCTACATTATGTGCAAAAAAAGGAGTTTAAATCCCTACGTTAAAATGATATTAAACAAGAACACAAATTCAGTGTTGCAGACCAAGAGGAATGTCGTCTGTTTGTGCGCAGCTCTCGTTCAGTGAAGTTTGAATTTACACAGACTGTCAGGGCGCGCTTTAATGCAAAATGGAAATACTCGCGTGAATTAGTAGCATTTACAGATGAGGATATAAATGCTGTTCTCTATATAGATCAGTGCATATAACCTGTAGGATGAGCGTTTTGCGCTGAGGCAGACGAGCAGCACACACATTTGTCAAGGCACATGACAGGGTGTGTTCGCGCTCGCTAATGCATTCACTTGAAGCTTAAAATAAACAGTTCTCATGTTTTGGGCGCTTTGATCATGTACCTTTCCTGCATCAGCTCACTCTGTTTCCACTCCACTATTTCTAGAGCGCACATTTTGTCCATAAATGCATTATTCAGTGCTGTAATTTGTGCGACTGGTGGAAGCTTTGCGTGAAGTACAGACCCGACTAATCGATTAATGAGAATCGCTATCGATGATTTTCCTTTTAGATTATTATGGATTTTATCGATTAGTTGTTTGCAGCCCTAAACAAGATATAATTGACATATCTTAGAGACATCAGTTGTGAAGCACATTGCTTTCTTCTTTAATTTCCCTCACTCTTTAAGATCAAAGTGTGTGGTTTAATATTCCCAGGTAAGTAACTAAATGAATATAAACATGTGATTAGTCGGCTGGTGGCTTGAATGAGTGACTCCTCTTTAGTCGGGGCAGCCCTAGAGTTTAAAGACGCTGAAAGTGAAGTAAACCGGCCTTTAGTTAGGAGATGTGAGATTAGTTAGGACTCACTAACCTTTAGTCAATCTCTTTTCTTTGGCCCGGCTACTCCAGACTTCTTAGTCAAGGCGCAGCTAAAATGATACGTCTACAGAAGACATATAGTATTAATATTATAAGCTGTGCGACCTGTTTGTGATGGAAGATGAAGACATCCTGGTCCTGGAGTATCCACGTCACTACATGTCTTTACATGGGTTCTCTGAAAACAACATATGTGGCACTACAGAGAATCAAGCAAGACTCATCATTGACAGCTCATTTGCTATTCTGAAGCACTGCATGGATTGTGGAGTTTATGCTGAAATCACGAATGGACAAACGTTCTCATCCACCCACATTCCCTGCAGGTGAAGCTGATGGACTTCAGAGGGTCACTGATCACTGAAGGGAAGGCGTGAGAGTTGGCTTTCTGAACACCCTTCACTGTTGATGTGTTTGATGATTGATGATGGTTTACTGAACACTGAACATGTGTTGCTCACAGGAGAAGATGAATCTGTTTTAACTACAGAGTTCATTGGTCAGGCAATGACTGACCACATGTGCCACGATGCTGGTAATAATGGTCAAAAAGAATTACGTCGTTCCTTTTGGAAAATATCATTCCAAAGGTCAAAGGTGAGACCAATAACAAGAACAAAATGGAAAAAACACATAAAACTCTGACTCAAGTGACAGTAAAATGATTAGTGTCAAACCGTGATGAGCACAGTGTAAAACACAGAAGTTGACACTGAATGTTTAACAATGAATAAATGTTCATTACCTTCTCAAAATCTGTTTCTGAGTGTCAATAACTATAAACTTGACTAATCGGTTCTCTTCTGTGAACTTTTACAGAATCCCAGGATCTCCTCAGGAAACTTTGTGACAAGCAGTCACAGATCCCCCTTAGATGCCATTTTAGATCATGCCTGGTTTAAAAACTCTCAAGTAAAGTAGAAGTTTTGGCTAGTAGATCTGGCCTATAGGCGCAGCTGCCCAGGGTCATCATGCAGGGACCCTCTCACGTTGATCCGGGGCGTCTACTGGTGGCCCCGTGCTTGCATCAGAGATGTTTGACAGCTGTGAAACTGTCCACCCAAACGCCCAAACCAAAAGTGTGTCCTCTTGAGCCCGACAGGCGGTGAGTGTCCAGTTATTCCCGCTCTGATTCATGTCCGTTTCTGATGTTTCTGCTGTTAGTTTGAACTCCTCACCTGATCTGCTCAGGTGTGTTTCAGGCTAAGCAGCTGCTGCTGGACTTCAGTCTCATGCTGGATATTAACATGCTGTTGTGTGTTTCAGAATCATTTCACTCTCTTTGCATGACGTGGGAAAGGAAATGCAGTCGAGTCGCAACAGCAAGGTTCATTTCGGATATCGATACTCGGATGACAAACCAGTATGTTGCTCTTTCTGTACTCCACACCTCTGCCTCTCGTTTCTCTTTTCAGTCCTGACGCAAACATCAGCTTTTACAGTTTTGATGTACAGATTGTGGAGATTACCATGAACACAAACTAAAATGGATCAGTTTACTTGCGTTTGCAAAACATTTTCTTCATTTTTAGGTGCTCATCAAATTTGTCGGAAAGTGCCCGTCTGACAGGCTGGTGGAGTTGGTAAGTTGACAACTTTATTCTTCATGAAATTCTCTAAGAGCGTTTTATTCACTTCTAATTTGGTAATTGATAAACCTTGATAAACAAGAATAGGGCTGCAACTAACGATTATTTTGGTAATCGAATATTTCTTGAATAATCGGATAAAAAGGCAATTTTCTTTTTCTTTTATTGACCCGAGCAACACTATTCACATCCTGTCCAATGCTGTCCTTCAAACAAACATGTCAGCTGAGTGCTATGAACACACACATAGTGAATATATCTACCATTACATAAATTAGCCATGGTTTTACACTGAACAAAACAAACAATAATAATAATAACAGGGTTATTGTAGTTATTCAGTGGTAACCACAAATTAACCATAGTTTTGCTTCAAATCCATAGATTAACTATATGGTATTTTTGTGGTTATAAATGGTAATCAATGCGGCAAAAGCATGGTTTTATTATAATAAAAACATGGTTTCACGATCTAATAGAACCATGGTCAATTTCCGTAAGTGTATATCTGTGCTAAAGCCTACATTATGTTGCAAAAAAGGAGTTTAAATCCCTACGTTAAAATGATATTAAACAAGAACACAAATTCAGTGTTAGCAGACAAGAGGAATGTCACGTCTGTTTGTGCTTGTTTCGTTCAGTGAAGTTTGAATTTACACAGACTGTCAGGGCGCGCTTTAATGCAAAATGGAAATACTCGCGTGAATTAGTAGCATTTACAGATGAGGATATAAATGCTGTTCTCTATATAGATCAGTGCATATAACCTGTAGGATGAGCGTTTTTGCGCTGAGGACATGCAGGACGACACACACATTTGTCAAGGCACATGACAGGGTGTGTTAAGCGCTACGCTAATGCATTCACTTGAAGCTTAAAATAAACAGTTCTCATGTTTTGGGCGCTTTGATCATGTACCTTTCCTGCCATCAGCTCACTCTGTTTCCCACTCCACTATTTCTAGGCGCACATTTTGTCCATAAATGCATTATTCAGTGCTGTAATTTGCCGTGCGCGACTGGTGGAAGCTTTCGCGTGAAGTACAGACCCGACTAATCGATTAATGAGAATCGCTATCGATGATTTTCCTTTTAGATTATTATGGATTTTATCGATTAGTTGTTGCAGCCCTAAGCAAGATATAATTGACATATCTTAGAGATCCATCAGTTGTGAAGCACATTGCTTTCTTCTTTAATTTCCCTCACTCTTTAAGATCAAAGTGTGTGGTTTAATATTCCCAGGTAAGTAACTAAATGAATATAAACATGTGATTAGTCGACTGGTGGCTTGAATGAGTGACTCCTCTTTAGTCGAGGGCAGCCCTAGAGTTTAAAGGCTGAAAGTGAAGTAAACCCGGCCTTTAGTTAGGGAGATGTGAGATTAGTTAGGACTCACCTAACCTTTACGTCAATCTCTTTTCTTTAGCCCGGCTACTCCAGACTTCTTAGTCAAGAAACAGTGACAATGATGCATCTACAAAAGGCGTATAACAGAAATATTATACAGCTGTGTGACCTGTTTCAGTGGAAAGATGAAGACATCCTGGTCCTGGAGTATCCACGTCATCATTACGTGTCCTTGTTGACATTCTTCGAATGCCACAGCGATGCGCTTTACAGAGGATTAGATTCTCAAGAGCGCCAGCTACAAATGATGCATCTACAAAAGGCGTATAACAAAAATATTATACAGCTGTACGGACGTACAGCTGTTGTCACGTCATTGTGGTGGAAGATGAAGAGATTCAAAAGATTCAAGAGTTTTATTTGTCACATACACAGTTATATACAGAATATACAACGGCAGTGAAATGTAAGACATCCTGGTCCTGGAGTATACGTCTCATTACATGTGTTTACTTAAAGGGAACACGCTGACTTTGGGACTTTGGCTTATTCACAGTATCCCAGAGTTAGATAAGTCCATACATACCATTTTCATCTCCGTGCATCTCATAACTCTGTCTAGCCGCACCACCGCTAGCCTAGCTTAGCACAAAGACTGGATGTAGGTACTGGAAGGCTCCAGCTAGCCTACTGCTCCAAAGTGACAATATAATGGCAACATTTTCCTATTTACATGTTGTGATGTGTATAGTCACAGTGCGTATACAAAACACAGGAGTTACATGAGGCGCAGCCATCTTATAAGCGTATACATACTGGGGACTATATTCTCAGAAGGTGAAGCCACTGCTTCTTCTGTGGAGTGATTTGCTCCACAGCACCTGAGTAGCACCATTGTTTCTTCGTCAACAAAACCAACGTGACTAGGTAGCTAGTAATGTAACGTGACTGTTAAATATAACTTACTCATCACCGCCCTTTTACTCTTTGCTCACCTAAAGGGTTATTAGGAACACCATACTAATACTGTATCTGACCCCCTTTCGCTATTAAGAACTGCCTTGTAATTCTATGTGGCATTGATTCTAACAAGGTGCTGAAAGCATTCTTTAGAAATGTTGGCCTTATATTGATAGGATAGCATCTTGCAGTTGATGGATATTTATGCATGTACATCCAGAGCATGAGCTCCGTTCCACCACATCCCAAAGATGCTCTGTAGGGTTGAGATCTGGTGACCTGTGGGGCCATTTTAGTACAGTGAACTCATTAGCCGTGTTCAAGAAAACCAATTTGAAATGATTCTGAGCTTTGTGACATGGTGCATTATCCACTGCTGGAAGTAGCCATCAGAATGGGCACATGAAGTGGTCATAAAGGGATGTACATGGTCCAGAAACAATGCTCAGGTAGGCCAGTGGCATTTAAGGGGCTTAAAGTGTGCCAAAGAAAACATCCCACACCATTACACCACCACCAGCCTGCACAGTGGTAACAAGGCATGATGGATCCATGTTCTCATTCTGTTTACGCCAAATTCTGACTCTACCATCTGAATGTCTCAACAGAAATCGAGACTCATCAGACCAGGCAACATTTTCCATTCTTCAACTGCTGTCCAATTTTGGTGAGCTTGTGCAAATTGTAGCCTCTTTTTCCTATTTGTAGTGGAGATGAGTGGTACCCGGTGGGTCTTCTGCTGTTGTAGCCCATCCGCCTCAAGGTTGTGCATGTTGTGGCTTCACAAATGCTTTGCTGCATACCTCGGTTATGCGAGTGGTTATTTCAATCAAGTTGCTCTTCTATCAGCTTGAATCAGTCGGCCCATTCTCCTCTGACCTCTAGCATCAACAAGGCATTTTCACCCACAGGACTGCCGCATACTGGATGTTTTTCCCCTTTTCTACACCATTCTTTGTAAACCCTAGAAATGGTTGTGTGAAAATCCCAGTAACTGAGCAGATTGTGAAATACTCAGACTCGGCCCGTCTGGCACCAACAACCATGCCACGCTCAAATTGCTTAAATCACCTTTCTTTCCCCATTCTGACATTCAGTTTGAGGTTCCAGGGAGATTGTCTTGACCCACACCCCTAAATGCATTGAAGCAACTGCCATGTGATTGTTGATTAGATAATTATGTGAATGAGAAATTGAACAGGTGTTCCTAATAATCCTTTAAGCAAGTGTATGTGTGTGTATTTATAAACAAAAGCTTTTCTAAGCTAGCAATATTCCCATAATGGATTTCTCAGCACATTTCACAAAAAAACAGAAAGCAGGGGTTGATTACTCAGATTGTTCATTACTTTAGTTTGTTACAATCTTGAATTTATACAACCAATGGAGAAGTAACACTCTGTCACTGTATAAGATTTAAGTGTTTTTAAATGGTTCCACTTCTCCTCCTCCACTTCCATAATGGAAAGGGTTACAGTTGATCCTCACAGCCTAGCCATACAATCATCCTCACCACAATCTTTTTAGATTCTCAGTTCCCTATTATAGTGTATCTCTAAAGCACGCCTCATGCTCACAACTCTACTAACAATTGATGTTATTTTATTGATTTAATGATACAAGAAATCACTTACAGAAAGCTGACTTTCCTTTAGAATGGCACCTGAATCAACACCTGCTTCCCAAAAAAGCATTTACACAAAGTGTTGCCAGGATCCCTTTCTTTTAGCGCTGACACTGTGACATTGTGCTCTTTGTTAAGAAGTCTAGTAGGGACACACAGATGTTGAAATCCTTGCTGTCATCTACCCTAGTTGCCAACATCCTTGGCAAGTATGTCATCCTGGACTGAAAAGAAAAACAGATTAGTCAAATTGTATATTGTGTGTTTACTACGCATTGATTAAAATATACTCTACCATTGGAGGTCTGACTTTGGTTATGAGTGTTAGATTATTAACTGGCAGATGTGGGACTGTTACTTAAGCGTCTATAATCACACACTGAGAATTTAACTTGAAGGTCATATTCTAGTTATCACTACACTGAACATGTTTTACTCCATTTACCCCATAAAATGATTGTAATGAAATAGCTCCAAAAATCATCAAATATGACTATCGCCATATACTTGCATGAATGGGCAACTGTAAATATATTCTAAAACAGATGGGGAAACTGTCCTAATCCTACAACATAAGAAAAAAACAAACAATGAAATATGACATGGCAAGTAAAAGCTTTGTGTAATTTTGTGATTGATTAATTGATGTATCACTCACCTCAGTCTTAGTATAATTATTGGCATGGAAGCAATATTGTACCAGAAGCTTGGATAGTTCTGGGAGCCATATAAACATCTTAGGGCTAAAAGTAGCTGCAACTCTGCAGATTTAGAAACTCTGAAAAATAATGGGTATATCAGTATTAAATTTGAGACTCCTAAATGTTTGCTAAGAGTATTTCACAAAGCTAAAAACCAGCTCCTAAATCTATGAAACATAATACCTTGTTCTGTTTTTACTGATTAAATCGCTGACTGAGGACTCCTCTCTCTATCAGCCAATCCTGTGGTCATAGTTAGTAAAGTGTGATGACATCATCCTCTCGGCTGAAGACTTCTCTCTATTCCTTGAGGCAGAAAGCGGGTCTCAGCAGCTTTGTGAATGGTTTTAAGAGAAAACTCTGAGGCTAAGAACTTTTATTTCTATTAAGGGAGTACTCTTAAATGGTAAGCCGCATGAATCACATTTAGATTCATAAGGAAAAATACATATTTATATTGAGTATGTAACCATTTGATAACTTAATAATGCAGCCATATCATCTCATGACTTGTGGTGGGTGTAGGAGAACAGGGTCGCAGAGGACTGATAAGTGCAGGCTAGAGTTGGGTGACCAGTGGCCTTAGATGCGCCTGTACACCATCATCATCAGCAGCAATCTGGAAATAACAAAACTGTTGTATATATGCTGCCTAATACCAAAGTTTATGGAAATGTGAACAGACAGTTGCAATTGTATAAGCCCAGTTGTATAAATAACATACCTCATCATCAAGCTGATTGTAGTGCCACCACAGGATTGGACCTGCAGAAACAAAACTGGTAATGGCATTGAAAGTGTTTACATGTCAAACACTTGTTTACATGTCAACACCATTGGCATCTTTGCAAACTCCTCGGCTGAGAATGGAAGTGGATCAAGACATAACTCATCTTGAAGAGAGGACTATGTAGAGTGCCGTTCTTCCAGTGGTTGTATAGCCCAGTATAGCCCTCTGAGTCTAGAGGGACAACAGTGGACCGCCCATAAGATTGTTTGAAATCCAGAACAAATAGCAACCTTAATGGTGCTGTTGGGGATGTTTTCATCCACTGGTAAAGTTTTTAGTGGTCAATTTGGCCATAACTTTCTCGTGTTTTCTTAAATGGAATGATTTTTGTGGTGACGATCTTATTTTGACACATATTTTGGGAAATGCTTTGAAAATTTTCAAAGAAACTCTACCCGTACACTGTGGGCAAATTCACTACCTTTTCATTTATGTTTAGTGGCTGAAACAGCCACCTCACTTTAAACTACTGTAAAAATGTGTCAGATAAATATATATATATATATTTTTTAACTTTTAAGCATAAATCTATTAATCAGCCTCTTAGTCCTGAGTCAAAACTACTGAATGTTTAAAAAAAAAAAAATTCTGCGTTTGCTCTTTAGTTGCCGATTAAATTGTACTATAAATGATGTCACTGATTTGGGAAAAACACAAAATGACACTTTCAATATAAAATGTGACAGTTGTGGACTGGATTTTTCTTACCTTTATCACAGTCTTGGTTGTGTCAAAGATTAGAAACAACACTGGCTTTGATGCATTGTTTGGTTTGTAGCAGCATTAGATTTGAATTCTTCCTCCTCATGTACAAACCCGATTCCAAAAAAGTTGGGACACTGCCAGACTGTAGGAATAAGCAGGAATGCAGTAATTTACAAAATTTCATAAACTCATATTTTGTCTCACACAGTAGAATATAGATAACATATCAAATGTTGAAAATGAGACATTTTGAAATGTCATGCCAAATATTGTCTCATTTTGGATTTTCTATAGAAACTACATTCTAAAAAGTTGGGACCCAGGTAGCAATAAGAGGCCGGAAAGGTTAAATGTATGCACTTTACCTCCTGTTCTGAACGCGTTCATTACTAAGCGGGACTTGAACTCTGGTCCGCGGCATAGGAAGTTAAACGCTCAACAGGAGGCTAAAGGCTGCACCCCTAACGTCAATCGCTAGGCGTCTCTTGAGATCAGGAGGGAGTGGAGAAGCCTTACTCGCACAGCAACTACTGGCTGGCCTCAGTTACATGTACATATAAGGAACAGCTGGAGAGACCAATTCCCAACAGTAATAGTGAGTCAATTGGCAACATAGTGGGTATAAAAGAGCCTCTCAGAGTGGCAGTGTCTCTCAGAAGTCAAGATGGGCAGAGAGATGCTGAATTCCCCATTGCACTGCGGCCAAAAATACTGGAGCAATATCAGAAAGGAGTTTCTCAGAAAAACACAAAGAGTTTGAAATTCTCATCATCCACTGCATAATATCATCCAAAGATTCAGAGGAATCTGGAACAATCTCTGTGCATATAGAGTCAAAGCGGAAAAGCCATACTGGATGCCAGTGATCTTTCGGGCCCTTAGACGGCACTGGTGGTGTCAGAGGGAGAATACAATACATCCAACACGTGTCAGGACCCACTCATCGCCGTAATCATACATTATGACCTAATATTGTCATGGAATAAATGTTGATATCGTTGAAATTCTGCAGCAAAGCAATAACATCTCAGATCATTACCTAGTATCATCATCCATCCATCTCATCTTCCGCTTATCCGGGGCGGGTCGCAGGGGCGACAGTCTAAGCAGAGGCGCCCAGACTTCCCTCTCCTAGCCATTTCCTCCAGCTCTTCCGGGAACCCCGAGATGTTCCCAGGCCAGCCATGGGAGACATAATCCCCAGCATGTAATGTTTAAAACTAATGAAAATGTATTCTTTAAGACTGTTTAAAGTAGCTTCTTCGTCCTCAAACTATCTTTTACTCTTGTTTGCCAGCACACCTCTACCATATGACTGAAAAACAGAAGAACAACTCCACAAAACTGCGGCCCAAGAATGCCCCTTGAAATTGTCACTTTGTTTCCCTTATTTGGAGGACCAATACTGTTAGAATGGGCAGTAATTCTTTCCAGATTAAATATTTATGCAAAATGTATTTTATCATTTTAACTTTTGGTTAATGTTTGGATGTGCATTCGTGTTTAAATGTATTGTTTTGACATTTCAAATGTCTCACTTTCAACATTTGATATATTATCTATATTCTCATTGTGAATAAAATATAAGATTTATGAAGATTTGTAAGATGGCATTCCTTTTTTATTCTGAATTTGTACAATATCCCAACTTTTTGGAATCGGGTTTATAAATAGGAAAACAGTATTAGTATCCATAAACTCTTGTCTCTTCTTGAAGTCCTGTTTTTGTTTCTTTATGTTTCTTTATATTATCTTCTTTTACAAATCATCATGTTTAAATATTTGACAGTGTAACTTTTGCAAGCTGCTGATTTATTACCAATTTTGTACATAAAGCATGTACATTTTTATTTCAGAACATTTACAAAAGATGGTATTGAGGCTAAAAGAAATAGTCAAGACAACTTCACAAACAATATTATCAATTACAAGTGTTTTTATAATGTCCTATAATACACAGTGGATTATATATTCTCATGAATCATTTTACCATAATGCATTATATTGTCAATAATTATGAATGTATACCAAATGATTTAAAATATTATAAATAAGTAATGTATACAATTGGTATTAAAAATGATATTAATTAAAAAACAAACTGATGTGCGTTATGAGCAGATTAATCGAAGAGTTCAAGAACCGATTCTTCGTGAATCATTTTCGATTTTCGATTCAGACATACATTCCACGCCCCACTCAAGATAAGCACTTGCGAAAACTCAAACGCAGTGAGATATGAGGGAGTCAATTATGTCACGTCCAATAAATATGATATTTAGTCTTTGTTGCTGTTTATACAATGATGGGAAAGTTGAATGTGAAACTAGGCGTGATGTGGCATCATGTAGTGAGTCAGTAATCTGCGTCGTGTTTTCTCCTCTCTATTTCCTGTCAGCTGCAGCGGCTAAATAGGTTGGGAAATCAACTGATGTTTTAACCTCTGGTGCTCCCTCATTTGTGGGATTCCTTTGGTTTTATCTTCCCGACCGGACACCTAAAACTGGAAACTTCCTCCATCCCAAGTAAAACTAATTATACATATCTAACATCAATAATATTTTTGATTTTGTATTTTGAGATGATTTGATGGTATTTTTTAATATTTATGCCTTCAATAATTATGGACCCCTATTCCATGTTTTTATTGTTGCATTAATATTCTAGTTAAAATGGAGACTAGGCATTTAAATATGTTTTTGAAGGCAGATTCGTGCCATCTGGTGGAATTTGATAATCGAACATGCACCATATGTGTGACCACTGTAGTAGTCTCTATGGAGAGCTTGGGAATTCACTAGTTGTCTTTGGACACATTGAATGATTACTTTGGGTGGATTTGATATATATATTAAAGCAATCTCCAAAGTACTTTCTGTTAGGGTTTTTGTTCCTTCGTACCTCATCCCAGTTTTACTGCATTGGCAATTGAATGAACAGATACTCAGCGCTGAGGGAGAGTGTAACATCTCACTTGAATTGGATGTAGGATTGATAGTTATATACAAAGAATAAAAGGGGTGTAGAAAGAGTTTAACTAATGAGAGAGTAGAGTACATCATATATCTCTCAGGTTATAGGAATGCTGATGCTCCTAGAAAAACAAATCTAAATATGGTACTCTCCTTGTCTCACCTAATCCAGGCTCTCCATGACTCCTGAAAGCCCTTCAATATCAGCAAGAGCCCTTAGCAGAAGCCTATTCCTTATAAGTTCTGGTCCCATATATCAAACTTATAGGAACATAGAGAATACAGCTTCCACATACCGAGAAAACCTTTACTGTCTCCATTTCTCTTTCCAATGCTGAGACCAACATAAAATCTAATCGTTTGTTCATATTGGCAATAAAGAAGTGCCCACACACCCAAATCTCAGCATTACTTTCTTTTACACAGATACAATTACTTTCTTTACCTTCATATTCATAAACATTCTTCCTTGAACATTTCTTCATCTCTTCTTCCATTTTTCCTTTTCAAAATTACTAACACCAGCAGTTCTATCTCATGTAAGCATGTTAGGAAAGATACAAAGTTATTCATAGCACGATTAATATCAAAGCTCTAATGAATGGAGATAATACAACGAATAATAAAAGTGATAATTAGTAGAACTACACCTATAGGAATTAAGGCAGATACAAGCATTTGTTGCTGTATCCTGTTGAGCCATGATAAGAACCCACTTTGATTGTCATCAACCTCTGAAATCTTTGTAATTCTTGGAGCAATTCTAGTCATATTTTTAAACCCTCTGAGATTAAATGACCATCTGCATCATTCTCAGGTATATAGGGTGCAACAAGAGGTTCCAATTATAACTTACACTCCTCCTCGCATACCGTTAACTGATCTAAGACTCAGCCTGTTTTGCAGGGCAGTTGGACGGAGCCCTCGAGACCTGTTGAGGCCACCAGCCAATGTGTCTCTTGTAGTATTGATGAACTAAATTAATTCATATCTTGAAACTCTACTATCAATCTCCAAGACTAGAAACACTACATCCTGGGATCATTGCTTCAAAGAATCTTTCAGTACCAGTCCAAAGTCGATGTTGTACTGGTACTGGATTATCTCTGTACAATCAGTGGAACTGCGTGTTGTTGAGAGGAGCGTTTCTTTCTCTGTTCTTGTTTTATTTATAACAGGAGTTTGTGTGGTCCTAATAATCATGGAGATATTCTTCCAAAGTTACCAGAGCACATCTTTCCACTCCAATCTTTCTGGAAGAATAGTGTAGACTCTATGTCCACACCCAGCCAAAATACAATCTTTGACAGCTCTAGTTCCCTCGTGAAGCAGGAGCATATCACACTGGCAGTTTTGACCTGGCGTAAATTGCACAAATGATTATAAATATACATCTTGGATAAAAGGATGTGGCACATCAACATAAGCAATAGTAGATATAGGCGTGGTGTTTCCTTTAGAACACTCTGTCATATTAGCTTTTCATAATGCAAAACACATAATCATACAACATGTAGCACTATTTTTATCTCACAATGACGATATGTTTGATTGCCATTTACTTGCAGGGAGCTGTCCCAGTCTCTGCATTGTTCCACTTTCTCTTTTCCCCACACAGCAGTGAGTCAGAATAGGGACCAATGGTTGTCACTTTGCAACCACTTGCGGGCGCAAACATCCGTGATTCTACCTACTTTTCTTTCAACAACTCCATCTTGCGGTTTTATTTGGAGTGTATATCTGTTGTCCAGTAATGCTAACACAAAGAGAGGGTATTCTAAATCTTCTTAGGTTATTGGTGATTTAACTTCTACATGAATGATCCAGAAGCACTCTGTAGCATTTTTGGTGCAAACATAACATAGTCACTTGTTTTCCTTCATATTTATGCAGTGGTTGGCCAATCATCACTACATATGTAGCATGAAGAAAGCATATTACAGTTCTTCTTCCTTCTGTGCTACCCAAGTTCTGCATTACCAGTGCTAACAGCAGCTTTGTATATGAATAAATACGATAGTCAGCACAACCAGGTAAAATATCAAATTTAAGCAATCAAGTGGCTTTCCAATGATAATTATTGCTGGTTCTAGATCTCTAGCACTCTCTTTTTCCCTAGCAGGCCGTCTTGGTTTCACGCTTCCTTGGATCTTTCCTTGGCTCCACTGGTTTCCTCCGCAGATCGACTCAGAACCTTCACCAGGATGGAGCTGTTTTCGGTCGACTTAGCATGGATCCACTGTGGCTGGAAGTCGATCCAGCACCTATTTCTCGTCAGTTGTTAAATCACCCGGTACGCGCGGGCCCTGATCATTCAGCTCTCCCAGTTTTGTGGGCTTCCAGACACCTTTATCAGCGCACACCTGTGTGTTATCTATGAGCGAAAGGATGATGGCCAGGGGGTTCTGCCGAGAGAAAGACACATCTACCATTGATGCTATTCAACGCTTTGACTAGTGGAATCCACACCTGTCCGTATTCTGATCTCACTTTTCCGTGTCACTGTGGAAAAATTTGCCAGCCCAGCGACCTTTGGCCATGGGGTGGAGAGTCTACCCCATGGGAAATTTCAAATGGGGTTTGTATCTTTATTTATTGCTGATGGTGAGCATTCTAATTTCTGCTTATTCATCACGGCGAGCAATATAAATCAACCATTTCTATCTCACCTGTATCAATGTACGCTTTGTAACGTATCCGATCTTTGATGATTCTCGTGAGTCAAATTTTCAACCTGCCCACACTTGATTGTGGATTATATACGTTATATGAAGAACTTCCAGAGTAATATTAAGCTCTTTGGCTAACAATTGTGTGACTTTGGAAAGCGAGCGGTGTTCCATTATCACTGTCTATGACCGATGTAGTACTGAAGCTTGCTTGAGCCTGTACCATCTTTCGCAAGAGCTTTGCTTCACCGCTCTGTGCATTTTTCTCTATTCACACAGGAAAAGCATTTGAATACCTTAGAAAATCAGTCTTCAACAATCACAAGCAAATGTATGTATTATTACTTAAGGAGGCGTGTGCGTAAAATCAATTTTGCAAGTGTTGGAATAGCAGCTCAGGACATGTAGTAAAGATAGTATTTAGTCAGTTTCATGTGCTTGTTAGTTTTGAGTACACACTACAGGCAAGCATCCAATAATATCAAAGAGTATTTCTTGAACATTTGCTACTTTTGTGTGGTCAGTTCAACATCTGTATCACTTTCTTTTTAAACACATAGCATTTTACCATGTATATAATATCTACACCCAGCATAACAATAAATATTAGATGCCAGGTATTGCAAGTCTACCTTGTTTGTCTCTTAAATTCCCCACTGGATCTTGGTTTCACTTTCACGTCTGTGCAATGGAGACAAATACGACTATGCGTGAGGTGTAGCTTGTAATATGTTTGTGCTCCAAATCGTTAGTCAATGATATGATTCATCATAGGCAACATCTGGGTACCCCCTTTTTCTCGCTTTACATATGAACAAT
Organism: Paracanthobrama guichenoti; assembly: GCA_018749465.1. Taxonomy (NCBI): domain Eukaryota; kingdom Metazoa; phylum Chordata; class Actinopteri; order Cypriniformes; family Gobionidae; genus Paracanthobrama; species Paracanthobrama guichenoti. The sequence goes on along the minus strand of JAGHMJ010005033.1, from coordinate 31,354 downwards.
ATCACTTCTTTGCTTTGCCCATTTTCCTACTTCATCCACAAATCTGTTTCCTTTGGCCTCATCTGTGTCTCCTGGTAGCATGTCCTGCTACTTTGATAACAGCCAGTTTTGATGGTTGTTGTGCTGCGTCAATGAAATCTGCTACAATGCTGTAATGAGCAAATTGGCTTTCCATCTGAGATTTTAAAATTTCTTTCTTCCCACAATTTATGTAAAATCATGGACTATGCTATATGCATATTTGATCCAGATGTATATATTACTAACACACTGAAGTCTTTTGCCAATTGACAAGCTCTTATTAAAGCAACTAATTCTGCAACTTGTGCTGACTTGTATGGCAAAAGAGTATGCCTCAATTATAATGATCAGGTAATTCAGCAATAGCATATCCACATAAGAACATACATTATCATTTGGCTTGAAACAGGGATCCGTCAATATAAAACTCCCGCTTCCCTCCTCCCAGGACAGATGCAGAAACATCTGGCCTGCAGGTGACTCGAGGGGAAATTTGATTCTGGTCAGGCAATCATGAGTCCTCACTTCTCGAATTCACAGCAAATCCTTAACCTGTTGCAAATGTAGCAGTAGGGCCATGGAATAACAGAAGTTGACTTTAGAATCCAAATTAGCAGTAACGCTAATAGCCCTCCATAGCCAGAGCCCGGCGTTACAGGCAGTCATATAAGTTGAGTAGAAATATTATCATAATGACGATCCTACCACAATCGAGGAGTGTGCACTATCAATTTTAACTTGAAATTTTTCAGCATCTTTTTGCAGGCGCTGTAGCAGCCACTGCCGCATGCCGTAAGCAGGAGTCCCTGGCTACTGAATCAAGAGTTTAGACAAATAAGCTGTGGGGTGAAAAGTACTCTCCATGCTCCTGGGCCAGGGATTGCAGCAGCTGTGCCTCCACTTTTCATGCACGTACAGAGTGAAACTCTTGAGAATTAGCCTCTTGGGAGTCCGGGTGCAGGAGGTCTTATAAGGGAGGATTTCAAATGTCACAGCCGGCTTTGTCCATCTCAGCTGTCCATACAATGTCCTCTTTGTCCTCCAGAGTAGCAGTTCCTCAGAGGATTTTGTCCTTTACATGGAAATAGTTAGGCACCTACGCAGTGGCAATGAGTAATCTCAGTCCCAGGGAAGCTTTGCATTTGCTTCCCTGTGTTGATGGAGTGTTTGAAGGTAGTAGCAAGCTTTCCACTCTGTGTCAGCAGACAATTGCACCTTTGCCCTGTGACAAGTCTCATGTCCAAGGTATTTAACCTCCTCTGTACCCAATTGTAGCTTCTCTAGGCATGTACCTGAGAGCAACTACTGCCACAAATGTTTGAGACAATTTTAGAAATTAGCAGCACACATATCCTCAGATGCACCTTATGGCGAGGATGTCATTCATGTGATTAGGCGCGAACAGGCGTTTGGAGGAAGCTTGGCATCTTTCCAGCGTTGCGTGCACTACAGAGAAAACAGCCGGAGAATCTCTGAACCCTTGTGGCAGGCGTGTCCGCGTTAATTGTAATTTTCCAGGTAAGCGAACAATGGCTGAGTTCGGCGATCAACAGGAATACTGAAAAAGCACTAGAAATATCTAAAACCAGTAAAGAATGAATGTTCAGGAAGGAATGGAATTAATTATAGTTGCACGGCCATCAGGTGCACAATAGGAGACATTAAAGGTAAGTACTTAACTCCTTAACTTTTCTCAAATCTTGAGTTATGCCAAAAGAACCCGTTTGCTTTCTTGGGTGGATTAATTGTGGTGTATAAGGTGTGATAGTGTGTGTACCAGGGATGCCTTGAGCCAGTAGTCTATCAATAACAGGAAGAATACCCTCCACCTTTTCTTTAGAGAGGAGTATTGTTTCTGATACACAGACTTGTTCTGTGTTTAGCGCTTAGCAACATAAGGGCTGGACATCAATGAATCCTTGTGTCATCTTTGTGGGCCGCCCACAATTTGGGGTGGGCGCCCTCAATTTCCTCTTTGAGCCTCAGTTGCGAGACTAGTCTCGAGGAGAGCATTTCCTGTATCCAACAGTGAGAGAGTAGGCTGCAGTGAAACATAAGTTGTAGAGAGTCAGCACATCAAAGTGAAGTTGAATACCTGAATTTATGCATCAAATCTCTACCCAAAAGGCAAGAATGGGAGAATCAGGTATCAAATTGCAAAAGCAGCCAAACTTTTAAACAATGATGGGATCATTAGAAATGCTTTGAACTGTTAGTGTCATTTACGTGATTTTATATATAATTACACATTGATTACACTGAGTTCACATGTTTCCTCATAATCGAAAGCCTTCATAAACAAGTGAAGAAAGATGCAGATGCAGATGGAATTCTACTGTCAATGAGAAAGACATAAGTTTATGGTCAACATTTAACCCAATAAAATGCTGCAAACAGTTGACACATTAGGATAACTTAACCAAATCTCAGTGGCAAAATTATCAGCAGAAGAAGTTAGTTGAACTGGGCTTTGAGTCTATTGTATTGCCAGAAAATGGGATATGAGACTGGATTTTTTGTTTGTCAGTCTTACGGAGCAGAAGTGTATGTGACGCCAGCTTAGGTGCCAGAGCCCTTGCACTCTGCCTTCTGACCTCAGCCTCTGTTTCCAGTCACCTCTCACTTTTTCCTACAGTCATCAAATGCGGTTTGTTTACAATAAAAACAGCATCTCCACATTTCCAGACAATTTGCGGGCCATGATTCCACCAGTTAGGTATGTAACTTGATGCGTGCCCGGGAGTCTTGCCCCCCTGGGAGACATCAAAAGCTCCACAACGGGAGAAAGCTCAACATGTGTCGGGCCAATCCCACTGACAAAGCGTGGCTGTAGTATTATTTGCACGGAGTAGTTATGCAAGGCGTGCTTTTAACGTGTGTATGTTCATGTTATTTAGGAGCGATTTAAAGCAACGGACAATTTTGATCAATTGGAATGCAGATTCCTCACCCAAGCATGTCTAAATCTATTTAAAGGAATGCAACAGGGCTTTCTCTCTCCCAGTTCTCTTGCTCTGGTATTGGCGCTGCCTTTGAAATGTCTTGTTTGTGAAGACACCTTTCAGCAAAAAAACAGTCAAATTGCTTAGAAAAATTCTTTTGAGTTTACCTGAGCTGGCCCAGCATACCCAGTCAGCTTGCCTCGTCTTCTGTCATCATCAGAAATCAGCAAATAAAAGCCTTTCGTGGACTGTTTAGACAAATCAAGGGGGCTTAGCATCTTCCCGAGAAGTGACGTCACCGTAGGCGGTGTGTATCATATATGAGGTTTAAATACAATCAATTTCCCCAATCATTTCCTCCTCCGTAATTTCTGCAGGCAGTGTTTAGTCTGGCATAAAAGCGCATAATCTGGCGATCCAGTTGACTGCCCAGAGCTGTTAACCGTTCAATGTACTGCTACAAATTAGTGTGTGGTGTTTGAGAAGGATCTGGGTAGATCTTTTACAAATTACCACTGCTTCTGTCACACTCATAATGGAGTGATTTTAAATCCATCAGGAATTTGTACAAGCGGAAAAACTACTGTTGTGGTTGGTAACTCACGGATATGTCCCGATTAGTCAAAGAGACTTTGAACATTCATGCAGAAACAAATACATTCATCTCTGGGAAGGAGCATATCAGATTTCAGCTGCATCTGGGTTTGAGAAGCTCTCCATTCTTCATCTCTGGCCCTTTAATATCCAATAAGTTTTCATCCAAATTTCAACATAAAATCTATCAAATCTATATGACCTTTTAACCCAGTTATTTTCATTCTACTGAATGTTATATGTCTCTATGTATGTGCATGCTTTTTGTTATAACCATATTGATGTATATGTTTGATAGGTTGTGGAAACTTATAGCCAGTGAATGCTTAGGAAAGAAATAGACGTCAATCCTCACCATTCCTTTAATTCATAAGTTAAACTCCCATTGCTTGGTCTCAAAATCTTTGTCTGTGAATTTGCAAGGCCACGGCTATATGCGTTAATGTGGTACCTATGATGACATCAAACTCTTTCTTTTCAGTGCCAAAGCCCCAAAGTCTGCATGCCTAAGAAAGCCATAAACATGTTAATGAGGCTTAGACCGAAGACAAAGGGAGATTTCCGCTTCTGGGTTCCTTCAGCTGATGATTGGCTGTTCCGACAAAGCGTGCCTCGTGATGGCCGCTTTGCAAAGGCCTACACAGCTCTCCTCGCCTCTCTCGCTTTGTTTCCAGGCTCTCTTCTTTGCCGCTCTTGTTCTCGTGACTCGCTCTCTCTCACTCTCTCTCTCAGTGCTTTTCTCCAGCTACTTGCTTTTCCACCCTTTGCCTATTAGACGTAGATTTTGGATTGCCAGCACTTCCATCTTCCAGAGGTGGGACATTACCACACAAAGGGACAAGGTTGAATTTCCCGGACTCCACAAGGACCCACCCTGCAGATTCTAAGCACGGACGGGGATGTGAATTCCCCACCGCGCGCAAATCCGCTGATCCAGCCCACGAGAAGTAAACCCTATACAAGTATCTCTTTACTGTGTCGTTATAAAGTCTTGAGCTTATACCAATAAGTTGGACTGATTTCTTGCTTGTAACTCCAATGCGGTTGTGCTTCGGTAATACCACCTTTTCTTGTCTCCTCTCTCCTCTCCCTCTCTCTCTCTCTCTCTCTCTCCCTGCTTATGCTTCAGTTAATTTGTGTATGTTTGTTTCATTGTTTGTTGATTTATTAAAATATATATATATTCACACATTGATTGTGCCTGAGTTGCTCAAATCTATAGGTCCCTTTTACAGTGAGCCGATTCCTGTTACAAATTAAAAGAAAGATACTTCTTCTGGCCAGAAGAAGCCTTGTCTAAAGAAGTTGTTAAAAGGAGATAGTTGGTGGACAATTATCAAATCAACACAGACTCAATTCTAGAATCAAAGAAAATTCTAAAGAAGTTGAATCAAGCCCTAGATGTATTAATAATTGTTATAATCCGTTTATAATCAATAACTAATACCCAAATTCCCCTCTGTGCGATTTATGCATGTTTGATCAGCTTGATTGATTAGGCAGCATGCATAAATCCACTCCATTCATTTCTGAGGCTAGATCTCGCTACGCTAATGGGTGGAGGATAACGCGGCCATCGCTTTCAAACTTATGTTGAGCAAACTCAGTTCGGTCCTGGGTGTGTGTGTATATGTTTTGTTGTTAAGCAGCGTGTCGCGCAATCTTGGCGGCTCGAACAAAGCGCTTTCCGCCCCAAACTAAATGAGCTCATGTTTCTGTTCGTTGTGTTAACACGACTAACATGTCTATCATTTGGCTTTGTTATTACTAGTAAATCCAAGTTAAGCTGCGGTCACAATAACAAAGTCGCCTTCGTAAGGTGATCATAAATCTCACTTGATGAACACGTGATCGGCCCGAGTTTCCTCCGATCACTCTTTGAGCCTTTTATTGTTGGCGCTCAGTCATTCTTGTATCGCTCACCGGCGCTGTGTAAACTAGCGTGCGGCTCGCTCCATTTTGAGTCCACATGAGTAATTGCCACGTGGTACCCAAGGCAAATCAGACAAAGGGAACGTGCCATGACCTGTGTTTGATTTGGCCAGAAGCCAGGTAGTAAACTCACAGTCCCGGCGAATCCTAAGGACATTGAAGAAACTCCTGTTACCGTATATTTTTATTGCTTTGTCAGTAGTGAAAGGTTCATACCAGGCTGCCTCGATCCTCCTGCATCGTAAAGAGAAACTAAAAATATCTCTATAGAGAGATTTATTGTATGCGTGATTAATTTGTAACCACTGAACCAGTAGACACGCCCAAAATTGAAATCAATGAAGCGCCTGGGGTTGGTGCTGTCTTCTCTGACCAAGGCGAGCGCAGTCCCTCCCTCCCTATGTCATCTCCTGTGAGCGAACCGATACTTGCCATCTCGTGGACATTACTACGTGGATTCTGGCCTCTTCTGCTGCTTTCTGTGAAGGTTAATTCTACCTTCCCTTTTGCTGTCTTAGTTCTGCTCAGAACTGTAATTCTCCTCCCCTGTTACTGTTATTTGACACTCTCTGTCTAACATACTTCCCTAATTTATTTAAATTTATGTTAAAACAAGTTTTACAGTAAATTCAAATAAAGTTGTATCTATGTCACCACAGGCATTCAATAGTTCTTACACTCCTCTGAAGGTCATGCCTCAGATCTTTCTTCCCATGATTTCCTTTGAAAGTGTTATTTCTGCTGATTTCTGTAATATGCCTATTTACTGTAACAACAAATTCCCAAAATAATATTCTAGTACCCTAGCACCTGGTTATTTGAAATTTGGTTTAAACTGAGTTTAAATTCACATTTAAATTAACATTGAGTGCCTTTGGGACACTACACTCTGCTAAAGCACACAGTCTCACTGGGGTTATTACTCGACAGCGCCACGCTCTGTCAGGCCCGTAATAACACCTGAGTACTGGCAGCAGGCTTAAGTTTCCTCCCCCTCTTACCACCTTATATGCACTTTGTTTTTGATTTTTAATTTTATTTTACCCATCCACTTTTTATTTTGATTTATTATTTTTATTAATTTAAGCATTACACTTTATTTTATTAATTTTCATTTTATTTCTACCTCATTCTTGTTTCCTCTTCCTTTAATATTTTATTTTTGTTTGTTTTATATCACCACCTATGTAATTTCACTGTCATGTGGTGTTCTTTCAGTTCACATACCTGTACAGAACCTGCCAGAAACAGCAAAGCAAGGCTAAATATTAGATTGGAACCCAGCCCGCCAGAGTCATCAATACATGCCAATAACATGCGCCGTCCCAAAATCTTTATTTGAAGCTTGCCCCTCTCTCAATATCTTGCTATGGCCGAAGATATTGAAGTATCCTGGACCCCGTGGCTCACTAACCGAAAGCATGGAGCTGTTAGCCCAAATTTGTATTTTTGAAGTTATATATTCAAAACAACAAAACGTAGCTCTCAGTCGCAAGGACTTGCGTTGTCTGTCTTGCATGCCGCATTCTCTGCGATCATGATAAGCCAAGATGTCCCGTTCATCCAGCCCTGCTGCTCACCTGGGACAACCTCGAGACACACAACGTGCTATGACCTACGAGTTCCTGCCACTGAGAGTCACGGCGACCACCGGCAGCTGAGGCAGGAGAGAACGGCTGGACAGCGATCCTGAACAGGCTGAAGTGAGCCATGGCCCAGCAAGACCACAATCACAAAGAGTGGGCCAAGATTGTCGGGAGGCTTTCGCCCACAATCTGATCATCCAGACCACGGTCAGCGAGAATAACAACATCCAGCTGGAGCGTCGGCGTCTCTCAATCCAGGTAGCAGTATGAGGTTAGATTTCAAACAACAGTAGAATGTGATTTGGCGTGAGAGGCTCCAGGTCTTGCGATGGTCTGTGAGACATAATGTGGTAATGGGATGACCATTCAAGGTTGCTTCAATATCTCTCCCAAAGAAGTATTTGTAGTCTGCCGTCATCAAGGTGTGTTCTTTGTAATAATAGAGCATAAGATCTGGGCTGACCATTCGAATAAGTCTTTCCATACTCCAGGCAGATGTGAGGGGCTGCTGGAGGGTTGAGACTGTCCACCTGAACTCCTTTCTGAAGCATTTGTTTCTGGATTCTGCTTTGGTTCCATTCCAGAAGAGAATTCTGTAACTCTCTTTGCACCTACCCAGGTTAGATCCCGCGTATCAGATCGAGATGTGTAATACGCCAGCCTCTCCTGGCTATGAGTCTTCTTGCAGCATCAATACATGAATCTGTGTGTTTTTAGTGGGTAGGCCATTTCTAAGATGGGCCAACTCCTGCTTGTCATGCAGGTAGAGAAATAACTCCATACCTCTTCACTTTGACCGACCTCTTTTTTTTTGTTGGAAAGGTCCAAAATAGTCCACACCAACATTACTAAAAAGTGAAGATCAACATGTAGTCTTTCTTTAGAGTAAATCTACCCATCCTTTGTTGTTCTCCAATTTTTCCTCTGCAGCTTTGCATATGACACATTTAGAAAAAGCTTTTGATGTACTGCCATGATTGGTACTTTATAATCCAATATTTCTTTCTCAGGTCTTCTGAGAACATAGTTCGCCAGTATGTCCAAATTGTTCGTGTATGTGTTGAAGGATAAGTGTGAGATGTGAGATCTTTTGGAAGGATCATCGGTCGTTTGGTTTCACTCAGGCATTGCTAGCTTCCTCAATCTTCCTCTACCCTCAAAACTCCACTCACAGGATCACAGGTTCAGCATGGGCTGCCGCTGAATTTATTCAACCGCTTTCCACCAAGTGATGACACTTTCAATTACCCCAAACATTTCCTCCAAAGTACACAATGTCTCTGGCAAAACACAACAATTACCTTTTCAAGCTGTCACAAGATCATTCCAGGCTAGTCTGTTTTGTCCACAAAAGTGATAGCTTAATTTAGTTTTACCTTGCTTGCTTTGGCTTTTCTTTGTATTCATGCAGGCGTATTTGTATTTCTTTTTCTTTTGCAGTGAGTAAGCGAGAAGGATATTCTTAGACACAGGAACCATACTACAGCCCTAAGTCAGCTTTGTCCAACTTGAAGGGTGAAGTAGTTAAGCAGTTGGCTGAGTGGGATTTTCTGTTTCTTTATTAGAGTACTGTACACAAATGGTGTTCTTTTTGCTTCAAGCTCTTCAGAGACCACGAATGTACCATGGACGTGTTAGGCCATTACTCAGCTGCTTTCTTCCATAGAAAGTCTGGTCCTGTGGATCCTCTTTTGCAGTTTACCAATGTAGCCCCAGCACTCACTCCTCTTGATGCTAGTCAGCAGAGTTCTGCTTTGTTTTAATGCATCTCATTGAAGTTACATCACAACCTTTTCTCTAATAATAGAAGTCCTATTTGCACTTTACAAATGTGCCGGAATCTTGCATTTTCATTTTACAACATATTTTCAGCACTGATTGACTATCAGTCCAGAAACGTTGAGCGCTTCGAAGATCCAGCTCCAATGCTTTTCTTATCATGTAATGTCCATCACTCCTGACTGTAAGTTTCTAGGCAGATTGTGAGTTGCTTAAGTGGGAGCTACTTGGCTTTCCTAATAGAAAAGATACATGCACAGTGTGCATGTCATTGAATTAATCTCAAGTAACTTTCACACATGCCATATCCAAGTTCACTGGCATCGAGAAATGATGCAGCTCTGCGTTTGCTTAAGCACTCCAAATCCTGTTGGTTTTACGCATTTCGCCACTCCTGAAATTTTGTATTTCATCAAGATCAACTATCCATTTTGTCCACTTATTTACTGCAGCCAGCCAGGTATTTCCTCATCTCCAATTACACATTTACTCTCTAGCAGAGGTCTTGGAGAAGTAACTTTGCGGGTAAAGTAAGGGACCCTACAAAACTCCAAGTGGATCGTAGATGGAGCCCTTGGCAACTGACAACAAGTTTCCTTTGGGTATGGGATTTGCACTTGATAGTGATATCGAATGTGTCGGAAATAAATCCTTTTCCCCAGTCCGTTGATTTGCCCAGTCAAAGAAAAGGCAGCTACTAAACCAAATAAATGAAGTCGATTTAATGGAGAATCAGAAAAGCTCTGAGCTCAGAGATTTGCAGGACCCTGAGAGTCAATGGCTGACACCTGGGCAGTCCAGAATGTCTCCCCAGCATCTAAACACAATATTTATATTCTTGTCTTTTGGATCCTCCTCAGGTCCTCTCCTCCAACTACGTGACCGCTTGTCAGACGGTTTCCTCATTGGTTGCATCATAATAATAATCAGTGTTATCAGGTTGATTCCCATCATCTCAGGTTACTCCATACCTAATCATCAGTCTGGTACACAAAAAAAAAACAAGAATACCCCTTGCCCCATCCCGCTTTTTCTATCTCTGTAACTTTCTGGTAAACAGATAGCGTCAGCAATATCAGTCTTGGACCTTTCACCCTGGGTGCATTGTTCTTTGTTTTGAAAGAAACTATTTATTACAGAATTAGAAACAGTAACTTTGTGTTTGAACATTTCAAAGAACACGTGGCTAAGATAAATTAAAGTATTTAAACTACTATTAGCAAATGAGACACTTCAACACAGAATCAAAACATTTTCAAACTAATGTTTCAACTAATGAATTCCCACTCTTGATCTCTAGAAAGAGATCTACAGCTCATCCAAATCCCCATCCTCTTCACGGTCATCATGCTCATCCCTCCCAGTCCTGTGGAGTTGAAAGGTTATTGCAGTAATTATGACCCCACTAATCCCCAACACCAACCCTGGTAATTCCGCCACCTCTCACCTAGAATCACTTTTTCTTCTTGTCAGGAGTATTACCTATGGATGTTCCATTCTTCATGAATAAATCTTCAATTATTCTCCCTGCCCTTCTATATGCTAACTTGTCCCGCCCACACCCAATTCTTGGTAGTGCAATAACGGTGTTTTGTTTCCCTACACCTTGTCTCTGAGGCCCCCAAACTCTTTTCAGATTGTTGTAGGTGGGTAGCTCCCTACACCTGCTTTGTTTACTAAGTGAAAAATCACGTTTTGCCCCGATGTCTTGTTTCTGTCTGGTGTCCAGGAAATGCTTTTTCGTGAGTTACTCAACCCCCGTGTTTTGCCAGTCTGTTTAGCTTCTCCCACCCCCAACACATAATCAAAGGCACTTTCTATGCAATGTCCAATGGCAATATGTTTCAGGAACTTCTAACAAATCTCCACTCTCTTTTTTCAATTGCCCGAGAGCAGATGTTATGCTGCTTTGTTGACTTTCCGCAAAGTTGGGGCTGTGTGGTGCTCCTCTTTAGTCCCTTGGTCCTGCTCCTCTGTGTACTTCCTACTCTACTCCTCTCTTTGACCTATATTCAGGTCAACCCCTGCGTCTAGATCAGTGGACCTAGATGGTGGATCCACAGCATTAACACATGCAGACAAATGGAACCAAGTTTTCCCATACCCACTTAGTTAAGACACAATGGCTTAGTTCACCAGCGTGACCGGACTGAGTTGTCAGGTGACTCATCTGAGAGCGAACCACTTCCTCGTCTCATCTGTCTCAGTGCTACTCACTGCTCCTCACATCTGTTGTTTTACTGGGGTGTCAACCAGTTCCTCATTCGTTGGCACTCTCTAACAGGAAACAATTCAAATTCTAGCCTTCACACATTTCTCAAAGTGTTTTGTGTGGAAACTGTGGCTGCCGATATATTAAGTGGGTGCCCAGGCCCTGAGACTACCTACCACCTCACTAATTTGATAGATTATCAGCCCAGTTGATCTGTGGATGCTACCCTTCAGTTGACATCAGAGCAATAGGAAGAAGCACCTTACCCAATTCATTCCCATGCTGTCACATGTGTCTGCCAATTTTTTGTTTTGTCGTCAAATTCATACATTCAACCCTTCCCCTGGCTTTGGGATTTTCACAGCCATACCTAAGTGTTTTAATCAAGTGAAGTTCACTTGCTCTAAATGGTCATTTTTGAAATGGCGTGCCATTATCAGATTCGTCAACTGAGAAACCCATGACGTCATATATACTGATTCACCAAACATTTTACCACAGAGATAGCATCTCTCTTTTTTACAAAAGGTATATGCTTCAGGCCACCTACTATATCCATCTACCGTATCTGAAAGTAGATACCGTTTGTGCTAACTGGTACTGTCTCTTATGTTGGTGAAATTCATAAACCACTTCATGGCCTGGATTTCAATTAGTTGGAAAATGCCTGCTCCTGGTTTCAATGCTGGTTTGACATTGTGTTGCTATGACAGATTTTACAATTAGCTATGGTACTGCTACTTAGATGGAGTGTGAATGGGGTGCCACCAGGCTGTCATTCTTTTACTCAGTCGTATCACGCTTCACTGCTGTGCAAGGAGAAGCTGTCACCTCGCTAATGCACGGACTGCAGTGTTTGCTTGCGGAGCAGAGTTTACCCCTGAGTCCTATCCGCAAGCCAGTCTGGATTTCCTGCCCCCCCTTGCTTATCCACTGAGACTTCTCCTCTGCCGGCTGGAACGCTTTCGTTCACTGAGAATGAAATCAACAGTTAATTTAACATTTTCTTCCTGTCAATTGGATTTCATCACCAGAAGTCACCATTAACTGTGACGACGGTATATCCAGCTGTTTTGTTTTGCCGCCTGCGTCAGCAGTGAGTTACCCAACCGCTATCATATCCGTTCCCCTGCAATGATATACGCTCATTATAGCTACTATATATTGCTCGAGCATTACGAATTTCAACAACAGCACTGGCTTCCTCGGCATGTTTGCGATTAGCTTACCCTGTATCGATGTTACATAAAGCCACACCTTGCCCTTACCCTGGCAGTTCCAGTTAAGGCCGCTGAGACAGCATAAGGCAGAATCAGTTGGGCTAGATGCTTTGAATCTCTTTGACCCCTACCTGCCTGTAACGCATGCTATAAGTCCTAACAATTCTGCTCTTTGTGCTTTGACTATATGATCCTTCCAGTTTTTCAGCTGCCATCACTTTTCCTGTTCCCTACCATCTTCCTCACTACCAGCAAATCACTGCGGAAAGTGTTCCATCTGTTTTTCTGAAACAACAGCCATCACTGAAACTGTTTAATACCTCTCTGTGCCAATGCAACTCCAGTCAGATCTTGTCTTATCTTATATCGGTCTCAGCGAGTGGCTCACAGTCATATGATTCTCCTTCTACCAGTAACTCCAAGCATATTTCCTCAGAGATGTGCATGTATGCAGAATAAATAAGGCTCATCACTGTTTTTATCATCTTGTTGTATTGTCTTAGAGAGAAGAAAAATGCAGAGGCGGTCACTAGATGATACCACAGAGTGGTTGTTGATAGTACTTTCAATGGGTGGCCCATTACAATATGCTCTGCCTTAATGGTCATCTTAGCTAATCCAGCTACAAAGCGCAGCACCACAGGGTTGTTTCTCGATTCCTAGTGACCTCTCAAAGGAGCACTCAGATGAATAACACCATCCTTTGATGGATTGTCTTTCTAGTAAAGTACCGCGCTGACCTCTTCTGCCATTTTCACTGACGTCCAAGTAGAAATCCTTGCCATAATCCACTACACTGCAACTCTTCCCTAAAGATCTTTAAGTTCTGCGAACGCTATCTAGGCATCTGTTGTCCAATTTAATCTCCCCAGCATTCTCATTCCTTGTCTTCACTAAGGCTCCTAACTTGACTGTCGGCAGTGTAGTCAGGAAATGTACTGTCTACTGTATCCTATGAGACCTAGAAATGCTAACATATCTCTTCACAGTGGTTGGTTTTGGATGAGAACTGATTATTGTGTATACTCTGGTGTTGTTAGGCCTGTGCCTTTCCCTCCTATCACACCCCCTTTTTCCTTTTATCACTCTTTAGCCTCACTTTAATGTACTTCTTTGGGAACATTTTCAGTGGATTCTAAGGTATTTCCTCCACGGCCTGGGTGATGCAGTAGGCCTGTCATCCTGCTACTGAACAATCCACAGTTCTGGCTTCTATCAAGTCTCTACCTGTCTCTATGTGTCTTTGAAGTACTTTGTATTGATATTGGTGATGAAATAAAACCCTTATGGCAGTCTGTTATATATTATTATTTATTCCATTATTAGGTGAATGCTGACAGAGTCCTTACAGAACTCCTTAAAGAAGAAAGTACTGAAAAAGCGTTTTATAAATCTATACAAGAGAAAACAAACATGTGAAGTTCCCAATTTTGACAATAAAAATTACTAAAGGACATGTGTTGTGTGTGGAGGGTATTTTACAGAATTAATTTCTCTCAGAGTCATGCACCATCTAGCACTATCCTGTGCTCAGTTTAACACACCAGCACGACCAGAGTGTCTCCAGTTTACCCTTGTATCTGCCACTGCACCTCTGCTTTCCACTAATCCATGATTATTCTCTTGTGATTCATATTCTTACTCAAATTTTGTTGTTTTTATACTCGTCTTTTTGAGACTATGCTAGATTTGTCAATCTCAGAATTTGTGGGGCATTTTGATCAATCCAACATCTTAAGCAATGTTACTAGTGACTATCAGTGTAAGCTGGCAATGTTTCTACATTCCACTCCCACCTCTCCATCTGTCAATTCCCTGCCATGGTTTCTAGTCACTTCCCACACCTTTGGTGCAGACTGCAACATCTCCACATGTACCCTTATCCTATACCCATCCTCCTTTTCTGATCTCTCTCTACCCCTGGCTCCTCCCATACCCAGTCTGTGAAGCATGTCAGCCTTACTTTCATCCATTGGGCCTAAAGCTCTAACTTCATGTTTGACCCCTATCACCCAAGTATCCTGATGGGTTGATGTCTCCTCCATTTCCACCATTCAATATAACTCACCTTTTAAATTAATAGATATGGTAGTCCTTCTTTCACATGATACAAATGGTACTCTCTTTTACCACTACACACTGTCCCTACACCCCTCCTCAAGCTCTTCAGAATAAACCTCATGTATAAGTTATTTACATTGTCATTACACATGTACAAGTACGAAGTACTCTGCAGAAATGAGAGAGTTTTGGAGCAAAGCCCTCCAGGGCCGCAGCAGCGATTAGATCAGGCGCCGCCACCTGCGTGTCTCAGAAATACAAGAATGCAGTTTAGTAAGCATTACTTAGTAAAACACAAATAATAAATATAAATATAAACATAAACATGACACAGTACCATTAGTCACGTGATGGGATTTTTTGTATGGAGTGGAGAGATGGAGATAAGAACAAAGACGGGCAGGCGGTTTGGAGGGTGGGATCCCGAGCAGGTTGTGTATCTTGCAGTGAGTCTGATAGGATTGTGTTGTGTGAGAATATTAGCCATAACTCTCCAGATGTTTTTCGAGTTCCAGCTTCCTGTGGTTTTGTCCTTGAAGGGGAGTTAAAGGAAGCAATTTTTCCTGAAGATAGCAGACCAGCTGTCAGGCTGACCTCCCAACCAGTGAGATGAGGACAAGTGAGGTTCGTTGGGCCCAGTTGATCAGAACCAGGCAAATACGATTTTTATATTTTAATCCATTTGATGATCTTCCGGTGAATTTGTGTCGGATCATAATCAATCAATCAGATCTGGTACACTCAGCATTTCAAGTCGGTCTGTGCAGTTTCCCTGAACATTCACGTCAACCTCGCCTTGCCAGACCGGTTGCAGTCCGTAAAAACACTCACCCGATCTGACCCCGGTGATCCACTCTTCCTCAAGTGATCCATGATCCGGATCATGCGTTATTCACGGTTCAGTTCCTCCAATTCCTATCACTCCTCTAGTCTAATTCCTTCAAGCGGTCACCCCACACAGCCCGAAGCATTCCTTAATTTACAGACAGTGTACTGCAGGTGAATTTGCTTGCAGCTGTCTTACCAATCTTCGAGTCGTCCAGGTGCAATCCCAATCTAGCCAAAGACCAGGGAACCCCACATATCAATAATCCAATCGTAACAACAAATCTTCCCAACATCCTCCACAGACAGAGCCTCCAGGCACAGGACTTGCCAATAATTCATTTCATGCGTCCCTCACGTACTCCTGCAGCAAAAGTCCCGTCCGGGCAGGTGGGTTCTCCCAGAGCACCCTTCAGCTTTGTGAGAAATCTTGTCACGATCGTACAGTTGACAATTCAGTTAATCACAATTCCATTTCAATATTTTCAGGAGTCAGCAAACAAAGCTGAGGTCCAGAGAAAAAGAAAGAGACAAAAGAAGACTAAAAACAAAATACTAGAGCGCTAGAAACTTTTAGCTGGGAGCGAGAGTGAAAACAGATCTGCTTGCAGTTGAGAGGGACAGTACAGGAGAGGATCTTCCATATCATAGAGACAGAGTACAGTGCAGTGGGATCTCTGAGGGAAGTCATTTACTGCTGAGCCTTAACCATTCTTTTCCATTCTTAATGGAGCCTGATTTATCATAGAAGTTTCAGAATCTTTTATTAAAAGCCAATAGATGTCTGCACCCTTTGAGGTACTTGTTTTTGTCCCTTACCATCCACTTCAATCTTCCACCCCTGGTATTGACATGCCCCCTCTCCACTCAAACAGAAGTTGTTTTTAGTTCCATCAGGAAATGATATGGACACCCCCATCTGGTGTCTAAAAAATGCTTTATCTGAATTTGAACTAATAGGTCTCTGCCTAATAACTGAGTTGGTCTGCGTTTATGGAATACAGGGTGTTGTGCATGTAACTGCCTGAGCCACTCTTTGATGGAGTGAAGCTTAGGCTATAGGGCCAGTGTTCAGTGTCCCCAGAGAACACTTGCACTGCTACTGTAGAGTTAGATAGTTACTTCACAACCCACCACTCCTCCTGCTGCTGTTGGAAAATGTGGCCCCAGTGTCCACCAGGGCCTTCAATAGCATGGTCATTGACCAGCATTTTCTAGGTAGGAGCTCTTCTTTTGCCCTACTTTGGTCTCTCTGGGCCCGTCCCAGCAATATCCATACCTTCTGCCGGATCCCCAGACTGGGCATTGTCTGAAGGCATCTGTTGGTTGGCAGGAAGGCAGGGTGCTAGGAAATGAGCAGCTCCGTCCTCCTCCCAGCCCCACCTCCTAAAAAGGCCCATCCCCTTGCAGGTGGTTGCCCCCTATATGGGCAGTCATCTTTCCAATGGCTCTGTGTATTTCTGCCTAGCGAAGCAACCCCTCCTATTTACACTATCTACCTAAAATCCCCTCTCTTACCTCTTTGCATCCCTCCCTATTTCCAAGAAATCTGTTTGGATGGGGTTGAGGAGGCAATCTTGATACTTGATCATGGGAGTGTACCTTCCTGGGTGCCATCTCTGGTCATTTAGACAACTGTTTTGCTGTGAAATGCACTCCTGCACTGCATCTACTCTTTACTTTCTTTTTTCTTTTCTCTTTTCAACTTCTAGTATTTGCATTTTTAACAATTGGTTTTTAGTTTCTATATTTCACTTTCCTCCTTTCCATTGCTTTGTCTGATGGTGTACAAAATGTTCAGCTTGTCCATGTCTCACTATCTCTTCCCCCATTTCAGGATCATTTTCCAATGCTGACTACATGCTAGTGAGGGGGTGCTCCTTAATCACAGCCTGTCTATAAAATTCCTTGCATGTATGGAGACAAATCTAGATGTTCTCAGTCTGCTCCTCCACTCTGCCTCACACCCTCCAGCAGATACAGAGGCTGACTCATTCTAGGCCAATTTTAAATTTTTTATGCTTTGATAAATTGCTTTTGGCACTCGAAAGTGGGCAATCCATGGCAATGCTCAGATTGCGTAAATGATTACTCTGACGGTCCCCATTGTCTGCACCCTCCCTTATCTCCATCTGCACAATTTGCTCTCTCTATTTTGCCATGAGTCAAAATTCTAGCCCAACAATGCTCTCATATCCCCTACAGCCAATTCAGTTCCATGTGTTACTAAACTACACCTTTCTTTCCCAACCATCTTCCTGCCTCCTACCAGCTCCGGAAGTTTAGCTGTTTATGGCATTCATATCTGAGTATCCCCATGGGGTAGTACTCTATTCTTTGACCCTACTGCTCTCAATGGATAATTCCCTGCTTATCTGATTTCTTTTAAATTTTGAAAGCATTGTCTTGCCTTCTAGTTCTGACTGAGGGTCCCTTCCTTCTACCATGCATCTCTCTCTCTCCTCCACCTAGTCCCACTCCCTCCTTTTCACTCTTCTAATATCCCATTCAAAGTCTAAGTCATGCCCTGTCACAGTAATAAGCTCTCGCCCTCTTCTCCCTTTCTGTTTCTGTCAATTTTTTAATTTATCTGTTGGTTTGAGTCAATTTAGTAACACACTTAGCTCTCTTCTAGTACCTGTCTATTCTCTGTTTCCACTGCCTGTAGTTCTCAATTTTCTCTCTACCAATTTTTCAATTTTACACTCTTCTTCTTCTTATCCTCATCCTCCATTTCCACTTTTATCAGTCCCTCCCACTATTTGTACCTACCTTTCTTTCAGTCCTGTCCCTCTTCAAAGCGTGACCTGACCTGTACCCACTGAATATACCGGATATTGACTAGTCACTGGAGCACTTGGGTACATTTAGGAACATATGGTGGTGGAGTTCTGCCTTCAACCCTGAAATTCTTCTTTGCTCAATGCTGTAGCAGTTGCTGCCATGCGAGTCCAACGCCCAATTCTGCTTCTGCCTCCTGTATTTCCCCTTTATCTATTTTCCGCTTTGACTATACTGAACAATTTTCTCTTTTCTTTCTTTTGAGTCCAAATTACTTTTGCTCTTTTCTTCCTCATAGCTATCCCAGCTAAATTCCCTTTATCTCTAGTATCTTCATCCCACCTTCTGTAATTTCACCACATCTCCCAATTTTTCTTATTTCCTTTTCTTCTTTCCTGTCTTTTGGTTCTGTCTGGGCCAACACCAACTCACAAATCCACTCCCAGCTGTCTCTATACGTCCCCATATTTTATGCTTATTGATTATCCTTTATTTTTATTTACCCATATTCCACTTGCTAATTTTCAGTGTTATTTTGTCAATTCGTTACAATATTTCATAAGCAATTCAAACTAATTGATTCTATTGTATCACCTAACAGATATCGAGAGACTATTTCTTAATAGCACAATACTCATTTTGACTTTTCTCTAATCCTGGTTCTTAACAGTCAAATACCTCATTTGACTTTTCTTACTGATAGTTCTTAACAGTCAAATACCTCATTTGACGTTTCAACCTGGTTCTTAACAGTCAAATATTTCATTTGACGTTTTTAAATCTGTTCCCAATTGAGTCAAATACCCACCTTGACGCTTTTAACTCCAGCCCCCAACAGTCAGTCACCTCATTTGATCGCTTTCTAACCTGGTTCTTAAATAGTCAAATACCTCATTTGACGCTTTTTAACCTGTTCCCTAACAGTCAACACTTCATCTGACTTTTCAGCTTTTGATTCTCTCAAATGAACCTAAACAACTCAACACTCAACTTATTAATTTAGATTATCCAACTTGCATTTCTGGTGAAAAGGCATCTGCCACTACCTGTTACAGATGTTCCCGCGCAGAAGAGTTGAGCCTTTGCAGTCACCTCGCCCGCGCTCTATGAAAATTTGTGGTAAATCCGTGCCCTCCAAATTGCTGTCGGAAATAAATTTTTCTCAGTCCGGTTGATTCTGCCCAATCAAAAGAAAGACGCCACTGTAAATAAATGGAAGTTCCATTTAATGGAGAATCAGAAAAGGTCTGAGCTCAGGATTACAGGACCACAGTCACTAGCTGACACCTGGGCAGTCCAGAATGTCTCACAAGTAACTAAACACACATTTATATTCTTGTCTTTTTGATCCTCCTTTAGTCCTCTCCAACTCTGCGGACTGTCAGGCAGGTTTCCTCATTGGTTGCATCATATTAATCAGTGCTATCAGGTTGATTCCATCATCCAGGTTACTCCATGGCCCAATCAGTTCGCACACAAAAACAAGAACCCCTAGCCCCATCCCTTTTCTATCTGTAACTTCTTTCTGGTAAACAGAGAGCCAACAGTATCAGCCTTGGACCTTCACCCTGGGTGCATTGTTCTTTGTTTTTGAAAGAAACTATTTATTACAGAATTAGAACAGTAACTTTGTGTTTTGGAACATTCAAGAACACGTCATGGTAAATTGAAATATTTTAAACTACTATTGAAATGAACACTTCAATACAGAATCAAACATTTAAATCATTATTCTTCACTTAACTTGAACACATCATTTTCCACACACCACAGCAATCCTAGAACTCTTCAGGGTAAAGCTTTTCCCTGTCAAGATCCAATCTCCTTTTACATTTTGGAACCTGGTCTTCTTTTGAATCTGTGCAAGAACAGAACGACTGTTACTCACCCACTTTGTAAGATGGAACCTCCTGTTTGACAGAGAGATGTTAGGATCTTCACTTCATCTTTACTTTCCACCTCATGCCTCTGTTGGTAGGATTTCAAGCATTTCAACAGTTCCTGTTACCTCTGTGGTCGAAAATAGTCTCTGTTATCTTTGCAGTTTGCCTCTAGAGCAAAGTTAGCACAATTGTAGATGAAACTGTAAGGGTGGATCGCCTACAGTGGTTCTGACTGCAGACTGCCGGCAGCGACTAAAGAAACGTTATCAGCAAGATGATAGAAAACTGTACATTTCTCATCTTACTTCACCCACTGCAGCTATACCAACGAAGGAAATAAGCGCAGTGACAAGAAGCAAATATGAGAGCGCTAAGTTATAATGTGACTATATTGTATTGCAATAGGTAACACTTCAAAGTCAATACTAAATCAAAACTAGTTAGCACATCATTTGTAAATTGAGAATTTAAATGACAAAATCTAGTTATGGCTATAATTTAAAATAAGTTACAAAATAAATGTATGAGATGATGAAAACGTATACCATTAATCGTGATCAAGCATGATAAGGAGATAGAGAGAGAGATGTGAGAGAGAGACAGCAATATATATAAAAATATAGAAGAGCCAAAGAGAAGAACCCCCAAGAAGAGAGAGCCAGAGAATGGAAAGACAGAGCAACAGTTACACCTTTCTTTTATCTATTCCTTGACCATGACTGAAAACCCTAATGTGAGACATTCAAACTGACCACCTGCATCTAAACTTCCCCACGGTGTTACAGTGTGATACACATTTGGCCTACAGACCTTCTGTAGTATTTCTTTGTCTTTAGGAATTTCCAAATGGCCTCTTCTGGAGAGAGATGGGGGTTGGAAACAGTAAAGCAATCACAATCATTGAGTCCAAGCAGGCACAGTCCCCACAAAGACATGCTGTTGTGTGTAGATATCATCTTCAGACTTCGCTCCATATACTTGCTGCAAAAAGCAGCTGGTCAGTCTTCAGTCTTTGTTCTCATCTCAGTCCTGTAGATGAGAAGGTTCTATCAAATGGTGTTGCACCAATCATTGATATGTGCAAACGCCCATTGAATACTTCACTGAGAATAGTCACTGAAGGTTAGAGTAAACGCTGTCCTTATTTCTGAGGACACAGGATGCAACTTGTGCAGGGACTGATTAAAAGAACATATAGCACAACAGCAACAAAAGTATACATGATATCGGTTTTGGCAATGAAGTTTGATGTGGTCAGATTAAAATAGTCTCTGCAATAAGCCATTAAATCATGTACTTAATAAAGGGTCAAGGCTGAGAATAAAAGAAGATCTCAAGCACTACATTGTTTCTGGAAACATTAAAAATAAATTGCATTATAAATAAAAACAATAATCATTGTTGGCTTAAACTTCTTTCATGAAGAGTATCAGCAAAATATTCAGTGTAACCAAATACAGAAATTCAATTCCATAGATGTCCAAAACATTGCTGTGTCAAATGGACAACCACAAAGACTCAGGAACCAAATAAGTTCAAAATCAAAATGCATTGTTATAATTGTAGCGGTTATTTGAGTCTCAGGGGGAATGGTGCGGATTTATGCATGCTTAATCGTGTTACTTAATTAAATATGCACAGATCCAAGACAGAGGGGAATTTGACATAATGTTATCGTTATAATCGGATTATACACAATTATTAATATCTAGGCTTGATTCAACTTTTTTAGAAATTTCTTTGATTCTAGAATTGAGTTCAAAGGACCTGGTAACTGTCTACCAAATACCTCCCTTTAATAACTCTTAAACACGTTTTGGCTAGAGTAGCTATCTTTTAATTTGTAACAGGGTTTGTCTAACGTAAAGGGACCTATGTATGAGCAACTCAAGCAAGTGTCTGCAGAATATATATATTTTAATAAACACAAACAATAAATAAACATATGCCAAATTAATCTCAGAAGGAAGGAGAGAGAGAGAGAGAGAGAGAGAGAGAGAGAGAGAGAGAGAGAGAGAGAGAGAGAGAGAGAGAGAGATGGAAACTGTGCTATTACAGACACAACCTCTTATGACATGCAAGAAATCAATCCAACTTAGCTGGTATGTTTTCAAGACTTCAGAGCACAGCCTAAGGGACATGCACTGCATGCTGTTTCCTGACTCAGCCTGTGCGTGTGTGGGAATTCCGATCTGGTCCGTGTTTGAATCTTGCAGGGTGTGTCCTGAGTCCAAGGGAAATTCAACTTTGGTTCCTTTGTGTGATGAGATCCTGAAGATGGCATGCTGGCGCAAGGGACTAAGAGGAGCAGAGGGAAAAGAAGAGATGGGCAAGAAGAAGAGCAAGGAGAAGAGAGCAAGAAGCGCTTTGTAGACTCTAAAGGGCCAAAGTGACGGGGCACGCTTTGTCGAACAGCCAAATTTAGAGCCGGTGTTAACTTTCAGAAGCTGAAATTTTCTTGTCTTGAGTCTCGCCATTAACATGTTTATGGCTCTCTTTAGATAAGCAGACTTGGGGTTTTGGTATGCAGACTGGTTTGGCCTAACAGAAAGAGTCTGATGTGCATCATAGTACCACACAATGACCTAGCCGGCCTGCAAATCATGACAAAGATTTCTGAGACCAAGCATGGAGTTTAACTTAAGAATTAAAGCAGAACGGCGCAGGATTGACGTCATCTCTTCCTACATTCACTACAGTGTTTCAACCTATCAAACACATCTAAAATGGTTATAACAAAAAGCATGCATACATACAGGGAACATGCACACCTAAAATGTGAAAAAATAACTAAGTTAAAAGTCATATAATCTATTCGGATGTCCTTTGGTATGTGGAGGGTGGGGCTGTTATTTATACGTGCCTCGTGGGCTGCAATTTGCAGCATGGTTTGTGTCCTTTTTAGGCACCATTAACCTGTCGGGTCAGTAGACTTCACTGGTCTTGTTTGAGTCATTATAACTAAATCAAAGCATTGGTCCGCTGATTCAGTCATGAGCACCGTCCATACGCTACATAATACAGTGATAAAACAATGTTTGCACCCTAAGTAAGTTTGAGAAATATGTAAATTCAATGTGAAATTTATATTTAACTTGGTGAGACATAATAATCCAACTGATTTAGTAAAATCTGGAAGAAACAAAAACAATATCTGGAGAAATTACAGTTATATAATCAGATGTAAAGACTTAAATAAATAGAATACATTTTGTGAGGGCTGATGTAGATTTGACTTTGTCTGTGAATGATCAAATCTATGTGGTTGCATTTAGCTGTGGCTATGTGTAACCATGCCCCAAACACGAAGGAGGGTTTTCTTATAAACAGATGTAAATTTGGTCCTGTTGTAACAGGAAGCCAGCATGTGAGGAATGTGAGTGAGGTGTGGTCTGGTCTAAATCCAGTGTTTTGTTAGGAGCATGATAAAGTGCAACGGCTGAAAGCACAAATCGTGCTGTGATGGAAAGTATTTATGGTTAATGTAGTTGTAAATTACACTGTAAAGAAGTATAATCTCTCTGTGCTCCTGTGCATGGTTTCCACTGTAGCCATAGTGGAAATAGCAGAGTTTCCACCAGGAGACAAACAAATTCAACATAGAAACACATGAAACTGAAACACAACAATCTCCATGTTATTCCACTACAAGATACATGGCCTAGAATGCAAAGTTATCAATAACTCTTTATCCTAAGTGTTTCATACAACACTTTACAGTAAAGGTAATCATGTTTTACAGAATAACTAACTAGTCTGTGTGATACACACAAAACAACTATACCATGTGTCTAACAAGTACAATGTCTTATACACTACAAATTTGGAAAAGGCAACAGGATCATTGCAATTTAAATGTTTGAACTATTAAACTCACTGCTATGCAGCTGCCAGTCCACTACAGCTGTGCGGAGTGTTTTTCTAACAGCTAAGGTCTTGTATGAACACTCGTAGTTAACTCTACTAAGAGTTTTACCTGCAAATGAGCGCTGGATCTTTGCCCTTAGAAAGTGATTTATTTTCCTGAAAATAAGGCGGAGGTCGACTCTTTACCCAGTGACCAGCATCTTCTCCTGAATGGCCTATTTTCCTACAGGAACTTGCAAACCTGTTCTCTTTGCCATAGGATTGAATGCTATGTTCTCCTGAGTTTGAGGATTTTCATGACTCTCTAAATGCTTTGTACACCATGCGTACTGGTACATGACTCCCCTGTGCCATTATGGTACTGCATCACCCAGAACTGAAATAGTACACTTTCTTGAGTTGCACATGCATTTTCTGAACTAAACGCTTCAGATTCATTAGAGCAGCTAGCTCATCTAAGTGAACATGTTTTTTTAGTCTCATCATTGTTAAGCGTTTTGGGGGAGACATTAACTTTTGCACGAAGCTTAGCCCCTGAGATCTGCAATGGTCTCCTTTGTGATTTTGACATTTTTCAGTCAGGGCTGACTGCTCATTAGTGATTGATCTAGCAAAGCTTAAGATCTTGAATCTGTCTCAGACTTTTCTGCTTGCATTTTTAGAATGCACTTCTTTACATATTTCATCTAGACTTGATAATAGAAATGAAAATATCACACATTATATAGCCTTTAAAACTTGCGAAGCCTAAAGCCCCATTATTTTACCATGTTTTGATTTTTGTGCCAAGTAATTATGTCCTAAATTACCCAATCATTTCATCATCTGAACTTTAATTCCAATATACTCTGGGTTCTGAGTTTGGACAAGGTAGCCTCAACTTCACTCCATAAAGCAACACAAGTCACTGTTATCAGAAATTTTTCCTTCCAATTCTCAGTGAGATAATTCAATATTCTCGATTGTACAGCAATGGAATTATTAGCTTATTGAAAATTTTCAATTTCTGTTTTATGCAATTCATAAACAATGAAAACAGACTACCAATTCCTGTCAAAAGGTCAGCTTTGTCCATCTACAATCAGTTGTGAAAATGTCCTCATTCTGGAGGAAATTAAAGATTCACTGCAGTGATCCTGGTCGCACCATCTGTGTGCAGTGGACTTACAGTGGTCTTGACTGCAGGGTTGCCGAATGACTAAAGAAATCTCTTTATCAGCAAGATGATAGGAAAATCATGTACATTTCTCTTGTTTGTTAATCACTTTAGTTATACTAACGATTTGAAATAAGGTATTAAGAAGCAAATATGTGGGAGAGCGTTGCATAATGTGACTATATTTGTATTGCAATAGGCACATCAAAGTCAATACCTAAACTAAACTTAGTTAGCACATCATTTAAATTAAAAGAATTTTGAATGACAAAATCTAGTTATGGTTACACAAACCTGGTTACAAATAACGGTATGAGATAATGGAAAACTATAATAACTACACTCAGTATGATTTAATTAAAATACTGAGAGAGGATAGGAGAGAGATAGAGGAGAGAGAGGGGAGAGAGAGACAAAGTAATAGAAGAGAGTAAAAGAAAGAGAAGAGCCAAAGAGGCAGAGAGGAGTTTATAGTTATTACAGAGAATAAAAGACAGAGCAAATAGCAATCTTCTTTATCTATCTCTTGACCATGTGACTGAAAACCCCAATGGAGACATTCAAACTGACCCCAATCAGACCAAACTTCCTCATGAGCAGGTGACACAGCATTTACCTGCAGGCCTTCAGCATTTTCTTTGTCTTCTTTAGGAATTCCAAATGGCCCTTCTGAGAGAGATGGGGTTGAAAACAGTAAAGCAAATGTCTTTGTTCATTTAAAAAAATCAAATATCTTGATTATTTTCACCCTTTCAAAACCTAATGATACTAACTTCATGTTCTGATAGTAGCACAAATATCATCTAGTGCTGAGGGAACTAGCAACAACATCAACTCTGATAATTGACTGATGGAACATTGCTTTGATGTCTGGTCACAACTGGCCAGCTCTGAAGTAACTATGAGGACATTGAAAAGTGTGTTGGCCAAATCCGGACTCAGTTGTTCTGTTGGAGTGATTTGGCCTTGATAGGTAGCACACAGCCAAAGACTACTCTATGGTCCGTTTCCTGGGGATGTATACTTGCGATGTGATGCACCACAACTTTCCATCTAATCTTTTCAGCCTACATGCACCACTTCAGTTAACCTTTATTAAGAATTTCTGGATAGAAATTCATGTATTCAAGCCTGAATTGCTCTTTTGAACTTCTTTCTAAACTTCTAGCCTTAGTTCTGCCACTGATAAATTCATAGGCAACATATAGCATTCCTGAAAGGGTAAACTGGTATATGTAATGTCCATCTTCAACTTTGATTTTCTGCCATTTTGATGAAACCTTGTCTCACATGGTTTCAACTTTGTCTTCTCTTGATCTCCTCATTAAAACTCATGGTTGAAATGTTGACCAAACATTTCCTTCCAGACTTGAAATAGAAATCTGCTTAACAACAACACTATCACAACTGTTCCTGTTTGTTTTACCTTTGTCTTGTAAAGGACTACTGATAACCCACCCCAGTAGGGTCTTTTAACTGCAGCATGGCCTTCCTGACTGTTATGACTCAATGGTTTGGAGCATTGTCAATCAACAACCCAACTTTGGCTGGAATCCTAGGAAATTTAATTTGACTCAAGATAGTCCTTCCCTTTGTAGGAATGTTACAGGTGTCAACGGGCATGTTCTTCTGTGTAGAGACTGGCAATGGGACAGTTGCCTCTTCCAGTGGAAGAAACTTCCAACTCTAAATTTTGATTTACATAAGAGTGAGGCAAGTGCACTTCATCTTGGCTCATTGTTCGAGAAGAATGCTGCTTTTTTCTTCCTGCAGTCTGAGTTTCCCCATCAGATCTCTCTGTAAGCTTATTGATACTGAGATCAAGAAAGGCATAGATCTGAACAATCTTACTTCCTTTGAACTTTTAACCTGTACAGGTAATACCGATAACAAACATTCTGTGCAACTTTGTGTGTTTCTGTGTCCAGTATGCGATTATCTTGAAGGGATACCCGCTTACTACTCGTTGTAGTTTTCTTCAGTTGTTTTGAGTCCAATCCTCGATGTGTAACACGCCTGATGCTGTTTGTTGTAAAGGGCAAGTTAACATGCTTGTGCCTGCCTGTGTCCACCTTGGTTGGACATCTAAAACAGAAAACATATTCTGTTTCATAAAGTTTATCTTTTCTCCTCTATGTGGCTGTCTTGAAACCAAAAAAGCATGACATCAACTACATGTCTGAAACAGAGACATTAAATGCATGGAACTTCCTTAGATTCAGTTTGTGGCAAATCACATTGGTAGCAAAAATGTCTTTGGGTGTAGGTTTTACTGGCACCTTGCTTTCCTTTTACTTGGGGCTGAGCCTTGAATATCACCAAATACTTGGATCTGAAACAATGTTAGCTTGTTTTTCAATATGCCAACAAGATCACACCTCGTTGTTACTTCTTCGCTCTGTAACTCAAATGCCCTATGCTACCTTTCTGAGTCATGGAGTTTAGAGCAATAGTCCCTGCATTGGGAGATCAAAATTCAGTTCCTTCCATGAAGTCCAAATCTTCCATAAATTACTGCAGCAGCCTGAGAAACAATGCAAAGCCTGTAAAGCCTTGGATCTTCTGATTTGATTTGACGGCCAAGAGAGTGCCTTCTCAATATAAGCACACAAAACTCTATGCATCAAAGTGTTCCCTTCAATAGTTGCTGCTTTTGCAACTCCTATGTGTTGACAACTTCTTGCCGCCTGGAGTATAACTCTCTGTATTAATTAGAAAGTGAGTTCACCATTATCATCCATTTTGATTTTCTAATGATATTGCCCAAAGGAATGAAGAAATGATCTGTACTGCAAAATATCTCCAATAAAGATCAATTCTCCTCTGGTAATGAAAGAATCTGGAAAATAACCCAAAGATATTTGATTTTAAAATGACAAAGACATTTGTCTTACTACCAACCCCACTTTCCAGATAATAATGGAAACTCAAACATAAAGAAAATGCTGAAGGCCTGAATAAATGTGCTTTCAATCAATAATCGTGGGGGTTTGGCTTCATCAGCTGCAGTCGGAATGTAGTCATGTTAGGGCTTCCAGCTACATGGCCGGCGTGAATAGATAAAAGAAGATTTGTAAATCTGTTTCTGTCTCTTTCTCCTGTCAGCTCTTCTGGGGGGCCTCTTATCTCTGGCTCTCTTCTCAAATTTCTTTGGCCTTCCTTGCCTCTTCTTCATCTCTCTCCTCTCTCTCTCTCTCTCTCTCTCTCTCTCTCTCTCTCTCTCCGTAACATCTCCTATGCCACCGACACGTAGTTTTTCACTCATCTCATACATTTATTTGTACCATTTTAAGTAACTATAACTGATTTAGTTATTAAATTCTTTCCAACTACAAATGATGTAAAGAACTAGTTTTGATTTGGTATTGACTTTGAAGTGTTACCTATTGTAATACAATATAGTCGACAGCCACGCCTCCCACGCTTAGTTACGCTGTAACTGGGCGCATTTCCGCCTGGTATAAGCTGCGGGTAAAGATACAGGTCGTATAGTTTTCAACATCTTGCTGATAACGCTTCAGCTTATTCGCCACAAGTTGTTTTGTTTGAAGAATTTATATCAAAGCCGTGTCAAAGCCGCTTTATTGTCAATTTGCCACGAGCAGTACATACATACAGAGAATTGAAATTCCCACACTCTCAGAATTCTAGGTGCCTAACAACAACAAAACAATAACAACAACAATAACAAAAGTTTAACAGCAATAAATACAACAGAAGAAAGATTAAAAAAAGATGATGCTAATTTCAGAGGTAAAGTAATGGCGGCAAATAGTGCAAACAGTGGCAAATAATAGTGCAATTCTCAGATTTAAGTCAGTGCAGGTATAAAAATAAAATTATTAGAGTGTGTGTAAAAAAAGAGTCTGATTCCCAACCAGTGCGTAAAGTAGAAGAGGGAGGTCGGTAGAGTCGGGAGGAGTCTAATGCCCTGACAACTTGGGGAATGTGCTGTCCTTCAGTCCTGCCCTTTGCTTGATGGACCACAAGCCTCCTCCTCCTGATGTTGCAGATCAAAGAGGCTGTGCCAAGGGGTGTGGGGTCTCTGCAATGATGAGGGTCATTTATGGAGAGGCGGAGTTATAAATGTCCTGGAGGTGAGACCACCAATCACCTTTCCTAGCTGCTCACCATGCGCTGTATTAGGTTAGGCGCCATCACACAGTGATGCAGCCATCAGACGTTCCTGATGGTGCCTCTAAGGTGCGATGATGGGGTCAGGCCCGCCTTCAGCTTGGCGGAGAAAGGGTGAGTTTCGCGGCGCTTTCTTGGTCAGTGCCAGGTGTTACGGTCCAGGAGAGGTCCTCTGTGAGGCGTACACCCAGAAATTTGGTGCTCCTCACCTTTCCACGGTCACAATGTTGATGAGCCGAGGAGCGTGGTTGGGTGTGCATTCTCCTAGCTTCACAAATAACTCTCATCTTCTCCCACGCTCAGAGACTGCCGTCGCCACACCACCCAGCCAGGCGCGGCTCACCTCGCTTCCTGAAGTTTGTCTCATCATCACAAGGCATTGAGACCAACCACGGTCGTGTCTTCAAACAACCTGATGAAGAGATTGCTGTTGTGTATGGTGTGCAATGCAAACAGCAGAGTGAAAGGAGGGGCTCAACACACATCCTGAGGGCCTCCAGTGTTCATGATGGATGAGCTGGATGGTTACTGCCGACTCAACTGCCTGAGGTCTCCCATTGTGAAGTCCAGCAACCAGTTGTACATCATGCTGAGTCCCAGCTGTGACAGTTTTTGAGTGAGCTGGTAGAGGGATGATTGTATTGAATGCAAGTTGAAACTGAAAGCCCACAATGGCATTCTGACATAAGTGTCTTTATTTTCAGGTGAGTGAGTGCTGAATGGACGGTGGTGGCGATGGCGCCATCGGTCGAAAGCTTATAACTGTTATAAATTGGTAGGTCCTGGAATTGAATTCATCAGCCCTTGAATGATATTAGATAGAGGTGATTCTCATTTTCTTGAGAGCTTGATTGGGGTTAGCGAGATTTGTACTGAGGTTTTAGAATCAGTGTTCGCGGTGGTGCCGCTGCAACTTCATTACTGTTCCCATTATCTTAGTCCTACTATGCCGGGGGAGTTGTATATGAACAGTTCTCTTGGGCGACATCTGTGCGAGTGTTGCATCGGATGGAATTTTGTCTAACATCTCCTCGTACAATAATCATTCATGACATCTTTGTTGAGCAGCATTTTCATTTGTTAGAGAGGTGTTTCATTTTTGAGATATTCAATTTTTGCTGTAATTGGCTGCAATTACTGAACTCCACATCTCTTTTATTTTCTGGGTTCTTCGCCTTTCTTTCTAGAGTAGCGCTGTTGCAGCGCATTAGTTGGCAGCAAAGCTGCCCTGCCTTCTGCACAGATATGCGCTGAAGCAGACGCTGACATACTCTGATCTGGTTGGACTGACTCCAGATCTACTGCCACGCACAGATGAAAACCACTGAGATGTTATCGTTTCATTTAGTTGACTAATTACTTTAAACAGGAGAAGCTGGATAGTTTGAGAGCTAGGGTTTTGAAATAGTAGGGAATCCACTTTCTACAGAAAACAAATACATCAATCCTGCTTCATTCTTGGCTTCATACTAGCCAAGTCTTCAATTTTATCATCACAACTTAATATCATGATACTTATTCCTTGAAGATATTAATTCATCATATCAATTGAACTCAACATGTTTCCCTTTACTTCTTCCAGATATTCAAATCATTCATTCAGGAATTACCAATATTCATTTTGCCTGTAAAGATGTGCCATCTTGCTTGCTCTGAGGCTTTCAAACTAACAGTAACCCACCAGTCCTTTGAGCTGAGCTTTGTGTTTGTTCCAGATCAAATCCCATCCATCTGACAAGAAACAAGACCTTCAACGACCAAATTTCTTTTGATTTTTCTTTAAATGGCACGACTTATTAATTTGATTTCTTTCTATGAAATAGTCTAATGTTTGCATCAAACTTGAAAATCTTTCCAATAACATTAAATTTAATTCAGCATCAGTTTGTCAAAGTTCTATTGTTTCATAAGTATATACTTTTGAGACGCTTAATTTCTCTTTGTTTCCCAATACCATGCGGCTTCAAATAGTTCTGTGCAAATTCCAGATGAAACCTCAAAGGCCGCTTCTAACATATTCCATTCTCAGCAAGTTTTGATATTTTGTGTTGATAAAACAAGTTTTCAACGTGTCCTATATTTGATCCTGTTTGTCCACTGGAGGTATTGATGCAGGTTTTCTGATACGCGTGTAATGTACCATTACAGATCTGAGAAGTCTATTGAGGTTTAAATCGGGAATCGAAGTTTATTGTATCAAAATAAAGATAAACAAAGTATAAAACAACTGTAACAAATCTCTGAGCATGTGTGTTGGTTTCATGTGCACGGTCAAAAGACTGTATGTTTCTGTAAATTTCTAGCGCTTCCTGTCGGGTGTCCTCATTTTAACTCTTTTTCTCCCACCCATAGAGGGCACAC
>JAGHMJ010005032.1:0-35931 GCA_018749465.1 Paracanthobrama guichenoti | reverse complement strand
CTATGTCGACTATCGTTACTTTTCAATGTGTGCAATGGCACGTGTGAAAACCTCGCGCAGTACTCTTGCTAGTAGGCGGAGTGTTTGACAACCTGTTAAATGGAAATACATTGTGGTGCGTCAAAACAAATTCGTCTGCTAATACAGCAGCATCTGACAACGCTGTTACTTTGTGCTCATGTAAGTGAACAGCGATACCCTCCGGGAGACAACTTTTAAAATCCTCCAGTAAAATTAACTCTTGCACCTGTTCAAAAGTAGTAACCTTACTGGACAGACACCACTTCTCAAACAATACTCTTTTCTCTCTGGAAAACTCTACATAAGTCTGTCTTTCTGACTTTGAATGTCCTCTGAACTTTTGGCGTCGCTTCCGGAACAAGCTCGTACGCACGAAGAACAGTGGATTTGACAATGTCATAATCGAGGGACTGTTCGATGGATAA
Organism: Paracanthobrama guichenoti; assembly: GCA_018749465.1. NCBI lineage: Eukaryota > Metazoa > Chordata > Actinopteri > Cypriniformes > Gobionidae > Paracanthobrama > Paracanthobrama guichenoti. Next base: position 35,485 of record JAGHMJ010005032.1, on the reverse strand, counting down.
TGACGCACAGATTTCTTGAGCCTTGTCTGTTAAACTACACTGTAGTAACAGCGCCCACATATCAGTCGGCCATTTAAGTTTACCTGCGATGCGTTGAAGGCAATAAAGTATGCATCAACCTCTGACTTGCGGAAAGGAGGCACAAGTTTGATGTATTTACTAACATCAAACCCTTGAGCATCTCTTTCTACATTCGAGGTAGCAGGAGTAGACGTAGGGGAAGAACCAGAAGTAGAGGAGGTCTAAAGCGCGGAGGAGGAATAGGCTTTCGTCTCACCTCCTCAGATCTCAATGTCAAGGTGCGGAGTTTAACCTCTCTATCACCTTCTGCCTCTACCACTCTGAGTTTTAAACGTAAATTCTCATTTTCCTGTTGCTTTATGTCTAGATTCCAATTTTTAAGACGGATGGCTACGGTCGGATCAAAGTTAGTACTTTCTGATGGTATCAAACCAGAGAAACACGAAAAACCAGAAAAAACAAACCAGAAAACTACTATAACAAATGTATGCCGCAGTGTTTGGTCATTGCCTGTGAACGCTCCACAGCCTCCTGTGCTTTTATTTACTATTTTACTTTCTTTTTACTCGCAGTTTTTACAACCTGGTCATCTGTAAAATGGACTTACTAGCTACAGCAAACTTCTTTTTGGACATTGGTTACTCTCTACACTGGACTGTTTCTTAGGACACTTACACATGATCCTCTGTGGCTATCTGAGATTCTTCGGAACGCCGAAGGAATAATGGACAGAGCCAGCCGGCATGAGAACAAAGAAACACCGTGGGAAATGTGGCTGGGTATCCGTAACAGATTGAGTGAAAAGGGGCATTCAGACCTCCTCTCCCGAGCATTCTTCTAGCAAAAGCTGTTCAACTCTTGGACAATAAGATGGACGATCTTTAGAGCCAGGATAAGTTTTCAACGGACATGAGAGACTGTAATATCTATTGTTTGTCTGGAAACATTACCTACGCCCGCGGTCCCGGACACAGCTGTGACGCTGGCTGGAGAACTTCTGTTTTTCGGATGGAGAGAACAGCCGAGGCCGGCAAATCCAAAGGCGTGGAGTGTGTTTGGCGGATCATCAAAGAAATGGTGCGCATCCCAGTGAAATATCACTCATTCTCTCACCGCCATCCTGCTCACCTCATTCGGAACATTTAACAATCATCTGTCACCTATCTATCTGCCTCCGGAGTTTTCTGCGGTTGTCGCGGCCGCGCCGGTTACATCCCACCGCAGGCAGACACAGCGCTGGCTTTATCTGGCCTTCATGATGCCCGCCAGCGCGCCCATAAAACCAACATCCCGACGCCGGCACATTCATTGTCGCGTGGCGATTTTAACAAAGCAAACCTAAAGAAAGTCCTGCCAAACTTTCATCAGCACGCCTCCCGCCCCACACGAGGAGCAAACACATCACCTGGATCACTGCTACTCTCGCTTAAGAACGCCTATAAAAGCGCTGGTTACTTCCAGCGCTTGGCAAATCGGATCATGCCGCCATTTTCCTCACTCCCGAATACAAACAAAGCTCCTCCAGGAACCCCGTGAGGCGGGAAAGTTCGCGTTAGTCACCCCACTCAGAGACCGCTGGCTTACAGGCAGTTCTAAGCGATGTGGATTGGGACGTATTCGGCGTAGTTCAGGCTGACGTAAGCGAGTTCACAGACGTCAGCGCTTTGCTTCATCAACACGCTTACAGAGCAAGCCACGCAAACAATAACAACGCGTCCTTCTCAAAACAGAAACCGGTGGATAATTCAATCACTACGCGGCAGTGAACGACGCGACTGCTTGCTTACAACGCCCGATCTCCATTCAGGGAATATGAACGGTCGCTAGATCAAGCCCGCTATGCTCTCAGACGCAGCAGTTAAGCCGCGAAACTCCGCTATAAAGACCGTAGTGAGTCCTCATTTTCCAACTCAACGACTCGCGCGCATGGCAGGGTCTGAGGGTCCATCTGCTCCTTTGGATCTAAATCTTCCGTACGAGAGTGCAAGCGCTGATCCGTTGCTCGTGAACGAGTTAAACTCTTTCCTATGCTCGCTTTTGACTGTAACCGCGGCAACGCGATTCCGCCAAGTGGCGCGTTCAGAGAAAATTACTCAGAGCAACAATCACGTGATCTCTGGTCTCGGAGGATGAAGTTCGAGAGACACCTGGGCGTGTGGATCGTCAGAGGAAAGCTGCCGGCCGGATGGTATTTCAGGTCGTGTTCTGCGTCCTGTGCTGATCAGCTCACCGGCTTGTTTACATCTATCTTTAATGAGTCCTCGCATACATCTGTGGTCCCCACCTCCTTCAAAAATCCACCATCATCCCTGTCCTTACATAACAGTAAACCCTTCTGCCTAAATGACTATCATTCAGTGGCTCTCAATGCCTATAGTCATGAAGGTCTTTGAGAGACTCATTAAAACACCATATTTGCTTCTTTTGATTCCTGAGGGACATTCTTTGGACCCTCTTCAGTTTGCCTATCGTCCCAATAGATCGACTGAAGATGCCATCTCTCTGTGTCCTCCACTCCTCCTCACTCCATCGACAACAAAAGTGGGAACTACATAAGACTACTGCTATTTATTGACTAGTAGCTCAGCCTCTAACACCATAGTTCCCACCAAGCTAACCCCAAACTCCTGGATCTCTGGCCTGAATCCTTCTCTCTGCCACTGGATTGAGGACTTCCTCACTGGCAGGCCTCAGGTGTGTGAGAATAGGCCAGTCCACCTCCACCTCCATCTCCTGAGTGTGGGAGCTCCACAGGGCTGTGTCCTGCTGGGCCCTGCTCTACTCTCTCTACACGCTTGACTGTTTGTCCACACACAGCTCCACCTCTATCATCAAATTTTGCTGATGATACTGTTGTCCTGGGCCTCATTTCCAACAACAATGAGACGGCATACTTGGACGAGGTGGAGCATCTAACATCATGGTGCCAGGACAACTGTCTCTCTGAATCCTAGCCGGTGCAGAACCTAAAAAGATGACTGGGTATGGCAATATTGTGATGTAATCGTACTTCAATCTCCTCTTTCATTATTGCCCTTTTTTTGGATTAACTCTATAGGCATGTTGTTTAATTGGCACAGAGTCACTCACATCAATATCATGGGTCAACACTGAAGTTCTGGCAGGTACATCTGCAAAATAGTGAAGGGGTACTGCATCTATCAGCTGCAGCAGTTCTTTCCTGTTGGCAGTCTGTTAAATAGGCAAGAGTGTTAGACAAGTCTCTCAGAATCATTGGAATTCCTTAAGCTTTCCACAGGAGCTTGCAGGGACTTTGTCTGCAAAGCCATCCTCAGCAAGACAATAACTGGCAGTAGAGGGCAGTAACAGTAGGGACAACACTTGCATTAGTGGAAGGGTTGTGTCTTCACGATTCTAAATAACGTTTCAACATAATCACATGACAGACACGTTTGCGTGCTCTGTCTGTCTGGGGTTGCAATCACATAGTTGGTGTCACTCAGTTGTGTAACGGCATATGGCCCAAAGAGAAATTTGCAGTAGCAAACACAGAGCCAGGAACTGGCAAAAAGGACAAGAACCTGGTCACCAGGTCTGAACTAACACAGCTAACACTCTTCTTATCAAAGCGAGACTTCATTTTCACTCGAGTAGCACTCAAATGCTTTTGTGCTATGTTCCAGGCAGCACGTGAAGCGCTTCTTCGAAGGAACTGACATATTCTGCCACTGGCACAGGTGAATGATTCACAGACAATAGCTGTTCACTCAGCATTTTCAAGGGGCCGCTTAATCGTGGTGGCCAAACACAAGGCAAGCAGGATCAAACCCTGTGCAGGACTCCCACTGACTCACGGGGTGGCAAACAGAAGTAAAGGAAGTCCTCATCCCATTCTCGTATGGACGTGTCATTGCTTTTAAGGTCTGATGATAGCGTTTCAGGGCACCTTGCGATTCAGGATGGTATGCAGTTGACATACGGTGCGACACTCCCAATGTAAGCCAATGTTTGTGTGATCTTCTTCGGTGTAAAGTTTGACCCCTGTTTAGATCTGCTTTAGGCAACCTAAATGTGTTACAAAACTTTATAAGAGCAGTGATTACAGCGGGGACTTAATTAGCAAGTGGGGGAACTGCCTCAGGGAACCTAGTGGCAGTGCACATGAGTCAGTACATACTGGTAACCACTTTTTGGTTTTAGGTAGGGACCTACACAGTCTAATACTAACCGCTCAAATGGTTCAGCCATAACTGGCACGGGGTGTAGAGGAGCAACAGGGATCTTCTGATTTGGTTTGCCAGACCTTTGACATATTCCGCAAGTTCTGCAAACTCTGCTACTGAAGACTTGCACCCTGGGCCAGAAGAAATACCCAGCTTAAAAGTTTTATTGTACTTGCAAGGACATTTGGGTATCATTCTCGTGGGCAAGCTTCAGCACCTGTGGACGGTAAGCAGTAGGAAGGACAATTTGATGAACTTCACGACAGTCAGAACTCATCATCCTCTGGTTTCCATTTCCTCATTAATACCCCACTATCATAGTAGTAGCCGATTCTCACTTCAGGGACTTTTGTACAGCTGAGGCTGCATCAAAACAGGGTAGCAAGGGATAGGTCGGTCTTTTTGTGCAGCAACTAACTGGGCTCATTGAACTCCATCCTCTCCCTAGTCTATGGCTTTATTGTTAAGTCACACTTGACAGGTTCAGAGGGGATTTGTGAGAACAAGTCGGTAAGACTTATGACATCTTCAAACTTTTGGACTGTGCACGAGTGACGGCACACACGCAAAATGGTGACGAGAACTCTGGGAAAGACTAGAAATTTCATCAGTTTCACCAAGTATTTGTCACAACCGGTCTGGGGAAAACTTGACCACCTGCCAAATCATTTCCCAACACAAGACCCACTCCCTCAAATGGCAACTGTTCGCAAACTCCTAGATGAACTAATCCATTCACAAGATCAGACATTAAGCATACCTGATGGAGAGGAACACCATCACATCCCATCTCGATTCCACGAATTAACACATTTGTGCGAGTGTAATGCGAATTTTGTGAGAAAGGGGTAATATCTCTTTCAATATGAAGGACTGCGCCGAGCCGTATCTCGCAAAGATCACAACAGGCTGATGTGCAGTGTCAGACAAGGAAACAGAGCCTGAAAGGAGAAAAGGTTGCATAGACTCATTCTCAACCACAGACATAGCATGCACCAAGGCAGTTTTTTTTAGTTTTGGCTTCAGCATTCTTCTTTTTCCAGGCCTGACACTCCGCAATCAGATGTCCTTTGTCAAGACAGTAAAACAGGAACGTCCGTCTCTTCCCACTGAAGAGACAGATTTCCTATGTCGACTATCGTTACTTTTCAATGTGTGCAATGGCACACGTGAAAAGCCTCGCAAGTAGTACTCTTGCTAGTAGAGCGGAGTGTTTGACAACCTGTTAAATGGAAATACATTGTGGTGCGCCAAAACAAATTCGTCTGCTAATACAGCAGCATCTGACAACGCTGTTACTTTGTGCTCATGTAAGTGAACAGCGATACCCTCCGGGAGACAACTTTTAAAATCCTCCAGTAAAATTAACTCTTGCACCTGTTCAAAAGTAGTAACCTTACTGGACAGACACCACTTCTCAAACAATACTCTTTTCTCTCTGGAAAACTCTACATAAGTCTGTCTTTCTGACTTTGAATGTCCTCTGAACTTTTGGCGACACGCTTCGGAACAAGCTCGTGCGCACGAAGAACAGTGGATTTGACAATGTCATAATCGAGGACTGTTCGATGGATAATGACGCACAGATTTCTTGAGCCTTGTCTGTTAAACTACACTGTAGTAACAGCGCCCACATATCAGTCGGCCATTTAAGTTTTACCTCGCGATGCGTTGAAGGCAATAAAGTATGCATCAACCTCTGACTTGCGGAAAGGAGGCACAAGTTTGATGTATTTACTAACATCAAACCCTTGAGCATCTCTTTCTACATTCGAGGTAGCAGGAGTAGACGTAGGGAAGAACCAGAAGTAGAGGAGAGGTCTAAAGCGCGGAGGAGGAATAGGCTTTGTCTCACCTCCTCAGATCTCAATGTCAAGGTGCGGAGTTTAACCTCTCTATCACCTTCTGCCTCTACCACTCTGAGTTTTAAACGTAAATTCTCATTTTCCTGTTGCTTTATGTCGAGATCTAATTCTTTAAGACGGATGGCTACGGCGGATCAAAGTTAGTACTTTCGATGGTATCAAAACCAGAAACACGAAAAACCAGAAAAACAAAACCAGAAAAACTACCATCAAAATGGCGCTGCTGTGTTTGGTCGCTGTTCAGAAGCCGCTCCTTGAAGACTGTGCTTTTATTTACTATTTTACTTTCTTTTACTCTCAGTTTTTACAAACTTATCATCTGCATTGATCTACTACGACAGCAAAACTCTTTTGGACATTGGTTACCTCTACACTGGACTGTTTCAGGACACTTACGGCGATCCTCTGTGGCCATCTGAGATTCTTCGAACGCCGAGTTGAACAATGGACAGAGCCAGCGGCGTAGAACAAAGAAACACCGTGGAAACGTGCTGGTATCCGTAACAGACTGAGGAAAAGGCATTCAGACCTCCTCTCCCGAGCATTCTTCTAGCAAATGTTCAATCCTTGGATAATAAGATGGACGATCTTAGAGCCAGGATAAGTTTTCAACGTGGACATGAGAGACTGTAATATCTATTGTTTGTCTGAAACATGGCTCACGCCCAGCGGTCCCGGACACAGCTGTGGCGCCGTGAGAACTTCTCTGTTTTTCGGATGGACAGAACAGCCGAGGCCGTAAATCCAAAGGCGGTGGAGTGTGTTTCATGATCAACAAGAAATGGTGCGATCCCAGGAACATCACCATTCTCTCGCGGTCCTGCTCACCTCATCTGGAACATTTAACAATCATCTGCCGCCCATTCTATCTGCCGAGGAGTTTTCTGCGGTTGTCGCGACCGCCGTTTACATCCCACCGCAGGCAGACACAGCGCTGGCTTTATCTGGCCTTCATGATGTTGCCAGCGGCGCCATAAACCAACATCCCGACGCGGCATTCATTGTCGCGGGAGCGATTTCTAACAAAGCAAACCTAAAGAAAGTCCTGCCAAACTTTCATCAGCACGTCTCCTGCCCCACACGAGGAGCAAACACACTGGATCACTGCTACTCTCCGTTTAAGAACGCCTATAAAGCGCGGTCACTTCCAGCGTTTGGCAAATCGGATCATGCCGCCATTTTCCTCACTCCCGAATACAAACAAAAGCTCCTCCAGGAACCCCGGTGAGGCGGGAAGTTAAGCGCTGGTCACCCCACTCAGAGACCGCGCTACAGGCAGTTCTGGGCGATGTGGATTGGGACATGTTCCGAGCGAGTTCAGCTGAGCGTGGCGAGTTCACAGACGTGGGCGCTTTGCTTCATCAACACGCTTACAGAGCAAGCCACGCAAACAATAACAATAACGTCCTTCTCAAATCAGAAACCGTGGTGGACAATTCAATCCGCGGCAGTGAACGCACGCACTGCTGCTTACAACGCCGGGTCTCCATTCAGGAATATGAACGAATACAGATCGCCCTGCTATGCTCTCAGACGAGCAGTTAAAGCCGCAAAACTCCGTTATAAAGACCGAGTGGAGTCTCATTTCCAACTCAGCCACTACGCGCATGTGGCGGGGTCTGAGGTCCATCTGCTCCTTTGGATCTAAATCCTCTGCAGAGGCAAGCGTTGATCCGTTGCTCGTGAACGAGTTAAACTCTTTCTATGCTTTCGCTTTGACTGTAACCAGCGTTAGCGCGACTCCGCCAAGTGGCGCGTTAGAGGAAATTACTCAGAGCAGCAACAATCACGTGATCTCTGTCTCGGAGGATGAAGTTCGGAGAGCACTCAAGCGTGTGGACGTCAGGAAAGCTGCCGGGCCGGATGGTATTTCAGGTCGTGTTCTGCGGTCCTGTGCTGATCAGCTCACCGGGTTGTTTACATCTATCTTTAATGAGTCCCTCGCTACATCTGTGGTCCCCACCTCCTTCAAAAAATCCACCATCATCCCTGTCCCTAAGAACAGTAAACCCTCTTGCCTAAATGACTATCGTCCAGTGGCTCTCACGTCTATAGTCATGAAGGTCTTGAGAGACTCATTAAAAACACCATTTGCGCCTTGATTCCTGACACTTTGGACCCTCTTCAGTTTGCCTATCGTCCCAATAGATCGACTGAAGATGCCATCTCTCATGTCCTCCACTCCTCCCTCACTCACATCGACAACAAAAGTGGGAACTACATAAGACTGCTATTTATTGACTATAGCTCAGCCTTTAACACCATAGTTCCCACCAAGCTAACCCCCAAACTCCTGGATCTCGGCCTGAATCCTTCTCTCTGCCACTGGATTGAGGACTTCCTCACTGGCAGGCCTCAGGTGGTGAGAATAGGCCAGTCCACCTCCACCTCCATCTCCCTGAGTGTGGGAGCTCCACAGGGCTGTGTCCTGAGCCCCCTGCTCTACTCTCTCTACACGCATGACTGTTTGTCCACACACAGCTCCACCTCTATCATCAAATTTGCTGATGATACTGTTGTCCTGGGCCTCATTTCCAACAACAATGAGACGGCATACTTGGACGAGGTGGAGCATCTAACATCATGGTGCCAGGACAACTGTCTCTCTCTGAATGTTGGCAAGACCAAAGAAATGATTGTGGACTTCAGGAAGAGACAGCAACGGACATACTCCCCTCATGATCAGCGGGTCACCAGTAGAGAGAGTGAGCAGCTTCAAGTACCTGGGAGTAAACATCTCCGAGGACCTGACCTGGACTGCTCACATTCAGACACAGGTGAAAAAGCCAGGCAAAGACTGTACCACCTCTCGCCAGCTGAGGAAATTCAGGGTTTCACCAGCTATCCTGAAAACTTTCTATTTAGGGGCGATAGAAAGTGTTTTAACTCAGTGCATCACAGCGTGGTATGGGAACAGCACCAGTCATGACCGCAAAGCCCTGCAAAGAGTAGTGCGCTTATCCGAGCGTATCTCAGGGTCAGCTCTCCCGTCTCTGCAGGACGCCTACACCAAAACGCTGCAAAGGTAGAGCTACCAAGATCATCAAGGACTCTAATCACCCTGCAAACCCTCATTTCACGCTGCTGCCATCTGGTAAAGCGCTTCCGAAGCCTGATGGCCAAAACTGAGAGACTCAGGAGGAGCTTCTTCCCCAGGCCATCAGACTCCTGAACTCAGTCACTTAACATCACGTGACTTCACGTCAGGATAAACATCGATACACTGACATTGCACTGCACTTTCTGTTCTCGTTGTTACTGTGTAACAACCTGTCATAAACCTGTTTGCACATTATACTCTTATACATTTGTTAACCACATATTTATAAGTCTACAGTTTACTCACTGCACAGTTTATTTCACTTATTTTATTCCACTTTATCCTTATTTGTTACCTTTTTTTCTCTTGACTTGATTATTTATAATTCTACAGATATAGACATATATATATATATATATAGATAGTACTTTTTTTTATATCCTATTTCTATTATAATTTCTTCCTTGTGTTTTTAACTGTGAATTTGCACTGTCCATGGAGCGGACCTGTTTACATTTCACTGCCGTTGTATATTCTGTATATAACTGTGTATGTGACAAATAAAACTCTTTGAATCTTGAATCTTGAATCTTGAAACAACCTCTTCAGTCACGGCTTTTTTCATAACTGCAGGTTGTTCTTCAACCTCTGGTAAAATACAATTGTGCACGAGCTGCTCAAACAGTAAATCCATAATTAGCTGCTTTCTTTCTCCCCTTGGGACATCTACATTAAAGAAATCTGCAATCAAAAGCAAATCCTTCTTCCTACACTTCTGGAAGACCTCTGTGGTAGGTGAAAGAGTAAACCAGTAGAACCTTAAGTTCAGTTCACCAATGTTCACCAACAACAATTCACCAATGTTCAGAGAGAGAGAGACTCGGACACAAAGCATAACACAGATATCAGGCATATCACCACGCCCACACAGGTCATTATACAAAGTAATAAAAAGCAATTTAAGAACACCAATGAAAGATACGTCCAAGGACATAACAGTTGTGTACCATGGATTCATGTTTCATTATGTTATTTAAGTTCTGTCTGGCCAAAATAAATGTTAATCTTGATTTACTCTGTATCTTTCTGAAATCATTTTTCTAGTAGTGGCGCTAAGCATGAGGGGCAATCTGATTTCTGACTGTCACTGTTATTAACAAGTTGCAGCTCGTGACTATTGCTAAAATTACACTTTCTGTTATGAGTAAGCATGTGTGACTCACTTAAAGGTAAAATAGTTCACTCTGCAGTCCTCTGTAATATCAGAACTGACTAATTTAGCCCGTGAGGTAATGTTATTAACGCGAGCATTATCCTCTGAGCGACTCCGGGTCCCATGGAGGCGAGTATTTGAAATTAAGAGGTACTAAGAGAAATCAACGATCTAAATTAAATCACAACTAAACGTATGATCAGCTGTTAAGTTACAAATGTACATGTCTAGTATTGGGACACATCTCTAGCCAGTGCTGGGGAGATGACTTAAAATTGTAGTCTGTTACAGATTGCAAATTACATGATTGTAGTTAAATTGTAAATTTAATTGTAGTTAATCTGTTACCTTACACAAATGTAGGTAATATATTTGGACTACTTTTTGATTACTTTTGACCTAACTCATTTATCATATTGATTTGAATAAGACAGTCTTATTGATACCACACTGATATAAAAATACAAAGTGAAAGAAAAGATATTCCACAATATGAAGGGCATTACATTTTATGTCAAACTGTGGTGTGTGAAGGAACTGCAGGGGTTTGTGAGTTCATGGAAAGCTAATAATTAATTAATTAATTAAATCATAAAATGTCAAATGAAACAAATCAAATCAAAAATATTTTTAGTTGTTTACCTGCATGTTCAAGCATATTATGGTATTTTTGTGCTTTAGGACAACCAAAAACTTACACCCAGCACCTTTAAAATATCATTTAGCAGGACATTTTTAGTGGACATTTTAAGGTTCTTGAAATGTTCAAAATAAATGTTCTTTAAAATGTTGTTAATAATATTTAAAGTAATTATTAAACTATACCCATAACGCACTTTTTCAATAAAAACAATAAAACATTGTAGTCATCGGTAATTCGTTATTTGATTATATTGTTTAATGTATGACTTAATGTGTTCAGTTTTCTGTACTCATGACTTGAAACACTTTACAATCGGTAATGCTCAAAATGTATTGGCTCAGTGTGTGTGAGAGTGAATAAATGCTGATTAATAAACGACTGCAGTGGGTTTTTGGCCATAAAAACACAATTCACTATAATGTTAGCATTTGCAGGGGTAGTGTGTTTGTTTTACAGCGGAGAATAAAAGCATCAGTTCAATCTGCTCATCATACAGTAAATGGTGACACTTTGAAAAAATGTGATTTTTGAAATGTGTTTGTAAGTGTTGCGCGAGCTTGTGACGTCACAGGCGGAGTGTTCGAAGTGTTACAAGTGTTCACACAGCTCGAGATTCACAATCTGTCACCATACAGTGTCAGTCTAACTCGCCAGCGTTATTTATATTGATATAAACTGAGTCATCCTTTACTTTGAGACACATCATGTCTGCACACAGACCCGTGGATCTGGAGAGCTGCAGCAGCGCTGGGAGTTCGAGGCTCCGCCGCGGGGTGGCGCTGTGAGAAAGCCCGGCAGCAGCAGCTCAACAGCGGCGTCTGAACCCCCGCGGACCCCGAGAGTCGCGTGGGAGGACAACACCACAGGTAACTCACGACCTCCACCTGACATGTGCACAGAAATAAATGAGAGCTCTTCTGTGTAGCAGCGCAAGATGAATAAAGAGAAGATTGTGTTCGGACTGCACGGCTCAAAACGGCCTCATCAAGATCTAATGTTTGATATGTTTATAGATCAAATATGATATGTTTATAGTTCAAATATGATGTGTTTATAGATCAAATATGATATGTTTATAGTTCAAATATGATGTTTATAGTTCAAATATAGATAGTTCAAATATGATATGTTTATAGTTCAAATATGATATGTTTATAGTTCAAATATGATATGTTTATAGTTCAAATATGATGTTTATAGTTCAAATATGATATGTTTATAGTTCAAATATGATATGTTTATAGTTCAAATATATGTTTGTAGATCAAATATGATATGTTTATAGTTCAAATATGATGTTTATAGTTCAAATATGTTATGTTTATAGTTCAAATATGATATGTTTATAGTTCAAATATGATGTTTATAGTTCAAATATGTTTATAGTGATATGTTTATAGTTCAAATATGTGTTTATAGTTCAAATATGATATGTTTATAGTTCAAATATGTTTATAGTTCAAATATGTTATGTTTATAGTTCAAATATGATGTGTTTATAGATCAAATATGATATGTTTATAGATCAAATATGATATGTTTATAGATCAAATATGATATGTTTATAGTTCAAATATATGTTTGTAGATCAAATATGATGTTTATAGTTCAAATATGATGTTTATAGTTCAAATATGTTTATAGTTCAAATATGATGTTTATAGTTCAAATATGATGTTTATAGTTCAAATATATGTTTATAGTTCAAATATGATGTGTTTATAGATCAAATGTATGTTTATAGTTCAAATATGATATGTTTATAGTTCAAATATATGTTTATAGTTCAAATATGATATGTTTATAGTTCAAATATGATATGTTTATAGTTCAAATATGATATGTTTATAGATCAAATATGATATGTTTATAGTTCAAATATATGTTTGTAGATCAAATATGATGTTTATAGTTCAAATATGATATGTTTATAGTTCAAATATATGTTTATAGTTCAAATATGATGTTTATAGTTCAAATATATGTTTATAGTTCAAATATGATATGTTTATAGTTCAAATATGATGTTTATAGTTCAAATATGATATGTTTATAGTTCAAATATATGTTTATAGTTCAAATATGATGTTTATAGTTCAAATATATGTTTATAGTTCAAATATGATATGTTTATAGTTCAAATATGATGTTTATAGTTTATATGTTTAGTTCAAATATGATATGTTTATAGTTCAAATATGATGTTTATAGTTCAAATATGATATGTTTATAGTTCAAATATGATATGTTTATAGTTCAAATATATGTTTATATGTTTATAGTTCAAATATGATGTTTATAGTTCAAATATATGTTTATAGTTCAAATATGATGTGTTTATAGTTCAAATATGATATGTTTATAGTTCAAATATGATGTTTATAGTTCAAATATGTTATGTTTATAGTTCAAATATGATGTTTATAGTTCAAATATATATGTTTATAGTTCAAATATGATGTTTATAGTTCAAATATATGTTTATAGTTCAAATATGATGTTTATAGTTCAAATATATGTTTATAGTTCAAATATGATATGTTTATAGTTCAAATATGATATGTTTATAGTTCAAATATATGTTTATAGATCAAATATGATATGTTTATAGTTCAAATATATGTTTATAGTTCAAATATGTTTTTATAGTTCAAATATGATGATGTTTATAGTTCAAATATATGTTTATAGTTCAAATATGATGTGTTTATAGTTTCAAATATGATATGTTTATAGTTCAAATATGATATGTTTATAGTTCAAATATGATATGTTTATAGATCAAATATGATATGTTTATAGTTCAAATATGATATGTTTATAGTTCAAATATGATCAAATATGATGTTTATAGTTCAAATATGATGTTTATAGTTTATATGTTTATCAAATATGATGTTTATGTTCAAATATATGTTTTATAGTTCAAATATATGTTTATAGTTCAAATATGATGTGTTTATAGTTCAAATATGATATGTTTATAGTTCAAATATGATATGTTTATAGTTCAAATATGATATAGTTTATAGTTCAAATATGATATGTTTATAGTTCAAATATGATATGTTTATAGTTCAAATATGATATGTTTATAGATCAAATATGATATGTTTATAGTTCAAATATGATGTTTATAAATATGATTTTATAGTTCAAATATGATATGTTTATAGTTCAAATATATGTTTTATATGTTTATGTTTATAGTTCAAATATGTTTATAGTTCAAATATGATTGTATAGTTCAAATATGATGTTTTATAGATCAAATATGATATGTTTATAGTTCAAATATGATGTTTATAGTTCAAATATGATATGTTTATAGTTCAAATATGATGTTTATAGTTCAAATATAATGTTTTCATAGTTCAAATATGTTCAAATATATGTTTATAGTTCAAATATGATGTTTATAGTTCAAATATGATATGTTTATAGTTCAAATATGATGTTTATAGTTCAAATATATGTAGATTCAAATATGATATGTTTATAGTTCAAATATGATGTTTATAGTTCAAATATATGTTTATAGTTCAAATATGATGTGTTTATAGTTCAAATATGATATGTTTATAGTTCAAATATGATGTTTATAGTTCAAATATGTTATGTTTATAGTTCAAATATGATGTTTATAGATCAAATATAATTTTATAGTTCAAATATGATGTTTATAGTTCAAATATATGTTTATAGTTCAAATATGATGTTTATAGTTCAAATATGATATGTTTATAGTTCAAATATGATATGTTTATAGTTCAAATATGATGTGTTTATAGTTCAAATATGATATGTTTATAGTTCAAATATGATATGTTTATAGTTCAAATATGATATGTTTATAGTTCAAATATGATATGTTTATAGTTCAAATATGTTATGTTTATAGTTCAAATATGAATGTTTATAGTTCAAATATGATGTTTATAGATCAAATATGATATGTTTATAGTTCAAATATTATGTTTATAGTTCAAATATGTTGTTTATAGTTCATATATGTTTATAGTTCAAATATGTTATGTTTATAGTTCAAATATGATATGTTTATAGTTCAAATATGATATGTTTATAGTTCAAATATATGAAAGTATATGAAATGCACCACCGTTGGCTGGATTGATATTTTTGCACAGTAAAGTGTATTTCATTTCTGGCTCAAACGTATGCGTGCTTTCAAATGTTTTCTAGTGAATCATCAGCTGTAATCTGTGCTAATTAAACACGTTTCTAATCAGTATTTGTTGTTTGCAGAACACCACACTAAAGGAAGAGCTGGAGAGAGTTGAACCTTTGTGAAACCGAAGTGTGTGCTTTGAGCCGGAGCTTTCACACACATCCAGTGCAGAGTCGACAGCTGGTGAGTCTCCAGTTATTCCCGCTCTGATTCATGTCCGGTTCTGATGTTCTGATCTTCCAGGAACCTGAACTTCAATGCCAAACCTGCTGATAATTCACATGAACTAGCAGCATAAAGCAGCTCCACATTAGGACAGTTTTACTAGTGAATCATCAGCTGTAATCTGTGCTAATAAAACACGTTTCTAATCAGTATTTGTTTGCAGAACACCACACTCAAGGGGAAGAGCTGGAGAGAGTTGAACCCTTGTGAAACCGAAGTGTGTGCTTTTGAGCCGAGCTTTCTGACACACATCCAGTGCAGAGCCGACAGCTGGTGAGTCTCCAGTTATTCCCGCTCTGATTCATGTCCGGTTCTGATGTTCTGATCTTCCAGGAACCTGAACTTCAATGCCAAACCTGCTGATAATTCACATGAACTAGCAGCATAAAGCAGCTGCCACATTAGGACAGTTTTACTAGTGAATCATCAGCTGTAATCTGTGCTAATAAAACATGTTTCTAATCAATATTTGTTTCAGAAAAACACTCGCTAAATGGAGTAAAGCCCGTGCTTGATCCAGAGATGTTTGACAGCTCTGAAACCCACCCAAACGCCCAAAACCAAAGTGTGTCCTCTTGAGCCGACAGGCGTGTGAGTGTCCAGTTATTCCCGCTCTGATTCATGTCCGCTTTCTGATGTTTCTGCTGTTAGTTTGAACTCCTCACCTGATCTGCTCAGGTGTGTTCAGGCACAAGCAGCTGCTGCTGGACTTCAGTCTCATGCTGGATATTAACATGCTGTTGTGTGTTTCAGAATCATTTCACTCTCTTTATGACGTGGGAAAGGAAATGCAGTCGAGTCGCAACAGCAAGGTTCATTTCGGATATCGATACTGGATGACAAACCAGTATGTTGCTCTTTCTGTACTCCACACCTCTGCCTCTCGCTTCTCTTTCCAGTCCTGACATAAACATCAGCTTTTACAGTTTTGATGTACAGATTGTAGATTACCATGAACACAAACTAAAATGGATCAGTTTACTTGCGCTTGCAAAACATTTTCTTCATTTTTAGGTGCTCATCAAATTTGTCCGGAAGTGCCCGCCTGACAGGCTGGTGGAGTTGGTAAGTTGACAACTTTATTCTTCATGAAATTCTCTAAGAGGCGTTTTTATTCACTTCTAATTTGGTAATTGATAAACCTTGATAAACAAGAATAGGGCTGCAACTAACGATTATTTTGGTAATCGAATATTTCTTCGAATAATCGGATAAAAGGCAATTTTCTTTTTCTTTTATTGACCGAACGCACTATTCCACATCCTGTCCAATGCTGTCCTTCAAACAAACATGTCAGCTGAGTGCTATGAACACACACATAGTGAATATATCTACCATTACATAAATTAGCCATGGTTTTACACTGAACAAAACAAACAATAATAATAATAACAGGGTTATTGTAGTTATTCAGTGGTAACCACAAATTAACCATAGTTTTGCTTCAAATCCATAGATTAACTATATGGTATTTTTGTGGTTATAAATGGTAATCAATGCGGCAAAAGCATGGTTTTATTATAATAAAAACATGGTTTTACGATCTAATAGAACCATGGTCAATTTCCGTAAGTGTATATCTGTGCTAAAGCCTACATTATGTGCAAAAAAGGAGTTTAAATCCCTACGTTAAAATGATATTAAACAAGAACACAAATTCAGTGTTAGCAGACAAGAGGAATGTGCGTCTGTTTGACGCCACCGCCTGCTCAGTGAAGTTTGAATTTACACAGACTGTCAGGACGCCGCTTTAATGCAAAATGGAAATACTCGCGTGAATTAGTAGCATTTACAGATGAGGATATAAATGCTGTTCTCTATATAGATCAGTGCATATAACCTGTAGGATGAACGCTTTGCGCTGAGGACGCAGACGCACACACACATTTGTCAAGGCACATGACAGGGTGTGTTAAACGCTACGCTAATGCATTCACTTGAAGCTTAAAATAAACAGTTCTCATGTTTTGGACGCTTTGATCATGTACCTTTCCTGCATCAGCTCACTCTGTTTCCACTCCACTATTTCTAGACGCACATTTTGTCCATAAATGCATTATTCAGTGCTGTAATTTGGCGCGACTGGTGGAAGCTTTGCGTAGAGTACAGACCAGACTAATCGATTAATGAGAATCGCTATCGATGATTTTCCTTTTAGATTATTATGGATTTTATCGATTAGTTGTTGCAGCCCTAAACAAGATATAATTGACATATCTTAGAGACATCAGTTGTGAAGCACATTGCTTTCTTCTTTAATTTCCTCACTCTTTAAGATCAAAGTGTGTGGTTTAATATTCCCAGGTAAGTAACTAAATGAATATAAACATGTGATTAGTCGACTGGTGGCTTGAATGAGTGACTCTCTTTAGTCGGGGCAGCCCTAGAGTTTAAAGACGCTGAAAGTGAAGTAAACCTGCCTTTAGTTAGGAGATGTGAGATTAGTTAGGACTCACCTAACCTTTCACAATCTCTTTTCTTTAGCCCGCTACCCAGACTTCTTAGTCAAGAAACAGTGACAATGATGCATCTACAAAAGACGTATAACAGAAATATTATACAGCTGTGTGACCTGTTTCCAGTGGAAGATGAAGACATCCTGGTCCTGGAGTATCCACGCCATCATTACGTGTCCTTGTTGACATTCTTCAATGCCACAGCGGTCGCTTTACAGAGGATTCGTTCTCAAGACGCAGCTACAATGATGCATCTACAAAAGACGATAACAAAAATATTATACAGTTGTACCGGACGTTACAGCTGTTGTACGTCATTTGTGGTGGAAGATGAAGAGATTCAAAAGATTCAAGAGTTTTATTTGTCACATACACAGTTATATACAGAATATACAACCGGCAGTGAAATGTAAGACATCCTGGTCCTGGAGTATACACGCCATTACATGTGTTTACTTAAAGGAACACGCTGACTTTTTGGGACTTTGGCTTATTCACCGTATCCCCAGAGTTAGATAAGTCCATACATACCATTTTCATCTCCGTGCATCTCATAACTCTGTCTGACGTGACCCACCGCTAGCCTAGCTTAGCACAAAGACTGGATGTAGTACTGAAGGCTCCAGCTAGCCTACTGCTCAAAAAAGTGACAATATAATGGCAACATTTTCCTATTTACATGTTGTGATGTGTATAGTCACAGCGTGTACAAAACACAGGGTTACATGAGATGCAGCCATCTTATAAACGTATACATACTGGGGACTATATTCTCAGAAGGTGAAGCACTGCTTCTTCTGTGGAGTGATTTGCTCACAGCACCTGAGTAGCACCATTGTTTCTTCCACAACAAAACCAACGTGACTAGGTAGCTAGTAACGAACGTGACTGTTAAATATAACTTACTCATCACCATACACTCACCTAAAGGATTATTAGGAACACCATACTAATACTGTGTCTGACCCCTTTCGCCTTAAGAACTGCCTTAATTCTACGTGGCATTGATTCAACAAGGTGCTGAAAGCATTCTTTAGAAATGTTGGCCCATATTGATAGGGGATAGCATCTTGCAGTTGATGGATATTTGTGCGATGCACATCCAGGGCACGTAAGCTCCCTGCTCCACCACATCCCAAAGATGCTCTATTGGGTTGAGATCTGGTGACTGTGGGGGCCATTTTAGTACAGTGAACTCATTGTCATGTTCAAGAAACCAATTTGAAATGATTCGAGCTTTGTGACATGGTGCATTATCCTGCTGGAAGTAGCCATCAGAGAATGGGCACATGGTGGTCATAAAGGGATGTACATGGTCAGAAACAATGCTCAGGTAGGCCGTGGCATTTAAAGGGGCTTAAAGTGTGCCAAGAAAACATCCCCCACACCATTACACCACCACCACCAGCCTGCACAGTGGTAACAAGGCATGATGGATTCATGTTCTCATTCTGTTTACGCCAAATTCTGACTCTACCATCTGAATGTCTCAACAGAAATCGAGACTCATCAGACCAGGCAACATTTTTCCATTCTTCAACTGTACAATTTTGGTGAGCTTGTGCAAATTGTAGCCTCTTTTTCCTATTTGTAGTGGAGATGAGTGGTACCCGTGGGGTCTTCTGCTGTTGTAGCCCATCCGCCTCAAGGTTGTGCATGTTGTGGCTTCACAAATGCTTTTGCTGCATACCCTCGGTTGTAACGAGTGGTTATTTCAGTCAAAGTTGCTCTTCTATCAGCTTGAATCAGTCGGCCCATTCTCCTCTGACCTCTAGCATCAACAAGGCATTTTCACCCACAGGACTGCCGATACTGGATGTTTTTCCCTTTTCACACCATTCTTTGTAAACCCTAGAAATGGTTGTGCGTGAAAATCCCAGTAACTGAGCAGATTGTGAAATACTCAGACCGCCCGCCTGGCACCAACAACCATGCCACGCTCAAAATTGCTTAAATCACCTTTCTTTCCCATTCTGACATTCAGTTTAGAGTTCAGGAGATTGTCTTGACCAGGACCACCCCTAAAATGCATTGAAGCAACTGCCATGTGATTGGTTGATTAGATAATTGCATTAATGAGAAATTGAACAGGTGTTCCTAATAACTTTAGGCGAGTGTATGTGTGTGTGTTATAAACAAAAGCTTTTCTAAGCTAGCAATATTCCCATAATGGATTTCTCAGCACATTTCACAAAAAAAAACAGAAAGCAGGGGTTGATTACTGATTGTTCATTACTTAGTTTGTTACAATCTTGAATTTATACAACCACGGAGGAGTAACACTCTGTCACTGTATAAGTTTAAAGTGTTTTAAAGTGGTTCCCTTCTCCTCCTCCACTTCCATAATGGAAAGGGTTACAGTTGATCCTCACAGCCTAGCCATACAATCATCCTCACCACAATCTTTTAGATTCTCAGTTCCCTAATAGTGTATCCCTAAAGGCCGCTCCATGCTCACAACTCACCCTAACAATTGATGTTATTTTATTGATTTAATGAATACAAAAATCCTTACAGAGAAACTGACTTTCCTTTCGAATGGCACCTGAATCAACACCTGCTTCCCAAAAACGTTACACACAAAGTGTTGCCAGGGTCCCTTTCTTTTGACGCTGACACTGTGACATTGTGCTCTTTGAAAGAAGTCTGGGCGGGACACACAGATGTTGGAAATCCTTGCTGTCATCTACCCTAGTTGCCAACATCCTCAGTATGTCATCTGGACTGTGAAAAGAAAAACAGATTAGTCAAATTGTATATTGTGTGTTTACATGCATTGATTAAAATACTCTACCATTGGAGGTCTGAGCTTTGGTTGTGGTGTTCAGGTGTGGCAGATGTAGGACTGTTCGCACTAAACGCCTGTAATGCACTGAGAATTTAACCGAAGGTCATATTCTAGTTATCACTACACTGAACATGTTTTTACTCATTTACCCCATAAAATGATTGGCAATGAAATACTTTCAAAAATCATCAAATATGACCTATCGCCACATATACTTGCATGAATGGGCAACTGTAAATATATCTAAACAGATGGGAAACTGTCCCTAATCCTACAACATCAAGAAAAAAACAAACAATGAAATATGACATGGCAAGTAAAAGCTTTGTGTAATTTGTGATTGATTAATTGATGTATCACTCACCTCAGTCTTATATAATTATTGGCATGGAAGCAATATTGTGCAGAAACGATAGTTCTGGGGCCATATAAACATCTTAGGGCTAAAAGTAGCTGCTAACTTGCAGATTTAGAAACTCTGAAAAATAATGGGTATGTCAGTATTAAATTTAGGACTCCTAAATGTTTGCTTCAAGAGTATTTCACAAAGCTAAACCAGCTCCTAAATCTGTGAAACATAATACCTTGTTCTGTTTTTATGATTAAATCGCTGACTGAGACTCCTCCTCCATCAGCCAATCACTGTGGTCATAGTTAGTAAGTGTGATGACATCATCCTCTCGGCTGAAGACTTCTCTCTCTATTCCTTGGTAAAAGTGGGTCTCAGCAGCTTTGTGAATGGTTTTAAGAGAAAACTCTTGAGCTAAGAACTTTTACTTCTATTAAGGAGTACTCTTAGTGGTAAGTCGGTGAATACGGCCCCAGATTCATAAGGAAAATACATATTTATATGAGTATGTAACATTTGATAACTTAATAATACAGCTTCATATCATCTCATGACTTGTGGTGTGTAGAGAACAGGGTCGCAGAGGACTGATAAGTGCAGGCTAGAAGTTGGGGTGACAGTGGCCACAGTACTGGCTGTCACCATCATCATCAGCAGCAATCTGAAATAACAAAACTAGGTATATATGCTGCCTAATACCAAAGTTTATGGAAATGTAGACAGTTGCAATTGTGCGCTATTGTATAAATAATATACCTCATCATCAGCTGATTGTGTGCCACCACAGGATTGGACATGCAAGTATAAAACTGGTAATGGCATTGTTGTTTTACATGTCCGACACTTGTTTTATATGTCCGACACCATTGGTATCTTTGCAAACTCTCGGCTGAGAATGGAAGTGGATCAAGACATAACTCATCTTGAAGAGGGACTATGTAGAGTGCCGTTCTTCCAGTGGTTGTATAGCCCAGTATAGCCCTCTGAGTCTAGAGGGACAACAGTGAGCCGCCCATAAGATTGTTTGAAATCCATGAACAAATAACCCTTATGTGCTGTTGGGGATGTTTTCATCCACTGTAAGGGATTTTTGAGTCTTAATTTGGCACATAACTTTCTCCGTGTTTCAGCAAATGGAATGATTTTGGTGACCGATCTTATTTTTGACACATATTTTGGGAAATGCTTTGAAAATTTTCAAAACTCTACCGTACACTGTGGGCAAATTCACTACCCATTCGTTATGTTTGTGGCTGAAACAGCCACTACTTTAAACTGCTGTAAAAATGTGTCAGATAAATATATATATATTTTTTTTTTTTTTTTTTGCATAAATCTATTAATCAGCCTCAGTCCTGATCAAAACTACTAAATGTTTAAAAAAAAAAAAATTCTGGATTTTAACTCTTTAATTGCCAAATTAAATTATTGCCATAAATGATGTCACTGATTTGGGAAAAACACACAAAATGACACTTTCAATATAAAATGTGATTGTGGACTGGATTTTTTACCTTTTATCACAGTCTTGACATGTCAAAGATTAGAAACAACACTGGCTTTGATGCATTGTTAGTTTTTGTGCAGCATTAGATTTGAATTTTTCTCCTCATGTACAAACCCGATTCCAAAAAAGTTGGGACACTGCAAACTGTGAATAAAAAAAGGAATGCAGTAATTTACAAATCTCATAAACTCATATTTTATTCACAGTAGAATATAGATAACATATCAAATGTTGAAAGTGAGACATTTTGAAATGTCATGCCAAATATAGTCTCATTTGGATTTCATGAGAGCTACACATTCTAAAAAGTTGGGACAGGTAGCAATAAGAGGCCGGAAAAGTTAAATGTATGTAACACCTCCTGTTCGAACCACATGTTCGCACTAAGCGGGACTTGAACTCTGGTCCGCCGGCATGAGAGTTAGACGCCTAACAAGGAGGTTAAAGGCTGCAACCCCTAACGCCAATCGCTAGAGCGCCTCTTGAAGTTGAAGTTGAAGTTGAAGTTTATTCGCACATTACACATGTACAAGTACAGTATAACGAAATGAAGTTTGGAGCAAGCCCGGGCCGCAGCCGATTATTCAGGCGCCGCCTCTACGCCTCTAGAAATACAAGAATGCAATTTAGCAAGCATTACATAGCAAACACAACAAAACATAAACATAAACATAAACATGACACAGTACACGTGGTCACGTGGTGGATTTTTGTATGAGTGGGAGAGGAGATAGATAACAGACAGGCAGACGGATGGAGGGGGAGGAATGAGGTCGGGTATGTATGGTGCGCAGTGAGTCTGAGATTGTGTTGTGTGAGAATGTGTGAGAATGTTAGCTATAACTTCAGATGTTTTCGAGTTCAGTTCTATGGTTTGTCCTTGAAGGGAGATAAGGCAGTGCACAGGGAAAGATAGCAGACCAGCTGTCAGCTGAAATCCCAACCGAGAGATAGGGACCAAGTGAGGTTCATTGGGCTAGTTGATTAGGTCAGGCAAATACAATTTTTTATTTTTTAATCCATTTGATGATCTTGTAATTTGTCCGGATCATAATCAATCAATCAGATCTGGTCCTCAGCATTCACGGCCCGGTCTGTGCAGTTTCCTAGACATTCCATCTTGAGATCAGAGGAGTGAGGTTTACTCAGACAGCAACTACTGGCTGGCCTCCGTTACATGTACATATAAGGAACAGCTGGAGGACCAATTTGCAACTTATTAGGTCAATTGGCAACATAATTGGGTATAAAAGAGCCTCTCAGAGTGGCAGTGTCTCTCAGAAGTCAAGATGGGCAGAGGATCACCAATTCCCAATGCTGCAAGCCAAAAATACTGGAGCAATATCAGAAAGGAGTTTCTCAGAGAAAAACTGCAAAGAGTTTGAAATTCTCATCATCTCCACTGCATAATATCATCCAAAGATTCAGAGAATCTGGAACAATCTCTCAGCGTAAGGGTCAAGGCCGAAAATCCATACTGATGCCCGTGATCTTCGGGCCCTTAGACGGCACTGGTGGTGTCAGAGGAGAATACAATACATCCAACACGTGTCAGACCCACTCATCGCCGTAATCATACATTAGACCTAATATTGTCACATGGAATAAATGTTGATATCGTTGAAATTCTGCAGCAAAGCAATAACATCTCAGATCATTACCTAGTATCATCCATCCATCCATCATCTTCCGCTTATCCGGGGCCGGGTCGCAGGGGCGACAGTCTAAGCAGAGACGCCCAGACTTCCCTCTCCCTAGCCATTTCTCCAGCTCTTCCGGGAACCCCAGATGTTCCCAGGCCAGCCGAGAGACATAATCCCCAGCGTGTGTTTAAAACTAATGAAAATGTATTCTTTAAGACTGTTTAAAGTATTTCTTCGTCCTCAAACTATCTTTTACTCTTTGTTTGCCAGCACACTCTACCATATGACTGAAAACAGAAGAACAACTCACAAACTGCGGCCCAAGAATGCCCTTTGAAATTGTCACTTGTTTCCCTTATTTGGAGGACCAATACTGTTAGAATGGGCGAGTAATTTTTTCAGATTAAATATTTATGCAAATGTATTTATCATTTTAACTTTTGGTTAATGTTTGATATGCTCTTCGTGTTTAAATGTATTGTTTTTTGATATTTCAAAATGTCTCACTTTCAACATTTGATATGTTATCTATAGTCTATTGTGAATAAAATATAAGTTTATGAGATTTGTAAATTATTGCATTCCTTTTTTATTCACAATTTGTACAATGTCCTAACTTCTTTTGGAATCGGGTTTATAAAATGGGAAAACATTTAGTATCCATAAACTCTTACTCTTCTTCGAAGTCCTGTTTTGTTTCTTTATGTTTCTTTATGTTATCTTCTTTACAAATCATCATGTTTAAATATTTGACAGTGTAACTTTTTGCAGAAAGCTGCTGATTTATTACCAATTTTGTACATACAACATGTTACATTTTTATTTCAGAACATTTACAAAAAGATGGTGATGAGGCTAAAAGAAATAGTCAAGACAACTTCACAAACAATATTATCAATTACAAGTGTTTTTATAATGTCCTATAATACACAGTGGATTATATATTCTCATGAATCATTTTACCATAATGCATTATATTGTCAATAATTATGAAATGTATTAAAAATGATTTAAAATATTACAAATAAGTAATGTATACAATTGGTATTAAAAATGATATTAATTAAAAACAAACTGATGTGCGTATGAGCCAGATTAATCGAAGAGTTCGAAAGAACCGATTCTTCGTGAATCATTTCGATTTCGATTCAGACATACATTCCACGCCCACTCCCAAGATAGCGCGCGAAACTCAACGCGGAGATGAGAGGGTCAGTTATGTACGCCAATAAATATGATATTTAGTCTTTGTTGCTGTTTATACAATGATGGGAAAGTTGAATGAAACTAGCGTGATGTGGCATCATGTAGTGAGTCAGTAATCTCGCCGTGTTTCTCCTCTCTATTTCCTGTCAGCTGCAGCGTAAATAGGTTGGGAAATCAACTGATGTTTTAACCTCTGGTGCTCCTCATTTGGGGATTCCTTTGGTTATCTTCCCGACCGACACCTAAAACTGAGAAACTTCCTCCATCCCAGTAAAACCAATGTCATTTATGTTTCATCAATAATATTTTTTATTTTGTATTTTGAGATGATTTGATGGTATTTTTAATATTTATGCAATAATTATGGACTATTTTTGCCATGTTTTTTTATTATTGCAGTATTTCAGGTTAAAATGGAGACTAGGCCTTAAATATGTTTTTGAAGGCAGATTAGTGCCATCTGGTGGAATTATTTAATCAAACATGCAACCATGTGTGACCACTAGAGGTCTCTATGGGAGAGGCTTGGGAATTCACTAGTTGTCTTTTGACACATTTAATGATTGCTTTAGGTGGATTTGAATATATATTTAAACAATCTCAAAGACTTTCTTATCAAGTTTTAGATCAAAACATTTCTGTTAGAAATAGTGATTTAAAGTGTTAGTTTTTGCATTATGATTACAGTCAAACCTACTCATTGTGTTAGAAAGAGAAAGTAACGGAGCATTTTGTTACCCATTTTTTTAAATTCACTCAATTCTAACACTTAAATTAAAATAATAACATAATAAATTATGTATTTTGCTTTTGTGTGCTCAGAGAGAAGCAAAAGGATCAAGCCTGGAGCAGAGAGGGTGTGTGAGGTGTGTGTGTGTGTGTGTGTGTGTGTGTGTGTGTGTGTGTGTGTAGGTGTGTGTGTCAGCATCACACTCTTTGATGTTTTCTTTTGAGTGTACCCCTTTTCTGCTGTGTACTTGTTTTCAGCATTGTGTAGCCGATTTGTAGGTTATAATTCTTGAATTGTTGTGTTTTTTGCCGATTTCCCCATCTCTTTCCTATGGTCGGTCATTTCTTGACCGGAAGAGCACCAAAGCTAGTATTTTTTTTTACGCCAGCTCCACTTAGCATGCTCTGAATCATGCCCTCAATTTGTTTTTGTGCTCACAGTCCTAATGCCATAAAAAGTCACCAAGTTTCATATCATTCTGATGAAGCTGTGATTTTTAGAAATTCAAAACAGAAAATGTTCCAAAGTTAGAAATGACCAAGAGCACCAGATTAAATGAAACTATCTCTCCTCAGTGTAAATGTTTTAAAATAAAATAAAGTAAAACCTGTTTGCCTTTTTTTTTGACAAGTATTTTTGTCAGATCAATACCTCAAATCCAAGCTGAGTGTTTTTTTCTTCCTCATATTTAAAATATATATAAAATATGTCCTCAAATGTTGAAATGGTTAATGACAGGTTCATTAAAATCATATATCCCCTTCGGACATCACTTTTGGCTACTACTGTACACAACATGATTGGTTGTGGTTACACTTTGTTTGTGTGGTTTTGTCTTTCCTGTCTTTAGTTTCCTCTTTCTCTGTTTGTGTCCAGACATGTCTTATAAAAATCTTCACACATACTTTTATGTCAATTAAATGTTTAATGTTTACCTTTTGGTTGTGAAAATTTAAAGTGATGTGTGTCTTTAATGAGTTCCAGTAAATGTAAAAGTATTTAATGAACTTCATGTTATGATTTTGAAGAAGGGAAAATGAGTACTAATGCCTGTTTGGTCCTTGCCTCTCTGACCTGCACTTGTTCTGTAGAAATGCAGTGGTGTTTAAGTAGCCATTTTCTCTGACTTTTCCCATCATGATCACTTGCTGTAAGCAAGGTGTCCATATCTCTCTTATATATATTTTCAGTTCTAAACGTGTTCAGAATGATTTTGGTTGCATGCAATATTTCACATTTTTTGTAAATTATTGACACTATTGATTTGCAACTTATCAGGGCTGTGGCACACCACCTGGTTCCTGGACAGAGTATTCTGGTCTGGATCTAAAGGTATGCAACCTGTCATTTGCAGAAAATGTTTAGGCAAACCATTTTCACTAAACATGTAATTTCACAACACAAAACAGGGGCTTCCTAAACGAGAATATGGTGCATAGACTGTGGGATTTTTATGACTGGGGTGAGAGACGAGAAGTTCTGGTAAATTGTCAACCACCAGATTAAAGATCTGTTTAACTGGGAGGAATGATTATTTGACTGTATTTGCAGTATTCCTGGTATGTTTGATTTCACAACACACACACACACACACACACGCATACACCTACAGTAGTATATCTGTACAGATGTTTATTAATGCACATAACATTTATGTATGTTAATATGGCATGTTAATATCTGATTCTGAAGTGTGGACTTTAATTTGACGACATGCCTTATTTGAGGCGTAAGGGCGTGGTGTAAGCTTCTAATTGAGAAGCTTCAGATTGAAGGGAAAAGAAAATGAATCCCAGTATTCTGGCAAAGCACATCACGCACCTGTGGCGGAGCCAGAGGGGTGCACTGACACCCCCTGACATCTGACTGGCTACCCTAAAATTGAGTTCGCTATTTCCATTTCACCTAGAAAAAGCATTTATGTTGACATGCGGCGGCGCTGCACATTGTTCCTGTAGGCTATAAACGTTGAATATGAAGAGAATATTAACATTAGTTACCAAACAGACGGGTCACGCATTGCGCAGAGTTGTTCAAAATCCTGCAGCCATTCACGCTGTGTTTTCCATTAAACGGCAGTTTGTCTCTAAACGCTTTTTAATGTATAATGATTTCACCCTAGGCTGGAAGAGTGTGGAAGACATTTTTCAGTGTTTTTCTTTCTGTGCAAAGTCCTCCGTGTTTATGGAAAGATACAGCTCATCATATAGATTGCGCTTTTTGTTTCCGCTTGTGCAGTTCTTTGCAGCAAACGCATCAACGCCACTTTTCCCATTCTTGAAGTGAACTTTTTTGGCCTGGGCGTGTTGATTAGATTCACTGCTTTGCATTGCCGCCTTGAACATGAGGAAATATGACGCTGGCCATCAATAGTGCAACACAGAGAGCGCTGCCTTGTGCTTGAGCGACATAAAGGTATGCCAAAATAGCATATCACAGTAAACACAGTCGCTATGCCTTTAACCGAATGTAAGCAGTTGACAAATGAAATCGGATGCGTGTCTGGTATTAGATTCAATAGTGTGCATTTGGTCTTAAAGTGACCGCAGCAGCAGATAGCCTACATCCTTCAGTCTGTCATTAAAGTTAACCAAAGAACAAAAGAAAAGAGAAGAATCACCCTCTGAACTTGACTGAATAACTTTTGTTGCTAGTTTTAACATGCATTCATCTATAGTTCATTTATACAGTGAAGAGTGTGCGATGTTATTACGCTTGATTATTCAGTTTCTGGACCTGAAACTTCAAGCACTTCATTCTTAGCACTGTTCTTACTTTTTATTGCTAACTGTTCGCTTGTATTCAATAATGTTTTAAAATTGATATTATTAGGCTTGTAGTTCTTGCTGTGGAATATATATCAGCTGAGAATTGTGAAATTTCTCTGCTGTCTCCTAGGCTGAACGATTACTTGCATTTGGCGATGATATCACTTATATGGTAAAACACGCATTTGTAACCGCGATCACAGTCTGGTCACGCGGACACGCGAGCAGTCTGCAGAAGAAGCATCGATTTGGCACGTTATGCCTACAGGAAAGAACAGTTTGTGTTTAATAATATTTCCTAACGCTCAGAAAGGTTGAAGCTAATCACAATGACATTTGCGGGCTTCATTGCACAGGATATGCGCTAAGAGAAACTTTGCTTGATGTTGCGCTTACAGTGTGTTCTCGCCCACGGTATTTTCCTCTTACAAAATGCTCTACGAAGGCTTCTGTATTTATGTCGTTAGGAATGCAGTGTGCTTATATATTAAAAATATGAAACTCACTGACAGAAGGCTTTGAGTTTCAAAATGCTTTATGAAGAGAGCTCACACAAGGCAGTGCAAGTGCGCTGGCTCAAAATGCTTTTATGACACAAAATGAACGTGAAACACAGTCAGTAATGTCTTAAGGGATGAAACAGACAGGACAAACCACACCTTGTATTTCATAAGAGATCTGTGCATGAGTGGAATGTCATTATTAATAATCAGCAACAGTAAAGATGAGAATCACTCACAGGTCAGATGCTCTTAATGAATATTCAGATATTCTGGTCCAGCCCTACTAATTAATAGTCCTTGTGTTGTCACCCGGTAGCGAGTACAACATCGCTCAGAAACGCTACTTTATGCAAACCCACAGCCCTTTATCTACAGATCAAGTATAATAATGGAATATATCATCTATATCATGCCTGTCAGAGCGTGCATGGTGCAAGTCATTTTAAATTATGCTTTCATCCAAAAACTACCACATCTTGCAAGAAATTTTGTCCTAGCATTGACCTTCCAGAAAATGTTTCATAGCCATACTTGCGCCACTTAAATCACTGTCAAGAACACATCCTAGATAATTAACAGTGGTTCTGTTTGATAATACACAGTCCCCTCCCCTTCATAGATAAGTTAGAGCTTTGTTCAGTTTACTTTTAGTATTGATTCAGTTTACCTAAATGCAGCAAGAGTTTGTTTTCCGAGAGCCGTGTGTCTTACTTGGCAAAGCCTTCTCTTGTATTTTTTGCCAACATCCTCGTCTGAAGCCAGTAAAGCAGAGTCATCAGCATATAAAAAACAATACAAACAGCTTGGTATGTCATTTATGGATAAGAGAAGACACTTCCCTGAGGAAGTCCATTATTAATAATCGTTTCAGAGATGATTATAATAAGAGTTCAGCCAGGCTATGATCATACCTGAAAACCCATGACACTTAATTTATCTAGCAATGTTGAGTGATTCCTGTGTCAGAAGCTTTCTGCAGATCCAAGAGTGCCATTCCACACATTTTACTTTCTTACAAAATCTGTTAAATAAAGTAAAGAAGTATCAGTGGAATAAGATCTTCTAAAACCTGATTGAAAATCATAAATGAAACTATTATTGCACACATGTTGATACATCTGTTAATCCACAATCTTTTCTACAATTTTCGGTTACACTAAGAATCGAGGCTGGACGGTGTGAATTACCAGGATCATATCGATTACCTTTCCTGTACAAACGAAATGATCTTTGCTATGTTCATGTCAGATGGGACTAACCCTTTTTCTAAAGAAAGATTCACAATAAATGCAATAATTGAGCTCTAATGTCTGCAGCATCTTTTAAAATCTTGCTGATTGACTTAGACTTCATCACTGTATCGAATACTATAAAATAATGCATCGCCTGCCTCATTCTGTCTGAGAAGCCACATCAGCTCAAACACTCGACTGACCATACCAGCGAGTTAACACGTATTATTAAACTCGCATCACTTAGTTTGTGAAGATGTTTGACGGTGTTGTTGTTTCAAACGCGCGACGTTATAAGCGACTCAAACTCGCAGTCTTTCAGACGGAGCAGCTGCTTACCTGGATCACAGAGCCGCTCTTCACTGACACGCTGGGTTATATATTTATTTCAGTAAAATCACAGCCTTTGCGCTTTCATAATCGTGCACATTACCCAAAATGACGACATGCGCTGGATTTCGATTAATCGGGCAGCCCTCATGTCGCAACCTGCTTTGATGGTCAAGGATTCCAATGATACATATCAAACATCAGCCTCCTACTTTATCATACAAGCACATTTTCTGGTTCATCCAAATCCCACAATATCCGCCAACACCCTACAAATAGCTGTGCAGTGGGCACATGTGTAAATATATTTGAATTGGAAACATCTGACTCCTAAACTTCTCCCTGCCTAACCTACTGTGACTGCAGGGAGTCATTATTCCCTAGTTGCTTCTCACAGCAGTTGTAGATTAGCTGTGAAACACCAGAGAGAGAGAAACATAACACATAATATAGAACAAATGTGTGACCCGATGCTCAGTAATAAAATAAAGAGGTAATGTATTGTTTTGCTCATCGAGCAAAAAATCCAGCCCCTTAAATTAGGGGATGCACCGATACTCATTTTTTCAGATCCGATCCGATCCCAAAAATCAGAGTATCGGCCGATACCGATACCAGCTACTTTTTAAAAATTCAATGTATAATTTCTATACCTCAGTGTTGAACTGATAATCACTCTTTGTGTGTTGAACACAACCTACTGAACACAGACAACTCATCATTATAAAGAAAAACAACACATTAAAAATATATAATCACAATCTATGACAAAAATACTACTATAAACTAGAATAATTAGTGGATAATTCAGCAGCAAAGTTACTGTAGAAAATCACAAGTGAGTTTACTAAAATCACTAAAATCACTAAAAACATTTAGTGAGGAACAAATCAAAGTGAGTAAGTGTAGCACTAAATCTGGTAAGATGTTACACATTGTTGCAAAACACATTCATGAAAACAAGTAAATATATTTATGGAAATAGGGCCTGTATACTAAGAAATGAAAAGACATAAATGTATAGCGTAGCTTTTTAATGAGGCAGCAACATGTTATAGATAGAGCAGAACAAGAAAGGCTATAGATAATCTGTCATTGCACATAGTATTATAATGCGACTGGTTCCAATACAGAGCGGGCGCAGCACGTGTGGCACATCCCGGAGAGCCAGTAGCCGCCTCCGTCCGCATTGAGAAGTTCAAACACAAAGGGAAGAGATATCGATGCGTAGGGTGTATCTATCGCTGTTAATGTTTTATTGAGCCGCTTTTTTAACGGTTTAAAAATTTCCAGTTATGGTGTGTGAAGAACAATCTCTGCAGCCCAGTGTTGTGATCTAACAGACACCCGGGAGAAAGTCACACGATTTAGAAACCGCAATAAACTCCAGCCAGGTAAAAGTCATTTATGCTAAAACCATAGAGCATGAGTTTCATCTTCAGATCAAGCATAATAACAGGAACATTGAATCGCCTTTTGAGAGATTCATCGTGTTGACTGTCGGGAACCGAACGCCACACACAGTTTAAAAGCTGGAATGGAGAATGACTGACAGACACAGCGGAGAGGGAAGCGCTTCACGCGAACTTGAGTTTAATGACTTAAATATTCATCTGAAATTTCACGTTAAGCTATGGATGGTTTTGTGAACACGCGGCCTTTTGTGAGGCACTGGGGCTAACAACAGCACAGAATATTATACGCGACAGTATCAGATTTGATCGGTCCTGTCTGACCGACACACCGATCCGCGTAATAACGCGGGATCGGATCGGCGCGATCTCACTTTAAACGTGCCCTGTTGGGCAGCGTACCTGCTCAAACCTTTCAGTTCGCCCCCTTACATTCTTCAACAGTTTACACTCTTGAAACATTTTCTTCTTTGTCCTGCTTTCTCCAAACAATCTTATCTTCAGTAGAAAACTTGTTTTCAAGGCATGAAATGGTTACACGCACATATATCCATACGCCAAGCAAAACAAATGGCATTTTCTCATAAATGATGTAAGAATTATATAAGGGAATCTGTCACTCGTGGTAAGATAAACACAACTGATCATGTATAAGCAACAGCACTGATTGAACACACATAAGGAAATCATATTTCATCGCTTTCATCTTTAATTTCATCACTCTTTAAGCACAAAGTCAAGTCAGTTTTATTTATACAGCGCCTTACAATTCAGATCAAGTTTCAGAGCAGCTTCACAGTGATTAACAGGAAATGAATGCAACAAGATTGTTTGGCTGTGCAGCCGCTTCTAGAGGAAATCATTGTCCACTTTTTTAAGCATTCATGACTTTTGAGGCAAATATTCATAAAATCCATGTTCATGTCAAATCACAGCATGTCTTAAATCTAATTAATGACAGGCTATGTGGGTTAGTAGAAAATAAAGCTGTACTGAAATAACACTGACACACCAGTGAGACTTGTCAGATAAAACACTGTGTGTGTGACCTCAGAACTCACTGTAGCAAACGGATTAACATCTGCTGGAGGCAACGGCAGCGTTAAATAAGTCCATCAAAGTGTCCAGTAACACTGACAGGAACTTTACAAGGTGGCAGAAAAAGCAGAGACAAACTTGGATTATTTACCCATAATTCCATTGATAAACATCAACAAGATAACGCCCCTATTTGAAAAACTCCAACACAGTCCAGCTTTTACCCTTAGTGAAGGGAAACCTATACCAAAATGTATTTGAAACATGTAAAATAGTAATATATTCCTGTATATATTTAGGGTAATTAAATGAATATAAACATGTGATTAGTCGACTGGTGGTTTGAATGAGTGACTCCTCTTAGTCGGGCAGCCCTAGAGTTTAAAGACGCTGAAAGTGAAGCAAACCTGCCTTTAGTTAGAGATGTGAGATTAGTTAGGACTCACCTAAATCTTTCAACAATCTTTTCTTTAGCCCGGCTACTCCAGACTTCTTAGTCAAGACGCAGCTAAAAATGATACGTCTACAGAAGACATATAGCATTAATATTATAAAGCTGTACGCACCTGTTTGTGATGGAAGATGAAGACATCCTGGTCCTGGAGTATCCACGCCACTACATGTCTTTACATGGGTTCTACGAAAACAACATATGTGGCACTACAGAGAATCAAGCAAGACCTCATCATTCGGCAGCTCATTGCTATTCTGAAGCACTGCATGGATTGTGAGCTTATACTGAAATGTTAATGGATAACGTTCATCCACCCACATATCCTGCAGGTGAAGCTGATGGACTTCAGAGGGTCAACTGATCACCGAAGGAAGACGTGAGCTGGCTTTCTCTGAACACCTCTTCACCGTTCGGATGACTCTGGCACTAGGGACTGACCGAGCACCGGCTTTTAGTTTGCTGATTTTCAGCAGCCGAGTATTTGGAGCCGAAGTAATGCTTTTTGTCTAAAATAAATATATGTATTTTATGTGTTGTGTTGTTTTCAGTTCATCTCGCTATCCCGCCCTGGAGGGTGGACGTCCACAAGGGTACCTTCCGCCCGCCCTCCTGCAGCAAGTTCACACTCCTGGATGTGACCCGCCATCCTGGTGATCACACGGAGCTGGACGGCTGCAGCCCGCCGCCAGGCCGTGGACTCTGAAAAGGAAGAAAATTATTTTGGATCTGGCCAAGCTATGAGCCAGAAACCCAGCCATGCCCATGTCCTCTATTGGACCTGCAGGAGGCTGGGGATGTTGGCTACCCACCCCACACCTGTGCCTGAGGAGGAGGAGGAGGCGGGTGGCAGGAGGAGCAGCGGCCCTCTGCACTGACCCCGGCTTGTACTTGTACAGTACATACAATGTGCTATGTACTTCTACCTGATAGATATAGTTAATCAATATCAAATCAAATTGCAAAATTTCCAGACAATGCCCAGCGCTGTAGTGTAAATGTTTGTACTTGAAGCACAATGTTATCTTTTACCTTCTTGTCAGAGTGCACTAAATGTACTTGCTTACATGTTAAAATCACACCTTTCACTGGGTGGCAATGCCCCAGATCCCCTAAAAGTATTTAATCTGAAACGTCACCTTTTCACCCGCAGATGCATGTGCTGCACGGAACCAGCCTCATATCCTACCTGCCTGTACACCCATTTTTAACCATAAATAGTCAATGCAGATCACTCTTGATGATTGATCGATCGCATGTAAATTGAGAGTGGAATCCTATATATACCTCTGAAAACTGGCATCCACCCACGCAATTAATTAATCCAAGAAAGTGAAAGGTGTTTGTTACTCCTTGAATAATGGACACAGGTGAGAAAAGAGGAAAAAGGTAATTCCTCAGACACTGAGATTTGAAACACTTGCAGGAGGTGGAGGTTAGGAAAACTGTGCTATCGGTAAGGCCACAGCTGTGGGGTCACTATTAAAAAGAAGCAGTGCGAGTGGGCAGTAAGTATTGCTTCTACACACTGTGTCTGGGACAGAACGGATAGTTGCAGAATTGTTAAAAAATGGTCCACTCTGAAGGTATACTCTTCATTTAATACCAAATATATTACATTTGTATTTTTATTTGGCTATATACCTATATAAATAGCAAATATTGATTTTCAAAAGTTTTATTTATATGTGC